>CM042085.1:36672464-36800747 GCA_023512835.1 Taxillus chinensis
AGAGTACACATAAAAGATCTCAAACCAAATTACATAGGGTTTTATTCGCATCATCCAAATTCTGGGTTTGATTCAACAGTATTACTTCAGAACTCACTCACTGTGATGATCTGTCCAGCGCAACCTACTCCTATGTATTCAATCGTTTGCACTGTTTGACCTTCAACCACTCCTTTGCCAAACTCATAATATGTTTGTGAATGTATGAGGAATGAAGACAGATTAACTCACTATTATCTGTGTGTGTGTGTGTGTGTATTGTACGAACTACTTTGCATCATCTTTTTATTGCACAAGATTGTAAGGACCTGTGTTTTGAGTTAGTCGCAATCTTGCCTTCTGAATGGGAACTTTCTAGATTTTGGACCTAGTAGATGGGCTCAGATGAATTGGCGTGCAGACGAAAAGATTCTTAGAATGATGTCTTCTATCTACCATAGAAGTTTCAGGCCAAACGGACATGCACGCGAATTGGACCCATTTGGCGTGCAAGATTTTTATTGCATGGATGTCTTTTACATGATGCAAGGAGGCTTGGGGTAAAGTTTGAGTGCATTTGGAGCTGCACGCCAATTGGGGAATTGGCGTTCAAATTGGTGTGCAGACATATTTTTGTATGGTTACCTTGGTTTTGTCATTCTAATGATTTTTCCCTAAAGGACCATGTTGAAATTATGAGTATTTTGCCCTGTATGGAAGCAGGAAGATGGTAGTTCGTGTGATCAAAACTACGTCGTTTTGATCCTGGGTTTCACTAAATCAAAACTACGTCGTTTTGATGTGTGTGGTGTCTATATAATGGTGTTGAGGCTTAGGTTTAGGGTTTAGGGTTTTCTATTGCTGTTACAGCCGCCGCAGAGAGAGAGAGAGAGAGAGAGAGAGAGAGAGAGGGAACCTTCGGATCTTGGCCGTAGAGGTTCGCGTGGGTGGTCGGTGTATCGTAGAGGCTAGAGCAAAGGACGTTTGCAAGGTAGGGACTCCATTCTTCTCAGTCTTTCTCTGTCCTAGGGTATCTGTCCTATACATGCTTATATATATATGTAAATCCATATAGGTGTGATCTCCTATATGGATGTTGGCCTTCAATGGCATATTGGTTGATTTGATGCTTGGGAGTGGACTGGAAATTATTGGGTTGTCTATGCCCACTAGGTGTTTGATAAAATGTTTGTGTGTCTACGCTCACTATGTGCTTGATAATATTCCTGTGTGACTGTTGTATGTTGCATGTTTGGTTTTAAGCCTGTGAGGCTGGTATATGTTGTTTGTAACCGACTATGTCGGCCGGGTGAACCTTGTTTGTGATATACTCTGTTGAGCCGCACTGCTGTTTTGTATTAAATTGAGATGTGTTACTAAGCCGTACTTTTGTAATCGATTATATTGTTGTTTGAGATTGATCACCCAAATGTGATGGGATTGAAGCCGAGTTATGGGCCAGGCATGATAGCTGGACCCCTTGAGATTTGGCCAGGACCGCGGTCCTGAGTCTCGGTTAGCACTCACGACGGTGGGCTAAGTCTACACCCATTCCTGAGGGTAGGTATGGCGCCCGAGGAGGTGGTTGACCATACCCGACTCGGGTGGAAAATGTTGCATTGGTATCCATGCAACATTCGCCTGGATGTGGTATGTCATGTCGCCGTGGTGGCGGGGTGTCCTCTCGCCCTCCAGTGTGGGCTCAGGTAAAAGGTGTGTTCCTGGGTGATGTTTCTTGCTTTAGCTTTAGGCACGACACGAGCACAAGTATACACTTGTCATGCATCTTGTTGAGTGGGATGGGTCTAGGGAGACTGGATCCCTACTGAGCTATGGTTTGCTCACCCCTCCCATAAACTGTTCTTTTGCAGGGTTTGGCAGGCGGTAGGTGAAAGGGCTGGAGGATAGGCCACTGAGGCTGAAGACTATGTTGGTTTTCATTGTTTTGTTATGGATTTTTATTTTAGGTGTGAGTTTATTTGTAAACAGTATATTCTGGTTTAAATGGGAACTTTTCCCCATTGAGTTGTATTGAACTTTGAGCCCTTTTAAATGTAATGAACTGGGTTGTGGTTGTTATTTAATTATTGTTTGTGTGCATGGTTTGGGAGCAGGAGCATGCCCGTGGCATGTTAGCCTGGTTGTACAGGTTTGGGACAGCACCCGTGTCATAAGTCCTTTTAGGTGCTTGCACCAACCCCTTGACCCTTCGGGTGCGGGCATGGGCAGTCACTTCCCGTTTCCAAGTGAAAGGAAATTGGGGTGTGACAATATGGTATCAGAGCGATAGTTCATGGTCTACTGGACCTATGGTAGTGGGGAGGGATGACTGCTTTTGAGACCCTTGGGAGGTAGTGTAGGACATGCCTGATCACCGTGGTTTTATCTGGTTTTCTGGGGTATACTTAGGGGCAGTTAGACCAAGGTGTAGGACATTTGCATTTGGGTTGGGATGCATACATGCATTGGCATTAGGGCACTAGTTTAATTTCAATATGAGTATTATGATTTGACATTGAAATTTGTTGCTGTGAAATTCTGTGATTTTCCTGTGAGACTTGTTGCTATGAATTGTTACTATGAATCGCTGCTGCGCAATTTTGTGATTTACCTGTATGTTTACATGAAAAACGTTGCTTGAGTACCTCATGGCCCATGGGGATGAGGGTGTATAGAGCTTGAGATGCTGACACTAGTTCTGTTTAAAATAGGTAGACTATGCCTCCTAGGAGAGTTACCCGAGCTACCCCAGCTGTAGAGGATGAATCTTCTGCACATGCCTGGACAGGAGAGAGGACAACAGTAGAGGGCGATGATCCCCTGGAGCGGATCATGGCCCAAGTCGGGGCCTTAAGTGAGAATGTTCGGGGAATGTGTGAGGATCTCAGGGGGGAGATCCTAAACGAGGTACGTCGGGAGATGATGGCACGACATCCAGTGCCACCCTCTCCACCCCGTGAGGCAGGACCGTCGCGTAGGCAGGAAGTGCCGGTGAGGCGAGATAAGGACGATGTGGTGACGCGGTTCCGAAAGGAACACCCACCAAGGTTCAAGGGAGGAGCTGAACCTTTAGCAGCAGAGCATTGGCTGCGACAGATCGAGCATATATTCTCCTTCCTCCGACCCCAGGAGGAAGACAAGGTGAGGCTGGCAGTCCGACAGTTGGAGGAGGAGGCATTGGAGTGGTGGCTTAGCATTTCAGGAAGCTGAGACATGGAGACCATGTCCTGGAATGAGTTCCTCCAGTTGTTCCATGAGGAGTTCTTCCCAGAGTCGCTGCGGTGGCAGAAACGGGAAGAGTTCAGCAGTCTTAAGCAGGGATCGCGTACAGTGGCAGAGTATGAGCGAGATTTTCAAGGGCTGAGTCGGTTTGCTCCAGAAGCAATCTCAAGGGAGGACTTGAAGGCCCATAAGTTTACCATGGGACTCAAACCTGCCCTGAAGCGAAGAGTAGAGATGCTGCGATTGAAAACTTATATTGAAGTCGTGGACACAACAAAGATTGTGGAGAGAGGATTAGAAGAAGGAAGACAGGCTCACTAGGAGCGGATGGGACAGAGTATGCGCGACAAGCAGGGGGAAACCAAGAGGCAGAGGATTGAGCTTGGGAGTGGGACTCGTTCCAAGGATAGGAGCCAAGCTTCAATGGCCCCACCCAGATCCCGTTACTTTGGAGGACAGGGAGGTTCTGCTGGGAACTTCCCAAGCGGGTGTACCTGTTGTGGACAGGCAGGGCACGTCAAACATGAGTGCCCTAAACAGCACTTGAAGTGTCATAGCTGTGGGAAGATAGGGCACATCAGTAAGGTGTGTTTCAGCAAGGGAAATAGCCGGGGAGTTGGAAGTTTTGCACAAGGAAACAGGGGTGAGACCCAATTTCAAGCCCCAGTTCCGAAGCCAGCACATTCGTGGCAAGCCAGTCAGGCTGGTTCCAGTCACACTAGACCACAGGGGGAGAGGCAACCACAAGGAGGTTCGGAGGGGCGTCCCAGTGGACTCCCAGCAGGAACAAAAGGAAGGGCAAGCGAGGCCAGTGGTGGGGCAAGCCAAGGCAGAGTGTTTGTGCTTACCTCAGCACCAGCAGAGATGGAGGATTTACCATCACCCTCCGAGGAAGGTGGAGCCGGACCTTCGGTAGTTCGAGGTACTATTTTAATATCTCGCACTGTTGTTGTGGCATTGTTTGATACCGGAGCTTCGTGCTCCCTGATTGCTAAGTCCTTGGTTGAGAGCCTTGGACTTGATTGTGTGGAGGCTGATAGACCTATGAGGGTCGAGTCACCAATGGGAGGTGTGGAGTCGATCCACCGAGTGTGTCGTGAGTGTGCACTTACAATAGGAGATGTTGAACTCTCTTTCGATCTATATGTGATACCAATGAGGACCTTTAGTTTGATTTTGGGGATGGACTGGTTGATGGCCTTTCAGTCTAAGATTGATTGTTATAGACGACGAGTGACGTTTACTTCACCCACAGGATCCTCCTGTACCTTAGTGGGTGAATGGGATAGGAATGTTGGGAGAGCTGGACCGACGAGGGAGCTATGGGGCAATATTACCCACAGACTTGCCACTCTAACCTTTGACGAGGGAGGTAACGTGGAGAAACGGGTGTGGCCGGATGTTGCTGAGAATTTCCAGGATGTTTTTCCTGGGGAGTTGTTGGAGTTGCCTCCGAACAGAAGTATCGAGTTCACGATTGAACTTCTGCCAGGGGTAGGACCCATTTCACAAGTGGCATACTGGATGGGACCTGCCGAGTTGCGGGAGCTTCAAAAGCAAATAAAGGAGCTTGGAGATAAAGGTTTTATCCACCCTAGTACCTCACCTTGGGGTGCACCAGTTTTGTTTGCTAAGAAGGCAGATGGTTCGTTGCGGCTTTGTATTGATTACCGGAAGTTAAATCAAGTGACGGTAAAGAACAAATACCCTTTACCGCGGATTGATGATTTACTTGCCCAGCTGAGTGGAGCACGATGGTTCTCAAAGACTGATCTGCGTTCGGCATATTATAAATTGAGGGTCCGGAGCAAGGACATTCCTAAGACAGCATTCAGGTGCAGATACGGCCACTATGAGTGGTTAGTGATGCCTTTTGGGCTCACGAACGCACCGGCAGTGTTCATGCATCTGATGAATCAGGTATTTGCCCCATACCTAGATTCCTTCGTGGTGGTATTTATTGACGACATCCTCCTGTACTCTAAAACCCGAGCTGAGCATGAGGAGCACCTGACCGTGGTGTTGCAGACACTACGAGATCATCAATTGTATGCTAAATTTAGCAAGTGCGACTTCTGGATGCAAGAGGTGCATTTTCTTGGGCATGTAATATCTGCCGAAGGGGTTGGAGTGGACCCAACCAAGATTGAGTCCGTATCATCTTGGAAGAGGCCCACAAATGTTTTTGAGATCCGTAGTTTCTTGGGTCTGGCAGGGTATTACCGGCGTTTCATGGAAGGGTTTTCTCGGTTGGCGGTGCCCATGACAGCTCTTACGCGGAAGGGAGCCAAATTCGAGTGGACGGACAAGTGTCAACAAGCTTTTGAAGAATTGAAGACTCGTATGACAACTGCACCGGTGTTGAGTCTACCACAGGAGGGGGTGCCATTTGAAGTGTATTGCGATGCATCTCGCGTTGGACTGGGGTGTGTCCTGATGCAGGAGCACAAAGTCATAGCATATGGCTCGCGACAGCTGAAGTCCCATGAGCAAAATTATCCAACGCACGACCTGGAGTTAGCAGCAGTTATTTTTGCCCTAAAGTCTTGGCGACATTACCTGTTGGGGGAGAAATTCGTGGTATACACTGACCACAAAAGCCTACAGTATATCTTCACCCAGAGAGACCTAAATTTGAGACAGCGGAGATGGGTAGAGTACCTGCAAATGTTTGACTTCACGCTCTCCTACACGCCTGCGAAAGAGAATTTAGTTGCTGACGCGCTAAGTAGAAAGTGAAAAGCTGAGGTTTCCATGAGAGAATGGAAAATGATGGAACAGTTAGCGTTGCTTGTGCAAGCCTGATTTTCGTGGTGGGGAAGCAATCCTGTGTCCTATCACTGTGATACCAGAGTTATATCAACGCGTCCGTGATGGACAGTTGGGGGACATGGACTGTGAAGTGATCCGGGCCCATATAGAGGCCGGACAGTTGTCAGAAGACTGGACAGAAGGAGTTGAACATGAGTTGAAATTTCGGGGGCGTCTGATAGTACCGCCTCCCATGCGTGAGGATGTGCTGAGGGAGTTTCATCATTCCCGTTTGGCTGTGCACCCAGGAGGAACAAAAATGTATCATGCCGTTCAAGCACAGTTCTGGTGGCCGGGACTGAAGCGGAGTGTAGCAGAGTTTGTTTCCAGGTGCCTTACTTGTCAACAAGTGAAGGCGGAGCATCAACGACCGACTGGTCAATTGCAGCCTTTGCCTGTAGCTGAGTGGAAGTGGGAGCATATTACCATGGACTTTGTGACAGGACTTCCTACCACTTCCGAGCGGAAGGATATGATTTGGGTCATCGTAGACCGATTAACTAAATCGGCCCATTTCTTGGCAATTCGGGAGCGAGACCCTATCGGCACATTAAGCCAGTTATATGTTGATGCGATTGTCCGATTGCCCGGAGTGCCATTATTTATTGTTTCAGACAGGAATGTGCGGTTTACATCTCGGTTTTGGGGAGGTTTGCAAGAAGCCTTGGGAACACGACTTAATTTGAGTACTGCTTTCCATCCTGAAACTGATGGTCAGTCGGAGAGGACCATTCAAACATTGGAAGACTTGTTGAGAGCTTGTGTACTAGATTTTGGAGGATCATGGGCTTCTCACCTTCCTCTGGTGGAGTTTGCCTATAATAACAGCTACTAGTCCTCTATTGGGATGGCCCCATTTGAGGCATTGTATGGTCGCCCATGTCGGTCTCCATTATGTTGGGTAGAAGTTGGAGAGACAGCTATGTTAGGACCTCAATTGGTCCAAGAGGCTACGGCAAAAGTACAGCTGATTAGGCAGTGTCTTCTTACAGCTCAGAGCAGACAAAAGTCTTATGCGGATCGCCAACACCGACCGTTAGAGTTTTTGGTAGGAGACCACGTATCCCTTCGTGTTTCTCCACGGAGAGGGCATAAGAGATTTGGAAAAGGGTCCAAGTTGTCTCCGCGATACATTGGACCGTTCGAAATTTTGAGCAGAGTTGGACCTGTTGCTTATAGGTTGGCATTACCACCTAGTTTGAGCAGAGTTCATGATGTTTTCCATATATCCCAGTTGCGGAAATATCATCCCGATCCCACACATGTGTTGGATTGGAGTACTCTGGATCTTGAGGCAGATGTGTCAGTTGTTGAGGCACCCATCCGTATTTTGGATAGGCGCGAGAAGCAGCTACGAGGTAAGACTATTCCGTTGGTTCGGGTGTTGTGGAAACACCGAGGGATGGAGGAAGAGACTTGGGAACGTGAGACTGAGATGCGTGCTCACTACCCTGATTTGTTCGAGGACGAACAACCCTGACGAGGGGAGAAAGGCAAACATCAACATAATCAGGTATTTGCCCAACTGATTAGGTGACCTGAGAGTATTTCTTTTGTGTGTATTTTCATGCAGTGTGTATTAATTTGTGTATTCATTGGTTGTTATTGCTGTTTCCTTCCATGCCACATTTTCTTTTCGAGGATGAAAAGTCTTAAGGGGGAGAGGATGTAAGGACCCGTGTTTTGAGTTAGTCGCAGTCTTGCCTTCTGAATGGGAACTTTCTAGATTTTGTACCTAGTAGATGGGCTCAGATGAATTGGCGTGCAGACCAAAAGATTCTTAGAATGATGTCTTCTATCTACCATAGAAGTTTCAAGCCAAACGGACGTGCACGCGAATTGGACCCATTTGGCGTGCAAGGTTTTTATTGCGTGGATGTCTTTTACATGATGCAAGGAGGCTTGGGGTAAAGTTTGAGTGCATTTGGAGCTGCACGCCAATTGGGGAATTGGCATTCAAATTGGCGTGCAGACATATTTTTGCATGGTTACCTTGGTTTTGTCATTCTAATGATTTTTCCCTAAAGGATCATGTTGAAATTATGAGTATTTTGCCCTGTATGGAAGCAGGAAGATGGTAGTTCGTGTGATCAAAACTACGTCGTTTTGATCCTGGGTTTCACTAAATCAAAACTATGTCGTTTTGATGTGTGTGGTGTCTATATAATGGTGTTGAGGCTTAGGTTTAGGGTTTAGGGTTTTCTATTGCTGTTACAGCCGCCGTAGAGAGAGAGAGAGAGAGAGAGAGAGAGAGAGAGAGAGAGTGTGAGGGAACCTTCGGATCTTGGCCGTAGAGGTTCGCGTGGGTGGTCGGTGTATCGTAGAGGCTAGAGCAGAGGACGTTTGCAAGGTAGGGACTCCGTTCTTCTCAGTCTTTCTCTGTCCTAGGGTATCTGTCCTATACATGCTTATATATATATGTAAATCCATATAGGTGTGATCTCCTATATGGATGTTGGCCTTCAATGGCATATTGGTTGATTTGATGCTTGGGAGTGGACTGGAAATTATTGGGTTGTCTATGCCACTAGGTGTTTGATAAAATGTTTGTGTGTCTACGCTCACTATGTGCTTGATAATATTCCTGTGTGACTGTTGTATGTTGCATGTTTGGTTTTAAGCCTGTGAGGCTGGTATATGTTGTTTGTAACCGACTATGTCGGCTGGGTGAACCTTGTTTGTGATATACTCTGTTGAGCCGCACTGTTGTTTTGTATTAAATTGAGATGTGTTACTAAGCCGTACTTTTGTAACTGATTGTATTGTTGTTTGAGATTGATCACCTAAATGTGATGGGATTGAGCTGAGTTATGGGCCAGGCATGATAGCTGGACCCCTTGAGATTTGGCCAGGACCGCGGTCCTGAGTCTCGGTGTAGCACTCACGACGGTGGGCTAAGTCTACACCCATTCCTGAGGGTAGGTATGGCGCCCGAGGAGGTGGTTGACCATACCTGACTCGGGTGGAAAATGTTGCATTGGTATCCATGCAACATTCGCCTGGATGTGGTATGTCATGTCGCCGTGGTGGCGGGGTGTCCTCTGCCCTCCAGTGTGGGCTCAGGTAAAAGGTGTGTTACTGGGTGATGTTTGCTGCTTTAGCTTTAGGCACGACACGAGCACAAGTATACACTTGTCATGCATACTGTTGAGTGGGACGGGTCTAGGGAGACTGGATCCCTACTGAGCTATGGTTTGCTCACCCCTCCCATAAACTGTTCTTTTGCAGGGTTTGGCAGGCGGTAGGTGAAAGGGCTGGAGGATAGGCCACTGAGGCTGAAGACTATGTTGGTTTTCATTGTTTTGTTATGGATTTTTATTTTAGGTGTGAGTTTATTTGTAAACAGTATATTCTGGTTTAAATGGGAACTTTTCCCCATTGAGTTGTATTGAACTTTGAGCCCTTTTAAATGTAATGAACTGGGTTGTGGTTGTTATTTAATTATTGTTTGTGTGCATGGTATGGGAGCAGGAGCATGCCCGTGGCATGTTAGCCTGGTTGTACAGGTTTGGGACAGCACCCGTGTCATAAGTCCTTTTAGGTGCTTGCACCAACCCCTTGACCCTTCGGGTGCGGGCATGGGCATTCACTACCCGTTTCCAAGTGAAAGGAAATTGGGGTGTGACAAAGATGCCTTTCTTGTGTTCTCTAATGTTCTGACACTTCTTTGAAGTAAGGCATATCCCTAACTTATATAGGTCGGCCGTAGTATGAAACCCTTATGCTAGGGTTAAGCATGTTCCGTCTTTTGATCTCCATCGTTGAAACATGTTAAGCTAACCTCAGATACGTCCACGTGTTTTCCAATGCTTAACGTGTTAAAGGAAACGTTGCCAAGTAGTAACTTACTTAAACGACGGCCTTTAGTGCATTTTGCGCCTTTGACTAGCCACAACCTCAAAGATGTATACTTCGTAGCTTCGTTGTTACCTCTCCAGGTACATATGCTCCTACCTCCGAGTCTTCATCTTCGAATCTTCGAGTCTGAATCTTCGAGCCTTGGATCTTTGAATTAATCTTCCAATTCTTCTACTCTTCTGCTCTTCGGCTTTGAATCTAGGTTAGAACAAGTAATCAACTGACTTTCACTCTGAGTCTTCGAGTCTTTATATCTTCGAGCTAGCGACAACCTCACTCTACCTTGGCTAATCCTCTGTTCACATCAACTGGTCTCTGTTCTCTGCAACAGGTCTCCCAATCTTCAATCCTGTGAGCTTTGACTCTGCAATGTTGTCACTCTACACCCAATGGGTCTTCATGCCTACAAGTCTTCGAGTCTCTGAGACACTGCTCTTTGCCTGATTACACCTTAGGTCTTCGAATCTTCGACCCTGTGGATCTACGAGTCTGTGACCCTGTGTTCCTTCGGTGATGCTTCGAGCCTAATGGTATGATGATCTTCAATTTTGTATATTTTCGAGTCATCTGATCTTTGTCCTTATGAGTCTACAAGTCTCTGGATCTTCGACCCAGATCTTCAAATCTGTAAGTACATGGTTAGACTCCCTTTAGGAGCTTACTCTACGAAGTTATCCAACCTAGTACGGATCTTCGACTATGCGTCCTCCCACTTTCGCATGTTATTGACAACAATGACAACCATAGTACCATGGGAACAACAATATTATTGTTTACCTATTTCTTAATTATTTGACCTCCAAAATAATACATGACCTCCTAAGGTCACAAACTCTAAATTGAGCTCAAATACAGTCAAGATGCTTGAAATAACGAACACATTACTATCTAGATGTTTTCCAATCCAACTGACTGCTCAAACACAAGGTCAACTAATAAAACCCCAAAAATTCAACCAATGAGCCTTTTGGGGCCCCGACCTAGAATTAGGCTCAAGTACGATTAAAATGCTCATATTGACGAACTCATTATTGTCTAGATGTTTTAGTCACCAAGAATGGCTATCTTCTAGTCTTACCCAAAGACAGGTCTTTACACCTATATGTAACCGTCTCTGATTACTCGCTCAACATCCATACCCATGGACATGAATATAGTCTCCATCCTCGCTCTCCACATCTTGTAATTTGTGCCATCAAAGATAGGCACCATATTTGCATAGTTGGAGCTGGTACTCGGTCCGCTGATAGGAATCTCCATTTTATGTGATTACCCAATGAATTCTTGCTTGGTCACTAAGCTGTTAAGCCACAGATCTCAATAACACAAACTTATCAATCTGTGAGATCACTTCTCCATAGAGTGATAGATATGCCTCTAGTGAGAACTTAGCTCTAATACCAATTGATATTCCCAAGATCCAAGCTAGATCGAGTGGGTATATGGGCTTGTATATAGAGAGGGGAGTGAATCTGTATACTTAAAACTATTTTCTTGTAGTTTTAAGAGTAGTGTAATACTCAGAGGCATTTTATAGATGTAGTTGGTATTTAGGATGATATATTAGTGTCTTATGCAATATCAGTTAACAGTAGGTATGTATGGGAAGTAAAAGACAGAGACACACGGATTACGTGGTTCGATCAATGTGATCT
The DNA here is from genome assembly GCA_023512835.1 of Taxillus chinensis. Classification (NCBI taxonomy): domain Eukaryota; kingdom Viridiplantae; phylum Streptophyta; class Magnoliopsida; order Santalales; family Loranthaceae; genus Taxillus; species Taxillus chinensis. The sequence goes on from CM042085.1 coordinate 36,683,990, forward strand.
ACTCCACAGTGGTGAGGGTGAACCTACACCAAGTCTAATCCACTATGTGCTTTCGGTACAGTAGGGTGTAGCCCTTGTTACAACAGGATTAACTCTCTCTTTTCTTTTAAATGCAAATACAAAATAGTATTACTTCAGTACTCACTCACTGTAAAGAATTGTCTAGTGTAATTTGCTCCTGCGCATTCAACTGTTTGCAAGGCTTGACCTTCAACCACTCCTTTGCCAAACTTATACACTGTTCGTCGAATGTATGAGGAAGAAGAATATATTAACTCACTGTTATCTTACTTATAATCTTCCTATCTCTCTCTATGTATGTGAACGAACTACTTTACATCTCTCTTATATCGCCGTTTGATACGATTCTTCTTTTCTGTGATATTCTGACACATTCTTTGAAGTAAGGCTTATCCATTGCTTTTATAGGTCGGCCTTGCTAAATAACCCTTCTACTAGGGTTAAGCATGTTTCACCTTTTGATCTTCACCTTCGAAACATATTACGCTAGCCTCAAATGACATCCACGTGTTTTCTAGCACTTAACGTGCTTAGAGATCTCGTCAGAGTGATAACTTACTTAAATGCGGTCTTCAGTGTGTTTCGCATCTTCGACTAGCCACAGCCTCATAGACATATGTGCCTCGTAGCTTTGCTGGTACTTCATAAGCTACCTCCAAGTCTTTATCTATGAATCTTCGAGTCTGAGTTTTTGAACCTTGAGAATTGATCTTTCAATTCTTCTGCTCTCTGGCTTCGAAGCTACATAGAACCGGTGCTCACCTGACATCTCACTCTGCGAGCCTTTGAACTCTATGAGTCTCCAGATTCGCATCAGGTACACCCGCACTCTTCCTTGGCTAATTATCTATTCACCTCAATGGGTTTACTAATCTTCAACCCTGTGGGCTTTGACCTGCGAGCTTTGACTCTACAATAGTGCTACTTGATTCCCGATGGGTCTTCAAGCCTACAAGTCTTTGGGTCTCCGAGACACTTCTATACACCTGCGGTCTTCGAATCTTTGACCTTGTAATCTATGAGTCTTCAACCTAGATCTCTGACATTGACAAGTACATGGTTAGACTCCCTCTACGAGCTCATTCTAAGAGATCACTCTACGAAGTTATCCAACCCAGTACGGATCTTTGACTCAGCATCTACCCACTTCCGCACAAGGGTACATCAGTTAACAACAATGACAACCAATAAGATCATGGGAACAACACTGGTTATCTTCGAGTCTTTGTGCGTAGCATATTTCAAGTTATAAAGAATTCACTCTATAATATGGTCTTCGACTCTACGAGTCTGCGACTCTTTCCTTTGACACTTTGTGGTTTCTTGAAGTGTACTTAACCTTTATTAGCTATAAGTCTTCGACTCTATTTCTTCGAATCTCTAAGGGTGGTAGATTATAGGTTGGTCTAAGTCATGTTTCCACTCTATATTAAGTGAGTCCTTAACTTTTTGAGTCTTCTACTGCTTGTTATGACTCTTAGAGTGACTTTAGTGAGGAGTTTACTTAGCCTCTTCTTGTTCTTTTAGCTGCGAGTCTTTGAATCTATTTCTTCGAGTCGCTTGGGTTACTTCGGGTGGCTAAGATGTTTTTCGACCATTCAAATATATGGGTTTATGAAAATGTACTGAATCTTTGACTCTGCGAGTCTTCGACTCTCCATGTCTAATGCTTAGCCTGTCGTCGTTAGGTTATTGCAAACTGAGTCTCCGTTTCTTTGAGTCTTCGATTCTACGGCTCCGACTCTTCAGCTACGACTCTTGCCTTTAAAGTCTCGAGTCTTGGTCTTATTTGTGCCCTGACAATTTCTGCTGATTAACTATCTTTAACTCTACGACTCTACGACTCTTTGAGCCTTTGAGTCTCAGTTACAAATTCATTTGTCAATTCATGTAGCTCAATGGATGAGTCTTCGAGTCTACAACTCTTCGACCTTTAACCTTCGAGTTTACGAGTCTTCGAATGTTTGGTAGTTTACAAATTCTGCATTTGACTTCAACTTTTCGACCCTTCTGAGTCTCCGTGTTAATTTATGGTCTATCATTTGTCATTAGGGCATCTTTGGTGACACTTTAATTTAAGATCTTCAAGTCTTTGAGTCATTTGTTGTCCTATCACTTTATAGCTTCGACTCTTTGAGTCTATGAGTCATTCACCATTCGGCACAGTGATAGTTTTCTCTTCTTTGAACTTTGACTCTTCAACCCGTGTACCTTCGGATCTTCGAGTCTCCAGACTTAGTGAAATTCTTAACAGCTTCACCAAATCCTATGTTTCCCAATAGTTAGTAACAATATATGAAGGATAACAAAAAAATATTTACAAAGCAGTATACAACAAGATAACAATGATAAAACAACATGATCCAATATGAATGCACCTATTCTTCAAAAGGAAGGCTAGAATGAACAAACAATATGTGGGTTCATGCCCTAGTGGACTTCTATTGCTGAACCTATCTTATTCATTGGTTCCCAAGCTTCCTCAATAGAGGGCTCCATACACCATGGGATTTATTGGAGGGGGGCCTTAAAAGAATGTTAAGCTTGAGTGAGGAGTCTGGGGCCCTATTGCGGATAATGATCAATGCGCAAGGGACCGTACTAAACCTCGCTAACCTAATTTGTGACAAAAACCCGGGTATAGGGTTATACATGAATGCAATAGTTGTGGAAAGTAGTAAAACACAACTATCATGACATCAAAGCGTGTAAATCACAGCTATTATGCAACAATAATTTAGGTGAATAACATAAATAAATAAATATATAAATGAATAAGTATAAACAATTAAATGAGTTAAAACAAAAAAGCAACCTCTTGATCCTAGTTTTAGGCCTAACTCTTTATCAATGTCCCTAGTGAAGTCGCCAACTGTCATCACCAGATTTCATCTGGGGGAAACCCACTTTCGGGGATGCGATTCTCCCACTCTTCACTTGAATGATGATAAAAAAAATTCAGAGTCGCCACCAACTGTTTTTGGGGTGCAGTTGGCCACCTAAAATGTGATATACGTCGTCGGAGCTGAGTTCGGAAGTTTGTTATATGTAGAGAAAGATTAGCACTCCCACATTGCCCTTTCGATACCTATTTTAAGAGAAGGAGATTTCTAATTCCTTTTAATCATTTGTTCTACTTTTTGCTTGTTTAAACCTAAATTTATTTTATTTCTTAAAGGCCTATGGTTTCTACTAATTTAATTTTTCTAAATTATTTGTTAAAATTGAATTAAGTCAGATTATCCTAAAAAGTCAAAGGGCGATCCTAAAAATTGGAGTATTTACAAACCAAAGACTAATCCTAAATAAGCCTTAAATTTGTTTAATAGCTTCTAAAAGAAATTCTAAAAAGTCTAAGAATGTAGAAATAGATAAAAAAAGTTTGATAAAAATAAGTATAAGAAAACTCTTTGTTTTGTTTTGTTTTGTTATTTATTTATTTATTTATTTTTCAATAAAAACATTATTGCGAATTTTTTTTTTTGGAAGTGCAATGTTGAAGAAAATAAGAGTTTTTCTTTTTGTGATTTTAGAGAAAACATTTATTTTTTTATGTTTTTTTATATTATTTTTTAAAAAAGATTGTACACATAAAATATAAACCAAGTATCGGTGTGTGATAAGTGACACCCACAATAATAAAATAACTCTTTTTTTTACTTTTTACTTTTTACTTTTTCTTTTTCTGTCTTCACTCTCTCTTTTTTATTTTTTTTCCTTTTTTGTGCTTTTTCACTATTCTTGGGTTACTTACAAATTCAAAAGAATAGATCTTGAGATCTTATTACAACTTATAATTCATGAAAGTAAAAATAAATAAATAAATACATAAATGAATAAAAAAAGAAATCTCCTGCAAAATAGTGGTTGATAGCCAAAATGTCAAAGCAACAACCTGAAGAGAATAAAAAAAACAGAGGTCCAAATGATACAAGAAAACCAAAAAGAGAACATATCGACTGGGATTAAACAAAAACCATAAGACATATACATGACAAAAAATACTAAATATTACAAAAGTATTATAGTGAATAAACTTGTGGCTGAACCTGCAAGACTGGGATCAAAATAACACTCCAAACCACATTAAAAACATCAAGAGGGGCATGGGGTAATCATGGTGAAAGCGTCACCAACAAATAGGTTAGGGATAGGATATGAATAATGAGATGATCAGGAGAAGACCCAAGCTCTATCACCCAAAAACTACCAAAGCAGGACGGGAAAAGAAAGCAATAAGACATCAACCATACAAAGCTGAGAGAAAACAGAATAAATAGAGAAGGCACGGCCCCAAGATTTGTGACACATCTCATGGCTCCAAGAACATAGCCGATTTGGTGATGCAGTCAATAAACAATAAGCACAAATAGGAACTAGTCAGTTACGAAGCCATAATAGAGGAACATAAGGATTATATTATCAAACGCAAATGTCACACATACATCCAGACTCAATAAGAACCAATAACAGAGCTATTGACTCACGTATACAGAAACGAGACAGAACTGAATTTCCAAAAATAAAACAGATCCAATATGAAACCAATCTAAAATGAAACTCACAACATTGCTAAAAGCACTAATACAACACAACACAACATCAACAAAAACCCAACATACATACGGAACCAAAACAACATAACCAACAAAAACCAATGCATATGGAACTATGAATTGAATCCAAAACTAGCATGTATGAGATTTCAAACTTTACAACATAACATCAAGCGTCAACAAAGCACAAAGCATGTCAAATAAAAACCCACACAGCCAACCTTTCTTCAATCCAAGCAAACAAACCACTACTTCCTTACTTCTTTAGGTGACCAGCGGGTAAGCATGAAGCTAGGAGACACAAGGCAGTGAAGGCCTCGTAGAATGGCATCTTGGTTTAATGACGGCTGCAGCGAGAAGTGGTGCGTCTAGGTCTAGACGGGAACATCGCGGAGGCGGCCAGATAAGAGGGGTTGGCATGTGTCTGGAGCAACGGCTTTGTAGAGGAGTGGAGGCGAACTACGTCGGCTGGTCATTGTGAGAGCGTCGTGACATCTAGCAACCGTCAGAGGGGAAGGATGAATCATGTAGGGCTGGGGGTGCAACGGCGATGGCCGGAAAGGCGGTTCCCGGTCGAGGAGACTCTCTTTAGGGATGGGAGAAGATGGATTTGTAGATGGATTTTTTTTTTGTAGATCATGAGAGCCCCCCCTTTTTCTTGTTCGATCTTGGGGTTTACATAGGATAGAACTAGGGTGTTGGTCCCTGGGAGCCTAGAGGGGGGGGTGAATAAGCTTTAATCAAAAACTCTTTTTCATCTCTGGCACAACTATCTGGTTAAAAGATAGAAATAGTATGGAAGATAACCAGATAGTGGAAGTATTCTGTTTTATTATTAAAAGATAATTACACCAAAATATAGCATATTAAAGCTGATGAAGCTTTTCGATCTACTGAAAACTCTCTTACACTCTATTTACAATTACTCATTCACTAGCCAATTAAATCTCTAAGAGTTGTTATACATGTACACGCATGTGTGAAAATATACAAAGCTTAATATATATAGACATCCCTGGGAGACAATCTTGGAACTGGATTTTTTTAGCACTGTGTAGCATTGAAGTTCTTCTCGAAAAATGCTTCTGCTTTAATTGCTGCAGATGTGGTGCTCGAAATCTTGGGTCTGTGAATAATAAGTATCTTCGCGTGATCCCAATTTCATTTAAGGCTGTGTCCACATCTCCGTGGGTTCCACGTGTAAGATGATTTAGATCTTTAACAAGTTTGTCTTACATCGGGACACAGCGACTTGATGACTTTAAATGGGAAGCCGATAAAGTGAAGCAACGTCTTCTTAATCCGTCGTAAGATTCCTTACTCTGTGTTAATGAAGCTCGGATCATTACTCCGTGTCAGTTGTTGCTTACTCCGCATAAGTTTAATACTGGAATCCTTATTCCGTGTTAGCACTTCCTTACTCCGTATAAATGAAAGGTTCGGAGGGCGTACTCTGTATCAGCGCATCCTTACTCCGCTTGAGTAAAAGGTTCGGATTCCTTACTCCGTGTGAACAAAAGACTTGGGTCCTTATTCCACACAAGTCGTTCCTCACTCCGCATGAATGAAAGACTCGGATTCATTACTTCGTTTCTTCTTGTCCTTAGTCTGCTTGAGTGGAAGACTTAGCTTTTTATTCCATGATCGTTTTCTCTTGCTCTGTGTGAAATGTAGACTAGGATTCTTATTTTGTATCTTTGTAACTTAGTAAATTTAAGTGTAAGACGCGAAATCCTTAGTCCTTAACTTTAAATACTTAGTCTGCACGAGTGATCCTTATTCCGTATGAAGACTTGGTTATTTACCAAGTGTGTGATGACACTCACATTGGTCCGGATCAGGATTATGTATCCTATCCTTAGTTTTGCTCTAACTAGAACAAATCTTCTGCAATAACTTAAAATAAATCGGAACATTCTCAAATCAAATTACATAGGGTTTTATCTGCATCATCCAAATTCTGGGTTTGATCCAACAATCTCCTCCAATATGGATATGCCAAACCCTTTGTAATCTGATCTGGTTAGTTGAAGCATCAAAACATACATAAAGATAAGGATAACTCATTTATACTAAGATAACAACAATAGAACATCATAAGCCTTGGTACAAATACATTACATTTCAGGAAGAAAAGGCTTACTATACTTGAAATTAGTTGTTGCTGCTTTCTCCCGAAGTTCCATCGCTTGCTCCTTGGTGCTGTGAAGGTAGTTGCTCCATCTAGAACCTTTATTCATATAATATTCTATGAAGATGCAGAGAAAGGCTCCACAACTTTCTCCATCTGGCTATTGAGGCACATATTCTTGTCCAATATCACCAAGTTCAGAGTAACGGGAGGGGCCAAAGGAGATTGACCAATTGCTTCAAAAAGTTTACTGCTTCTTATTGTAACCAAAAGTGTACAGCAATGGTTCCATCTGACTTCTCCTCTTTTGGTATTCTACTACCTAGTGGGAGCAACAAGAATTACCTTCCTTGTGTGGATTGTGAAAACTGTAAGCATCTGATACGGAGTGCCAATCCTATAAGGAATGAGAACAGTTATAAGATCTTTCCATGGTTTACTATTCTCAGCAGTTCCATTGATGTAGGTCTCGACATGATCAATTGCAGGAAGATAATTGTCGGACCAACTCGGTAGGATGTCAATCTGATATGCATCATTATACAAGGAAGGGAACAGCCTCATTTCCTCCTTGACTGCCAGAGTAAAGTTGTCCACATCTTCAGTGGTGAACAGTCCCTTCTCAGAAATTAACATACTCAAATCTTCAGGAGTGAAGGGAAACAAAACTGTCAAACATCTTTGCTATGCAGTAAGGGAGCTTGCAAAAGTTTTCATTGCTGCACGGATACTCCCATCTTCATCAGTTGGATCCAGTTCCGTATATGACGAGAGGAAGGTAACAGCAGGAGCCAGTGCAGAGGAAGAAGGAGCTGCAGTGGTGGAGCTTGGAATGGCTGGAGCAGCACCAGAAGGTCCGGAAGAACGGCTGCGTTTGGGAACCAGGAGACCTGGAGGAAGCATAGGTGCAGACCACTTACCAGAAGTGTCAGGAGTAAGAGCAACAGAAGGATCAGAGGGTACATTCTCCCCCGGTTTGGCAAATCGATGTGAAGTGCGAGGAGGATGGGCCACGACATTAGCCAGCTCCTTAAAGGAAGTGGATAAATCGTGGACTGAGGTAACAACTAAACCCATCTTGTGCTCCATGGAAGTGGAAGTGTTGGAGAGGGCAGAGAGAAGCTGTGCGGCAAGTGCAGCGACCTTGGAGGCGATGGCAGATATCTGAGCGTTGTGAGCTTAGGCATTACGGTCCATCTAGGCGGAAAGCACAGCTTCGTAGAGAACCATGCCAAAGGAAGCACACCCAAGAGCAAACTCAGGTTCCTTGGAGGACTCCCCCGCATGGAGAGGTGCAGGTGTGCGCAAAGCAGAAGAGTCTGCAGGAGGAGAGGACGGGGGTACATCAGCAGCAACAACAGGCACGGATGATCCACTTTGACCATAAAGGTCAATAGTGGAAATGTCCGCAGGAGAAGAGGGACTGACTCCCGCAGGGACAGAAGCCCGTGTGTCATGAGTCGGGTCGGACAAAGCAGCAGTGGGAGGAGCAGCCTGAAGCATTGACAACACCAAAAAGCCATGATTAGTGTTCCAACAAATCATGTCTTCTGGGCTTTTTGTATGGTGTGTATAATACACCCGGATATCATGGTCAGGGATGGTGGCTATGTGGGCGAGACTGAAGCGAACCCAATAGTCTGTAAGTATGTCGGTGGGGAGATGGTCGAGGTAGTCTTTTGGCTGGAGAGGCGGTGCTGGAGTGACATCCGGAGAAGAGACATGGACATCATCAACTGCAGCAGCAACCGCAACATCAACTGTAGCAGCAATAACAGGAGAGTCAGGTGTAGGTGCATCAGCAGCAGATGGAGCTGATGAATCAGCCTAAAGACAACTAGGCTGAGAAGGCCTTGCAGTTGCAGAAGAATCAGCGCAAATGCTGTGTTGGATACATTTGGAGCTGCACGCCAATTGGGGAATTGGCATTCAAATTGGCGTGCAGGCATATTTTTGCTTGGTTACCTTAGTTTTGTTATTCTAATCATCTTTTCCCAAAGGACCATGTTGGAATTATGGATATTTTGTCGAGTATGGATGCGAAAAGGTTGCTACTTGTGTAATCAAAACTACGTCGTTTTGATGCTGGGATTCACTTAATCAAAACTACGTCGTTTTGATGTTGTGTTGTCTATATAAGGATGAAGAGCCCTCTGTTTTAGGTTTAGGGTTTGTTGCTCCACCAGTCGTCGCAGAGAGAGAGAGAGAGAGAGGGAGGGAGAGCTGCTGGCTTGCTGCCGGAGCATCTTGCGTGGGGAGGATGGCGTCTAGCGTGGGAGCAAGAGCAGGAGGACGTTTCCAAGGTAGGGGTTCTGTCTCACCTGATCTGTTCTGGGGTTAGGCCCTATATAGAAGATTTATAGAGCTTCTGTTGTCATTGTTATACTATTTATATGTAAATTCATATAAGTGTGACCTCCTATATGAATGTTGGCCTTCAGTGGCAAGTATGGGTTGAGATTAGGCCTGTGTGGCACTGCACACTAAGTGCTTGATATTATGCCTGTGAGGCCATGCATGTTATGCGATTGTTGTTATGCCAGCGTGGTTATGCCTGAATGGTGTTTGATGTAATGTCTGTGAGGATATGCATGCTAGGTGTTTGATGTTATACCAGGGTGGACATGCATGTTAAGTGTTTGTTGTTATGCCTGAATAAGTGAGATATATGTTAAATGTTTGTTGTTGTCTGTGGAGCCTAAGAAGCCTGAGAGGCTGAGGCAATGCTTGTGTACCTGTGGAGCCTGAGAGGCTGAGTTGATGTCGTGAGATCGACCGTGGAGCCCGAGAGGTTGAGTTAATGTCGTGAGACCGATTGTGGGAAACTATGCCTGAGAGGCGGTTAAATCATTGGCCTGAAGAGGCGGTTAAATCACTTGTGGCTTGTGTGGTAGAGAATTGTAACTACTGGTGTGGTTTGTTATTGTCTGTTGAAATGATTGTAACACGACACTGCACTTGTACACATGGCATGTAGATGCTAGGAGCATGGGATGGGTTGGGGAGACTTGATCCCTACTGAGCTGTGGATGCTCACCCCTCGTACTGTGGTGTGTTTTCTTGCAGGAACCTACAGGCGTTAGGTGGGAACACCAAGGTGGAAGAGTTCTGTTTTGTGGCTTTGTTTTGTGTTATTTGCATTATGTAATTTTGTTGAGGCATTGTAACCCCAGCGGGGAGATATTGTAATGAAGTTTGAAACATAATAAAGGCATATGGTTTTAATTAAATAATTGTGTGATTTTGGTTTCTGAAGTGTATGTTGTGTTCCACCCCTTTATCCAAACTCGGGTAAAGGGAGGGTCACGTTCTGGTCTCCTCGGGTTGGAAAACCGGGGCGTGACATCACCAACGAAACTACCTTGTTGTTCCGAAACAATAACATGAGCACGGGGGACCGAAGGCTGGCAGACGGTGAACATTCTCGTAGAAGTGAGATAGCGGAAGTAGAAGTTTTGAGGGAAGTGGATGACTAAACGATCAATAAAGTGATCCGGACGTAGATATCGGAACATCGTAGAGAGAATCCGCCCAAAAGACGAATTCTTTTGACCGTTGCTCAGCAGCCAGAACAAGAAGGAACCCTAATCGAGCGGGAGACACTCGAAGACCACATACATTGCGAGTATCAAGTCATACGGGACCGAGTCGAGAGCAGTTGTACGAGCCATTAGGCAACGGCTATGGATGGTGGCCATACAGTGGTAACGACCCTAAAAAGACTTTAGCTTCTACTCCTTCACCTGATTGAGGCAGCACATCGATGCAGCCATGGGTTGTGTATTCGGCTGATAATGAGAACTAGTAAGAAACTGAAATACATCCCTAAGAATTTGGGGTGTGATAACAATCGACTGACCTCTTACGGCAGAGATGATGGCATCATCGGTGCGGGTAAAGTGCCGGTAAAAGGAGAGGGTGTCTTCAATAAGAAGATCCACTGGTTGCTGGCAAGAACCATGTTGAAGGCGAGCAAGTTGCTGGTAGCAAGAAGAGGGCGAAGCTCCAAGAACCATGTTGAAGGGTCGAAAACACCTTCCCAATCCACGAGGTATTCGAGAGTAATGCTGTAGAGTGCTTGATTTGCCATTGTAGTTGAAGATTGAGAGGAGAAGGGAAGTTGGGTCTTTAAAAATGAGAGAGCGATGAGGATTTTGAGTTTAGGGATTTGTAAAATGTAAACTCGTGCTGCGCGTGAGAGTGCAGGTTATATAGGACTAGTTCCATGGTTGCTAGCGGGTCTTGGGCTTAAGCGAGATGAACAGAGATCCACCGGGCAACTGATGTCATTAGACTTGATAGTTTAGCGTCGTCGGATAGGATAATGACGTGACGTGGTGATAACCATGCATTAATAACAACTATCTATGAACTTCAAAAATTTGAAAAGACCAATTGCCGGGCTCGAGACATGTATTAAATGAACCATCATTATTCCTCCTCAAAAATATGCGATGTAAGATAATACTTGGATTATCGTGATTTGAGAGTTCCAAGAGTCAGGAGGAAGTGAACCGACTATCATCCAGGGTAAAGATAATCCGTAGAAGAATATCCGGATGAAAAATAGACAGCGTCCGTAGAAACAGGTGCTAAAACGAGAGAAGTAGATTCTTTTGCTGTCTTGAAGTCGAATAGAAAAGAAGTACCACAACACTTCAAATCCGAGACATCAGACAAGATATATATTGGTGAAATGCAAAGAGAATCTAAACTTGTAGCTTCACAAAGATAAATTAAAAGTACAGAAGACTTAACAGGTTGGATTAATACGGATATAGGATAAATAAAGAAAAATTCAGCATAATCCGAACTAATGAAAAACAATCAGAACTTATACATTAAAAATGAAAGTGAGATACATACATATGAGTTAAGGATCATTTTACTGAAATCAATGCATATGACAGACAAGAAACACATAAGTTCATATTGGTCAACATAGCGAAACCTTCATGCAGAAAGATGTAGCTAAGATTAATTATATATGATTTCGCCAACTAAAGATTCATGAGTAATAATGGATTAAAGAACACATGCCTAGAATAATCAATTGATTATCATATCAAGATGCACACTTGAAGAAACAAAAACATGCAACCATGCCACAATTCCGATTCAACAATGCGTGTCCAGTCAGATCCAAAAGTGAGAGTTTATAAGGAGAGTATCCAAGACATATTAGGAGGTCATTACTTAAGTAAAAAATGAAGCACTTGCTCCCCCTTAGATCGTGCGATCCTCTCGAGAAAAACTCCCCCTCAGATAGACAGCCAGGAAAGAAGTCACGAGACATATAAGGGGGGTATTACTTGGGTAATAGATAAAGCATTTTCTCCCCCTTAGACCATGCGATCCTCTCGATGGACATTTCCTACTTAACATTTAGATCTTGAGAAAGTGTTGTCTATCCTTGAGGAAACTCCACTTCAAAAGCTGATCAGACTGTAACAGTGATTTTATCCATCAGGCATTCCAAGCTAACCTATTTCATTTCTTCAACTAGGCATGTTAATAAATCAATCAATATGAAAAAGCATTGAACATGTGGTGAGAGATGGAAATATGAATCATGAAATCTTAAGGAAGTTTTATTCATATATCTTTAATTATGTTAGCTTAAGCAACTTCAGTCTGGAGACGCAAGCATCCTCCCATATATGAAAGTATGAGAATATTATCAGAACACTATGCATGACACAAGTAAAGATGATCAGCAGGAAGAACAGTAAGTGTCTAATGCTCATTATGAAACATAATGCATGTTCTGAAAGAGATACTGTTGGATGAATAAATTAAAAACTATGCAGAAAGGTCAAGCATACCTAATTTGAGGAGTAGTTTAGAGAATCTTGCATCAGTAGGGGCTTGGTGAGTATGTCTGTGAATTGATCATCCATAGCAACATGTTCGAGAGATATGTGCTTTTTGAGAACATGATCACAGATGAAATGATACATTACTTCAATACGCTTTGTCTTTGGGTGCATGACAGGATTGTTGCTGATGGCAATCGCACTGGTATTGTCGTAGTAGAGTGGAACAAATATCATGTTGAAACCATAGCCAGTAAGTTGACTTTGCATCCAGAGAAGCTGAGCGTAGCAACTCCCAGCAGCTATGTATTCCACCTCAGCAGTAGAGGTTGATACAGAATTCTGCTTCTTACCGAACCATAAGATTAGTCTGTTTCCAAGGAACTGACAAATACCACTGGTGCTCTTCCTGTCGATGCGACACCCGGCAACATCAGCATCAGAATATCTAAATAAAGAGAAATTGGACTCCTTTGGATACCAAAGTCCCAAATTCACTGTCCCTTTAAGATACCGCAATATCCGTTTAACATGAAGCATGTATGACTCTTTAGGATTCGCCTGATATCTTGCACATATGCAGGTTGCGAACATGATATCTGGGCGACTTGCTGTAAGATACAGCAATGATTCTATCATACCTCTATATTCAGTCACATTTACTGATTCTCCATTTAGATCATGATCTAATTTGGCACTGACTGGCATGGGAGTCTTCACGGGAGTCGAATTTTGCATTCCGAACTTCTTGATTAAGTCCCGTGTGTACTTAGCTTAGTTGATGAAGATTCCATCCTTCATCTGATTAACTTCTATTCTAAGGAAGTACGATAATTCTCCCATCATGCTCATTTCAAACTTGACAGTCATCAACTTCGCAAACTCTTTACAAAGGGTCGAATTAGATGATCCGAAAATGATGTCATTAACATAAATTTGTACGATCAGAGAATGTCCTTTCTCTTTCTGTAGAAATAATGTGGTGTCAATCTTCCCTTTTCTGAAATTGTGAGCAAGCAAGAATTCTGACAGTGTGTCATACCAGGCTCTTGGAGCTTGCTTTAATCCGCACAAGGCTTTTCGTAGTTTATACACCATATGTTCAGCCTTGTGTTCAATAAAACCTGGAGGTTGTTCAACATAAACCTCCTCTTGAAGATATCCATTCAGAAATGCACTCTTGACGTCCATTTGATAAACTATGAAGTTTTCATATGATATATACGCTAGGAACATTCTGATCGCCTCAAGTCTAGCTACTGGAGCAAAGGTCTCGTCATAATCAATACCTTCTTCTTGACGATATCCTTTGGCTACCAATTGAGCTTTGTTATATATAATCCTAATCCGGATTATCATGAGTGTCGTCAAACACTTAGTAAATAACCAAGTCTTTATCCGGAGTAAGGACTCTTCGTGCGGACTAATCACTCGACAAAACGACTAAAGACTCCGTATTTTTACTCTTAATTTGACTAAGTCAATTTATGCGGAATGGGAATCCGAGTCTATAACTCGTACGGAGTAAGAGAGATTTATTGCGGAGAAACAAATTAAGTCTTTCACTATAGCAATCTAAGGAAAAGAAGATACGGACTAACAAATCCAAGTCTTTCATTCGAGCGGAGTAAGAAATAATTGGTGCAGAGTAAGGACAACTAATGCGGAGTAAGGAATCCAAACCATTACTCAAGCAGAGTAAGGATGCGCTGATACGGAGTAAGCCATCCGGACCTTTCACTCAAGAGGAGTAAGAAACTTACGCAAAGTAAGGAAGCGCTGATGCAGAATAAAGATTCCGTATATCTACTTCATGCGGAGTAAGGAAGCGCTGACACAGAGTAAGGATTTAAGGACTTCATTTCCACGGAGTAAGCAACAACTGACACGGAGTAAGGATTCGAGTTTCGTTGATACGGAGTAAGGAAATATACACCGGATTAAGAAGACACTACTTCAACTTATCCATACCGCATTTATGTTATCAGCTCGTTGTGTCCCGATGTAAGGCAAACTCATTGAAGACTTGAATTGTCCTACACATGGAACACTCGGAGATGTGGATGCAATCCTAAATGCAATTGGAATCAAGCGAAGTAATTCAATACACTTATGCTTCCAATATTTTGAGCTCCATATCCGTAGCAGTTATAGCAGAAGCATTTTTCGAGAAGAACTTAATGTTTACACAGTGCTTGGAAAATACAGTTCCAAGATAGATTCCTAGGAAGTCTATATATATATGAGTGAATAAGTTGTATAAATACACGTGCGAGTACATGTAAAAAATAGAGATAATCAAGCCAGTGTGTGTGTGACTTGAAAAAGAGAGTACCATTGTAATCAGCTGTAATTGCTGTGCCTTTTGTTGTAATTATCATTAGATAATAAAACAAAATACTTTCACTATTTGGTTATCTTCTGTACTGAATATTTCTTTTAACCAGATTTAGTGTTGTGCCTGAGTGAGAAAGATTTTGAATAAAGAGCCTATTCACCCCCCTCTAGGCTTCCAGGGACCAACAAGTGGTATCAGAGTAATATCTACCTGCTCAAAGTAGAGATCCCTCCCTCTCTCTCTTTCAATGGCCGAAGAAAGCAGTATGCTATTCAACACCCGCCTCAACTCCGGAGGAGCTCAATAGCCCATCCCTAATCGAAGCAGAAGTGAAAATGTTGATCCACCACAACCTGCTACTGCCGCTGCTCCTCAACCACGGAGTTCTGGCTACACTCTGAGCAAACCGCCAAAGTTCACACCAGAGCTTTTCTCCCAGTGGAAAGCTCACATGAAGATGTTCATGACATGTCATGATCATCTAATGTGGCCATGTATTCATCAGGAGCTTCCTATTCCGACGACCATCGTAGAAAATGGAGTAAGAAGACCAAAGACAGATGCTGAATTCACAAACGACAAAAGAGCCTGGCAATATGCCAGTGAAAAGGCTCTAGCCTATGTGACATCATCTTTGGATTCCGAAGCCTTCACGGACGTCCAGGGCTGCACAACAGCGAAAGCTGTTTGGGACAAATTGACTATCCTATATGAAGGAAGTCAATCTCAGATGCAGAACGTTATCTGTTCTCTCAGACAACATTTTGAGAGCTTCAATCATAAACCTGGCGAATTCCTGGAGAGCATCTATCGGCGATTCGGCAAGCTCATTCTGGATCTGAAAACTATCAATGAGCATTACACTCAGTTTCAAATAAATAACAAGTTCTTTCTCTCCTTAGCGGATCGCTATTACTCTAAACAGCTCCAGATGCAATCCAAAGACAACTGGCAGTATGCTCCCCTTGAAGAACTATATGGAGAGCTATGGACTCATGAATTCAGGTTTAAATACACTGACTGAGATAAGAAAATAGCTTGAAAAGAAAAGGGGGTAGCTTTCAAAGATACGGAAAATCCGAGCATACTGAGTGAGGATGATACGAAAGAGTCAGGTAACTCTGACTCGATACATGGAAGAAGAAATAGCCCTTCTGGTTAAATCCTTCACATGATTTCTGAGGAGAAGCAGAAAAGGATTCAGAAGAGGCTCTTCCTCATCCTCTAGAAGAAAGGAGCGGTCGGGGTTGACTCCCTAAGATTGCTTTAACTGTGGGAAACCTGGTCACTAGGCCAAGGACTGTAGATCTAAATCCAAGACGGCTAAGAAGGTTGACAAGGTTGCTCCTCGACGCTCCACCTCAGACAACAACAATAACAAGAGGAAGGCGTTCGTCACAAAGTACGTCAGTGGCTCGGAAGAAAAGGAGGAATACTCGGATGATGAGCCAACTCCTAAACCGAACGTTTGCCTCATGGCAAATACTGAGGTACCTTCGATCTCTGAGCTCATGAGTAAATTAGAATCTCTTATTACTGAACGTGATCATGAAAAGAATGAGAGACTAATAATTACTCAAATGTACAAAGATATGGAAAGTCAGAACAAATGTCTTGAAATTACTGTTGCTAGACTTGAAAAGGACATAACTGACTTCAGGAGTAAAGAAGCTTGGTATCGTGATTTAAGAGCTGAGAATAATTTGCTTAATACTAATCTTAATGGCTTAACTATAAATCTCAAGAGACTTGAAAATGAACTTGGAAAGGAAAAGGAAATAAATTGTAAGTGGCTAAAATCCGAGAAAATAGCTTCTACTTTCAGAACTGATCCTGACTGATGGTCCCTTGGAGCCTAGAGGGGGGTGAATAGGCTCTTATCTAAACTCTTTTTATCTCTTAAGGCACTACACTAATCTAGTCAAGTGATAGAATCACTGCGGAAGATAACCAGATAGTGGAAGTATTTTGTTTTATTATCAAGAGATAAATACAACAAAATAGAAGCAAGACTCTCTTGCACTCTGTTTACAAAGGGATTCACACACTAGCCTAGATTATTTCTTTGAGCTCTTGTGCATACACAGGTTATTCAGGCTTGTTCGTACATGTACACACCCTTTTACAAATATACAAGTATGAATATTTATACAAACATCCCTAAGAGACAACCTTGGAACTTATAGTTCCGGAATGCGTTCAGCACTAACTATTCCTCGGTAATCTCTCTGTCTTGACTGCTGCGGTTTGTGGAGCTCAAGGTCTTGGGTTTGAAGAGTATAAGTGCATTTGTGAGTTCCCAAATACAATTGAGGTTGTGTCCACATATTCGGATGATCCACGTGTAAGATTCTTCAGGTTCTCAATAAGTTTGTCCTACATCGGGACGCCACGAGATGATAACTTTAAATGCGGTGAGTTGAAGTAGTATCTTCTTGGTCCAGTGTAATTTTCCTTACTCCGTTAATAATGAAGCTCGGAACCTTACTCCGTGTCAGTGGTTGCTTACTCCGTATCTGTTTAGTACTGGATTCCTTAGTCCGTGTCAGCGCTTCCTTACTCCGCATGTAAGTTCCTTACTCTGTATGTAAATTGCTTACTCCGTATGTAAGTTCCTTACTCCGTATGTAAGTTCCTTACTCCGTATGTAAATTCCTTACTCCGTATGTAAGTTCCTTACTCCGGGTGAGTCTAAGGGATCGGAATGCTTACTCCTGTAATGACCCGTGTGTAAGAAGTTAACCACAAACACCTTGGATGTTGGTGCACAAGTTTGAGGTAAGAGATGAGCCCAAGAGGGGACTTTTGGGAGGTGCATGTGACAAGTGATAACGTACATTTATGCCCTAGGAAGATGCTATGCATATACATGGTTTTAAGCTGTTTTGGCAGATTTTGGAGCTCACTTTTGGTATAGTAGATGGCCTCAAACAATTAGCGTGCAAGAACAAAAGTTGCTTAGAATGAGGTCCTCTATCTACTACAGAAATTTCAGAGCATTTGGAGCTGCACGTGAACTCACCCATTTCACGTGCAAGCATATTTTTGCTTCTCAGACCTCTATAAGATGCAAGGAGGCTTGGGGTGAAGTTTGAGTGCATTTGGAGCTGCACGCCAATTGGGGAATTGGCGTTCAAATTGGCGTGCAGGCATGTTTTTGCATGGTTACCTTGGTTTTGTCATTCTAATCATCTTTTCCTAAAGGACCATGTTGGAATTGTGAACATTTTGGTGTGTATGGATGTGGGAAGGTCATAGCTTGTTCCATCAAAACTATGTCATTTTCATGCTGGGATTCACTTAATCAAAACTACGTCGTTTTGATGTTGTGTTGTCTATATAAGGAGGAGAAGCCCCTCTGTTTTAGGTTTAGGGTTTGTTGCTCCACCAGCCGTCGCAGAGAGAGAGAGAGAGAGAGAGAGAGAGAGAGAGAGGGAAGGGGAGCTTCTGGTGGCTGCCGGAGCGTCTTGCGTGGGTGGTCGGAGTCTTGCGTGGAAGCGGGAGCAGGAGAACATACAAGGTAGGGGTTCTGTTCTTCCTAAATCCTCCTCTGTCCTAGGGTTCTAGGGTAGATTATGGATTATATCTGTTTATATATATATATATATATATATATATATATATATATGTAATCCATATAGGTGTGATCTCCTATATGGATGTTGGCCTTCAATGGCATTTTGGTGTGATTCCTGTTGTTGCATGCTATATGTTCGATGAAATGGTCGTGTGAATATAGCTGTGTGTATATGCCTATTACATGTTTGGTAATATGCCTGTGTGGCTGGACTTGTGATTTGGTGTATGTATGCATGCTGGGTGTTTGTTCTATTGCCTGAATGGATGGGTTTGTGCACTTGTGAATGGGTGCACACCAAGTGTTTGGTTTTATGCTTAAGTGACCGTAGTGTGTGTGGTGTGCATGACTGTGGTATCTGGCCTGAAGAGGCGGTTAAACTACTTTGCCTGGGAGGCGATTAAACCAATGGCCCTTGAAGAGGCGGTTAAACTACTTTGCCTGAGAGGCGGTTAAATCAGTGGCCTGAAGAGGCGGTTAAATTACTTGCTTGAGATGTGGTTTGTTAGCCAGTGTGGCTGGGGCTGGGGTTACGTCCGCTTGTGTGGAATGTTTTATTTTCTTTTTCCTAATACTGCCACGTCACTACACCTGTGCACATGCATGTAGCCGCTAGGAACATGGAAAGGGTTGGGGAGACTTGATCCCTACTGAGCTGTGGTTGCTCACCCCTCCTACTGTGTTTGCTTGTTTTCCAGGGACTTACAGGCGTTAGGTGGATACACCAAGGTGGAAGACCATCTTCATTTTATTGTTCAGTTCAGTAATGTAATTTTATAATTTATGTAACCCCAAGGGGGGGGGGGATGTAATAAGGGATTGAACTGTAGTATGGAACAGGGTTGGTTTGTGACCCCTTTGATGTTTGAAATTAAATAAAGATGTGGCTTATTTGTTTATTGTAATCGTTAGTTTTGCTCGTGTGGCATCCAGTAATCCAACCCCTTTACCCTCCGTGTGGGTGAACGGGGAGTCACGTACCGGTTTCCCCGGGTCGGAAATCCGGGGTGTGACAGTATGGTATCAGAGCATGGTCTAGTTGGCCTAGGGTAGTGGGCGGACCTGGTTATCCTATGTCCTTTGGAGGAGCCTGGAGGGACATGCCTGATCAACATGGTCCTCTTTGAGCCTCCAAGCTGTACTTAGGGTAGTCCAGTCTTGTGGTAGGATTTGCATGCATTGGCATTAGGGCACTAGTTGCATTTGCTGTGAATGTGTGCTAAACTATGGAAAATGTGAATAGTGTGATAAGGTGTGAACTGTGCAACTCTGATTTGATTTGAAGTACCTTGAGCATGACTACAAGGAAAGGTCCATGTTTATTTGAACTGTGTGCAATGTTGATTGGTGTAATGTGTGAAATGTGTGTGATGCCATGTACTACTTGACTTGATAGTGGGGTAGAGGTAGTGAAACTTGAAAATTTTCAAACGCGTTCTGACGTTTGTGCTTCTTACTTCCTGTAGTAAGAATGCCACCGAGGAGAGTGACACATGCGTCCGGGGCAGTGGCTGATGAGTCATCTGCCCATGAGGGCCCGGGTGCGGGGCAGTCCGTTGGAGGACATGCACTGTTGCTGGCGCAGCTGCGAGAAGGCATCCGGCTGGAGGTACGAGAGCTACGGGAGGGACTCCGGCAGGAGGTTTGGGAGGAGGTGCGCCGTGAGATGGCAGCACAGCAGGTGGTGCCACCACCACCACCACCAGTGGGGGAGCTACCCCGGGAGCGTGAGGGTTCGTTGAGTGGTATACCGATTCGTGCAGAGGATGACGTGGTGACACGGTTCCGAAAGGAACAACCTCCGCGATTCAAAGGGGAGGAGGACCCAGTGTTAGCTGAGCACTGGCTGAGGCAGATCGAACATGTGTTTTCCTTTCTCCTACCCCGGGAGGAGGATAAGGTGAGGCTGGCCATTCGGCAGCTAGAGGGGAATGCTTTGGAGTGGTGGTAGAGTGTCGCGTGGAGCCGTGCGGTACAGTTTATGCTGTGGGAGGAGTTCTTGCAACTCTTCCACGATGAGTTTTTCCCTGAGTCCTTGAGATGGCAGAAGAGAGAAGAATTTGGCAGCCTGAAGCAAGGATCAAAGACGGTGCCCGAGTATGAGCGGGAGTTCCGGAGCCTGAGTAGATTTGCCCCCGAGACTGTGGCAAAGGAGGACCTGAAAGCCCACAAGTTCACTTTGGGCCTTAGGTCAGCCCTTAGGCAGAGGGTGGCAATTCTACGCTTGAGGACCTATGCTGAGGTTGTGGAGACGGCCCGTATAGCCGAGAGAGAGCTGGATGATGGGAGGCAGGCCCATCAGGGTCGCCAGTTGCAGAGTGGGCCTGACCGAGATGTAGGGCCCAAGAGGTTCAAGACGGAGGAGAGGGATAGCAGTTCTTTTCGCAGTCGGGGTCAGACATCTGTGAACCCTGGGAGGTTCACCTTTGGCGGCGGAAGACAGGGTGGTCCATCTGGGGGTCTACCTAGCAGTTGTCACTGCTGTGGAGAGCAGGGTCACTTCAAGGGGGAGTGCCCCAAGAAGGACTGGCGCTGTAACAACTGTGGACGAGAGGGCCATTTGCGCCGGGTTTGCAGGAGTGGCAACAGGGGAGCGGGGGGCGTAGCATCCGGCGTGAGGAGTGATGCTAGCTTCCGTGCACCAGCTGAGAGACCAGCTCGTCAGTGGCAGGCCAGCCAGGCAGGATCCAGTCAGACCCGACCTCAGGGGAGGCCAGAGTGGCAGCAGGCTGATGCTAGAGGCAGTCAGGGCGGGAGCCGCCCAGTGAGTGAGCCGACCAGTGGCACGGG
Organism: Taxillus chinensis; assembly: GCA_023512835.1. Lineage (NCBI taxonomy): Eukaryota > Viridiplantae > Streptophyta > Magnoliopsida > Santalales > Loranthaceae > Taxillus > Taxillus chinensis. Next base: position 36,705,219 of record CM042085.1, read on the forward strand.
CCAAGGGAGGGTGTTTGCACTGAATGCGACACCCCAGGAGGAGGCTGAGCTACCACCTTCACCGGTAGAGGAGGGAGCAGGACCATCGGTGCTTAGAGGTACTCTTTTGATCTCCCGCATGCTTGCTTTTGTTCTTTTCGATACGGGTGCATCGCGTTCTTTTATTGCTGAGCTTATAGTTGAGGGCTTGGGGTTAACGTGTGTTGAGGCGGAGAGACCCTTAGTTGTAGAGTCTCCGGTGGGAGGTATGATTGAGGTGCGACATGTTTGCCGCGGTTGTGTGTTAACCATGGGTGATGTGGAACTGAGCTTCGACTTGCATGTGATGCCTTTGCGTACTTTTGACCTGATCTTGGGTATGGATTGGCTTATGGCTTTCCAGGACAAGATAGACTGTTACCGGCGGCGTGTATCCTTCGTGTCAGCCGCAGGAACCTCTTGTACCCTGCAGGGGTAGTGGGATTGTGAGGTGAGTCGAGTCGGGCCAGTGTTGGACCAGTGGGGTGCCATTACCCACAGGTTGGCGGCCCTGACCTTTGCTGAGGAGGGGAAGGTGGAAAAGAGGGTGTGGCCCACTATTGTGGACCAATTTCATGATGTTTTTCCTGAAGAGTTGAGGAGTTTGCCACCTAAGAGGAGTGTGGAGTTCACCATTGAGTTGGTGCCGGGGACGGGTCCGATTTCCCAAGTAGCGTATCGTATGGGGCCAGCCGAGCTGAGGGAGCTGTAGAGGCAAATCGAGGAGTTGGGGGACCAGGGGTATATCAGACCGAGTACCTCACCTTGGGGTGCTTCGGTGCTCTTTGCTAAGAAGGCTGATGGCACGCTTCGTCTCTGCATCGACCACAGGAAGCTGAATTCAGTGACTGTGAAGAACAAGTACCCGTTGCCTCGGATAGATGACCTGTTTGACCAGTTGAGTGGAGCCCGGTGGTTTTCCAAGATAGATCTACGGTCGGGGTATCATCAGTTGAGGGTTAGGGAGGAAGACATCCCTAAGACGGCCTTTCGGTGCAGGTATGGGCACTATGAGTGGATAGTGATGCCTTTTGGGCTCACTAATGCGCCGGCAGTGTTTATGCATTTGATGAACCAAGTCTTTGCCCCATACTTAGACTCATTCGTGGTGGTGTTTATAGACGATATCTTGGTATATTCCAAGACCAAGAGGGAGCATGTGGAGCATTTGGTAACAGTGTTGCAAACCTTGAGGGACCAGCGGTTGTTTGCTAAGTTTAGCAAATGCGAGTTTTGGATGCAGGAGGTCCATTTCCTTGGCCACGTAGTATCCGCTGAAGGGGTTAGAGTGGACCCAGCCAAGATTGAGGCGGTATCATCATGGGAGAGGCCAACCAATGTTTTCGAGATTCGCAGTTTTCTTGGCTTGGCAGGCTATTACCGTCGTTTTGTAGAGGGATTCTCCCGTTTGGCGGCTCCTATGACAGCGTTGACTAGGAAAGGAGTGAAATTTGAGTGGACGGACAAGTGCCAGCAGGCGTTTGAGACTCTCAAAACCCGTTTGACCATTACACCGGTGTTGAGGTTACCTCGGGAGGATATTCCGTATGAGGTATTTTGCGATGCGTCCAGGGTTGGTTTGGGGTGTGTGCTTATGCAGGAGCATAGTGTGGTAGCTTATGGGTCAAGGCAGCTGAAGCCTCATGAGCAGAATTACCCTACCCATGATCTTGAGTTGGCGGCTGTCATCTTCGCCCTGAAGAGTTGGCAACATTACCTTTTAGGGGAGAAGTTCGTGGTGTTCTCAGATCACAAGAGCCTTTAGTACATCTTTACTCAGAAGGACTTGAATTTGAGGCAGAGGAGATGGGTGGAGTATTTGCAGACCTTTGACTTTACTCTTGCCTATACCCCGGGCAAGGGTAATGTTGTGGCTGACGCGTTGAGCAGAAAGGGGAAAGCTGAGGTGGCCGTGAGAGAGTGGAAGCTGATGGAGCAGTTGGCGATATTGCAGCTGCAGCCTATTGTTCGTGATGGTGGGACAGTCCTGAGTCCTTTGGTGGTTATGCCTGAGTTGTACCAGCGCGTCCGGGAGGAACAGTTGGGTGACATTGAGTGTGAGGTTCTCCGTGCCCGTATTGAGGCTGGGGAGCTATCTGAGGACTGGACAGAGGGTCCTGAGCATGAGCTGTCTTTTCAGGGGCGGTTGGTAGTGGCTTCTTCCCTTAGGGATGAGGTGATGAGGGAGTTTCACCGTCTACGATTCTTGTGCATCCAGGGGGTACGAAGATGTACCATGCGCTTCGAGGACATTTTTGGTGGCTTGGGATGAAACGCGATGTGGCTGCTTTTGTTTCGCGGTGCCTCACGTGTCAGCAGGTGAAGGCTGAGCATCAGCGGCCGGCGGGCATATTGCAGCCCTTGCCCATAGCGGAGTGGAAGTGGGACCACATAGCGATGGATTTTGTGACTGGTCTTCCACCCACCACAGGGAGGAAAGATATGATTTGGGTGATTGTGGATCGACTCACAAAGTCGGCCCATTTCCTGGCTGTTCGCGAGCGGGACTCTATTGGGACCTTGAGTCATCTATACATGAACGAGATTGTGAGACTGCATGGCGTACCATCATCGGTTGTCTCTGACCGGGATTCGAGGTTCACTTCCCGTTTTTGGGCAGGTTTACAAGAGGCTATGGGGACCAAACTTCACTTGAGTACAGCCTTCCACCCTGAGACTGACGGCCAGACAGAGAGGACGAATCAGACTTTGGAGGACATGTTACGGGCCTGTGTGTTAGATTTTGGGGGTTTGTGGGCGACTCACCTTCCTTTGGTGGAGTTTGCCTACAACAACAGTTATCAGGCATCCATTGGGATGGCTCCTTTTGAGGCGTTGTATGGGCGGCCGTGTCGATCACCTTTGTGTTGGACCGAGGTGGGGGAGACAGCTCTCTTAGGACCACAGTTGGTTCAAGAGGCTACCGAGAAGGTTAAGTTGATTCGTCAGCGGTTGTTATCAGCTCAGAGTCGGCAGAAATCTTATGCGGACCAGCGGCGGCGACCTTTGGAGTTTTCTGTGGGCGATCATGTGTTCTTTCGTGTCTCTCCACGTCGTGGACATCGACGGTTTGGGCGAGGTTCCAAGCTATCTCCGCAGTTTATTGGTCCTTTTGAGATTCTGGATCGTGTGGGGCCTGTGGCCTACCGGTTAGCGTTACCACCGCGGCTGAGTCGAGTGCACAACGTGTTTCACGTGTCCCAGTTGCGGAAGTATCACCCTGACCCCACTCATGTGATTGATTGGGGGACATTAGACATTGAGGATGACATGTCCATTGTTGAGGCCCCTATCCGTATCCTAGATCGGTGAGAGAAGCTTTTGCATGGTCGTGCTATTCCTTTGGTTCGCGTGCTGTGGCAGCACCGTGGCATTGCAGAGGAGACATGGGAACGTGAGTCCGTGATGCGTGAGCAGCACCCCGAATTGTTCGAGGACGAACAATCTTAAGCATGGGAGGTGGCTATTGGCCAAGGGATAGTGATGTGTTTTCTTGTATTAGTTGTGTATGATTTGGTGTATTTGTTTTGTCTTTTAGACATGTGTTCATATTTGTGATGTGTTTTGAGATGTGTATTTGTGACATGCGGATATGTGTTGTTATGGATTATGGTGGTACCTTGTTATGTGCTGTTATGTGTTGTGCGCGGTGTATGACCCATTTGGGTGTTGTGGCTCGCCATGTGGCAAATGGGTAGCTTGTGTTTATTTTCCTCGTAGGTCATTTCTTTTCGAGGACGAAAAGTCTTAAGGGGGAGAGGATGTAATGACCCGTGTGTAAGAAGTTAACCACAAACACCTTGGATGTTGGTGCACAAGTTTGAGGTAAGAGATGAGCCCAAGAGGGGACTTTTGGGAGGTGCATGTGACAAGTGATAACGTACATTTATGCCCTAGGAAGATGCTATGCATATACATGCGGTTTTAAGCTGTTTTGGCAGATTTTGGAGCTCACTTTTGGTATAGTAGATGGCCTCAAACAATTGGCGTGCAAGAACAAAAGTTGCTTAGAATGAGGTCCTCTATCTACCACAGAAATTTCAGAGCATTTGGAGCTGCACGTGAATTCACCCATTTCACGTGCAAGCATATTTTTGCTTCTCAGACCTCTACAAGATGCAAGGAGGCTTGGGGTGAAGTTTGAGTGCATTTGGAGCTGCACGCCAATTGGGGAATTGGCGTTCAAATTGGCGTGCAGGCATGTTTCTGCATGGTTACCTTGGTTTTGTCATTCTAATCATCTTTTCCCAAAGGACCATGTTGGAATTGTGAACATTTTGGTGTGTATGGATGTGGGAAGGTCATTGCTTGTTCCATCAAAACTACGTCGTTTTGATGCTGGGATTCACTTAATCAAAACTACGTCGTTTTGATGTTGTGTTGTCTATATAAGGAGGAGAAGCCCCTTTGTTTTAGGTTTAGGGTTTGTTGCTCCACCAGCCGCGCAGACGAGAGAGAGAGAGAGAGAGAGAGAGAGAGAGAGAGAGAGAGAGAGAGAGAGAGGGAAGGGGAGCTTCTGGTGGCTGCCGGAGCGTCTTGCGTGGGTGGTCGGAGTCTTGCGTGGAAGCGGGAGCAGGAGAACATACAAGGTAGGGGTTCTGTTCTTCCTAAATCCTCCTCTGTCCTAGGGTTCTAGGGTAGATTATGGATTATATCTGTTTATATATATATATATATATATGTAATCCATATAGGTGTGATCTCCTATATGGATGTTGGCCTTCAATGGCATTTTGGTGTGATTCTGTTGTTGCATGCTATATGTTCGATGAAATGGCTGTGTGAATATAGCTGTGTGTATATGCCTATTACATGTTTGGTAATATGCCTGTGTGGCTGGACTTGTGATTTGGTGTATGTATGCATGCTGGGTGTTTGTTCTATTGCCTGAATGGATGGGTTTGTGCACTTGTGAATGGGTGCACACCAAGTGTTTGGTTTTATGCTTAAGTGACCGTAGTGTGTGTGGTGTGCATGACTGTGGTATCTGGCCTGAAGAGGCGGTTAAACTACTTTGCCTGGGAGGCGGTTAAACCAGTGGCCTGAAGAGGTGGTTAAACTACTTTGCCTGAGAGGCGGTTAAATCAGTGGCCTGAAGAGGCGATTAAATTACTTGCTTGAGATGTGGTTTGTTAGCCAGTGTGGCTGGGGCTGGGGTTACGCCCGCTTGTGTGGAATGTTTTATTTTCTTTTTCCTAATACTGCCACGTCACTACACCTGTGCACATGCATGTAGCCGCTAGGAACATGGGATGGGTTGGGGAGACTTGATCCCTACTGAGCTGTGGTTGCTCACCCTTCCTACTGTGTTTGCTTGTTTTCCAGGGACTTACAGGGGTTAGGTGGATACACCAAGGTGGAAGACCATCTTCATTTTATTGTTCAGTTCAGTAATGTAATTTTATAATTTATGTAACCCCAAGGGGTGGGGGGAATGTAATAAGGGATTGAACTGTAGTATGGAACAGGGTTGGTTTGTGACCCCTTTGATGTTTGAAATTAAATAAAGATGTGGCTTGTTTGTTTATTGTAATCGTTAGTTTTGCTCGTGTGACATCCAGTAATCCAACCCCTTTACCCTCCGTGTGGGTGAACGGGGAGTCACGTACCGGTTTCCCCGGGTCGAAAATCCGGGGCGTGACAACTCCGTACTAGCGCTTCCTTACTCCGTATGAGTAAAGTTGTCCGGATTCCTTACTCCGCATCTAGTTTCCTTACTCCGTGCGAATAAAGACTCGGGTCCTTATTCCGCATTAATACTTCCTTACTCCGTATCAGTTTGACTTAGTCCGTTTGAGGCACTAGGAACATATTCCGCAATCCGTAGCTTTTAAGTTCTTAGTCCGCACGAATGTTCCTTATTCCGTATGTATTGATGACTTGGTTATTTACCAAGTGTTTGACGACACTCACTCTTGTCCGGATCAGGATTATGTATCCTGTCCTTAGCTTTGCTCTCACGAGTGCATCTCCGAATTAATAACATATCTTCTGCAACGATCAAATAAACACAAAAGATTTCAGATCAAATTACATAAGGTTTTATCAGCATTATCCAAATTCTGAGTTTGATCCAACAATCTCCCCCAATTATGGATATGCCCAAACCCTTTGTAATCTGATCTGGTAAGCAGTGCAAAAAGATAACATACAGAATATGCATCACAACCAATTTCATTTATCAGCAACTAAGTACAATTCAGCCTTAATACAAGATTTTCACTAAGGTACATAAGGCTTACTATACTTGAAGATCATAGTTGCTGCCTTTTCTCTAAGCTCCATTGTCTGCTTCATCGTATAAGTAGTGTGTTGGCTCCACGATCTGTCCACAGTCAAAAAGGACTTGATGAAGTAACAGACAAAGGCCCCGCAGCTATCTCCATCTGGCTGTTGTGGCACTTGCTTCTTGCCCCGGAATGTCGCCTTCAGCTTCTCAGTTGGACCCAAGGGTGTGATGCCCAACTCTTCATATAAACCAGCTTTCTTCACAGCTTCGATCGGTCCGAGACACAAGTGGTTCCCATTGATTCTTTCTTACAAAGTGCTCCACTATCTGATGAGAATCAATGAGAATCATTTGCTTGGACTGAATCATGAAGACAGCCATCATGAAGTGTGGCGACATGATCCGGTACGGAATGAGGATAGTTGAGACAGTTTTCCATGGCTTGCTATCCTCAGCAGTTCCGTCGATGAAGGACTGAATTAGATCCACACTGGGAAGATAGCCTTCATTCCAGCACGGCAGAACTTCAAACAAGTGCTCGTCCTTGTATAGAGATGGAAACAGCCTCATCTCCATTTTAGTAGCCCTCGAGAAGTTGTCAATGTCTTCTGTAGTAAAGAGTCTTTTCTCCAAACAAAGAGTCTGAATGTCGGTCGGGGAGAAAGGGTACATTTCAGAAAGACATCTTCTCTCAGCAGAAGACGCTGCATAGGACTTCATTGCTTTGCGAACGCTTCCATCCGCATCAGAAGGGTCAAACGCCGCATATGATGGGAGGAAGGTGTCGGCTGCGGATGAGGAGGATGGAGGAGGAGCTGGAGCTGCAGTAGAGGAGCTTGGTTGAGAGAAGCGGCTTCGTTTGGGAATTTGAACTCCCTGAAGCACTGAAGAGGCAGGCCGCTTCTCAGCCCGAGTAGATGGTTGTGGTGCAGAAGGAGCAGAAGGGGCAGACGGATCAGATGACACTCTCTCCCCCGGTTTGGCAGATCGCCGGGAAGCAACGGGAGGACGAGCCATTGTGTGCGCCAGGTCCGCGAAGGAGGTCGACAATGAATGGACGGACGAGGCGACGAGATCCATTTTCTGCTCCATGGAGGTGGAGGAGTCAGTGAGAGCGGAGAGGAGTTGGGCGCCAAGTGCATCAACCTTGGCGGCGATGGCGGAAATTTGGGCGCTGTGAGCCTGGGCGTGGCGGTCCAGCTGGGCGGAGAGCACAGCGTCGGAGTGAACCGTGCCAAAAGAAGCATGCCCAAGGACCAACTCCGGAGCTTTGGAGGACTCCCCCGCATGAACAGGAGTAGAAGTGCACTGGGCAGAGGAGTCCGCAGGAGTATCAGCAGCAGCAGAAGGGGCATCCAGAGCATCAGAGGCATCCAGAGCAGCTGACCCGCTTTGACCAGAGAGGTCAACCACGGGAATGGCGGCAACAGGAGAAGAGGGGCCAGCCTTAGCAGGGGAAGGACCCCGGGCGGAAAGGACTGGGCTGGAGGGGGTAGGGAACGGCACATCTGGAATGGAGGCCGGCGTAAGAAAGCCGTGATCCAAGTTCCAGATGATCATTGTCTCCGAGGATTGGGTATGTTGTGTGTAAAATACCCGGAGATCGTTGTCAGGAATGGAGGCAGTATGGGCAAGGCTAAAACGGAGCCATAGGTCCGTTAGAGTGTCGGCGGAGAGATGGTCTAGGTAATCTCGGGGTTGAGGTAGGGGAGGCAAAGGAGCTTCAGGAGTAGATTCCGGGACATCAGCAGTGGCTGCAGCAACAGCGGTGTCAACCGCGGCAGCAATAGCGGAGGTGGAGGGAGTAGGGACTTCCGTAGCAGAGGGGACTGAAGAAACAGCTTGAGGGGCACTGCGCTGAGATGGCCCCGCAACCTCGGACGGGTCGGCACGAACGCTGTGCTGGGAGGCTCGAGAGTGGGAAGGTGCTGCAACAGACCGAATCCGGGAGGATCGGGGTGCAGAACTGACGTCGGGGGCTTGGCTGTCGGAGGGGTCACCAACAGAACTGCCTTGTTGTTCCGAGGCAGGGAGAATGCGGAGAGCTACAGATGGTCGGTGGGCTGTCATGTTCCCATCCGGCGTAAGATAACGAAGGTAATAAGCCGAAGGAAATGGAACAGCATCATATCGGGCGAAATGGTCCGGATTAAGATGCCGAAAGACAATGCTGAGGATGCACCCGAAGGAACGATTCTTGGGACCATTCTGCAGCAATCGAAACAAGAACATCCCCCAATCCATCGAAAGACCTTCAAAAACGCCGTACATGGCCAGGAGAAGGTCGTACGGAACGGAGTCCAGGGCGGATGTGCGAGCCAGTAGACAGCGACCCAAGATGGTCGCCATACATCGATAGCGACCTTGGAAGGATTTCACCTTGTATTCCTTCCCTTTTTGTGTGCAACCCATAGAAGCCGCCATTGAATCGGCATCGGGGCGCTGAGGTTCACCGGGAGGTAGGTGGAGAGCAGCGTAGAGAACGGCCGGAGTGATGGTGATGGATTCACCGCGGACATAGGAGATGATGGAGTCGGTGGTGCAGCGAATCCGTTGGTAATACTCAATGATGTCGTCGATAAGAAGATCGACGGGATTGGAGATCAGGTTGAGTAGATGCGAGGCTTCAAGGAGAGGGCGAAGTTGGAGAAACCAGTCTGGAGGATTAGATACAGCACTCCAATCGACCAGATGGCCAGGATTAACGCCGGAGAGAGAGATTCTGGGTGCCATTGCAGATGAAATTTGAAGGACAAGAGGAAAGGTGAAGTCTTGGCGATGGAAGGAACAACGAGAGGTTTAGGGATTTGAAATGAGCAATACTCGTGCTTCGCAGGAATGACCAGAACATATAAGACCGAGTCCGCAAATGTCAGCGGGTCTAGGAATTGGCGAGTGAAACAGGGACCCGCTTGACAGGCTGATGTCATTAGTCTGGATATCGATGCGCCTCCGAATGAAACGATGTCGTGGAGACCACATGACCAAATAAGTGTAATAGCTGGTTGCCATCCAGAGTAGTGTGTGTGTGCATCCCGAGATTTGCATTTAATGAATCATCATGATTCCTCCTCAAAAGCACGCGACATATAGGAAGACTTGGATTGTCGCAATTAGACTGTGTCAGGAGTCCAGAGGAATGAACCGACAATCATCCGGAGTAAATAATAGTCGAGGAAGAGTATCCGGATAAAAAGTAGACCGTGTCCGTAGTAGACAGAGTTCGGTGAGAGAGTAAAGTAGATTCCTTTGCAGTTAATAAGTCGAAGAGAAGAGAAGTACCACAACACTTCAAATCCAAGACTATGGACTAGATTTATCGATACGGTTGCAAAGAAAATCTGAACCTGTAGCTAAAAAAAATGAACTGAAAATATAAAAGCTTAACAGGCAAGGATTAGTACGGATTAGAGAAAATAATCAGTGAAAAACGACATAATCCGAACTAATGAGAAACAGAACTTATGCATTACAAAGCATGTAAGAGACATATACATACGTGAGAATGATCAATATTACTGAATCAGGGCATATGTCAGATAACAATACACAAGTTCATATAGGTTAACATAGCGAAACCGTGTTGCTGAACAACGTAGCTAAGATTAATTAAAGATCATATGATTTGGCCAATTTAGGATTCATGAGTGAAAAATGAGGAAGCGAACACATGTCAAAAGTAAGCAGGTGATTAGTCGATTAAAATGCATGGTTGAAGAAAGAAAATACATCCAAGCATGCCACTTTTCTGATCCAAAACAGTATGTCCAGTCAGATCCGGAAGTAAAAGTTTAGAGGAGGGAGTATCCGAGACATATTAGGGGTTCATTACTGCTCCCCCGTAGATCATTTAATCCTCTCAATGAAAAGCTCCCCCTCAAATAGACAGCCAGGAAAGAGGTCATGAGACATATATGGGGTATTACTGAATAATATGTAAAGCATTTTCTCCCCCGTAGATTGTGCAATCCTCTCGGTTGACCTTTCCGGTTTGTAGAAACTCAGCACTGTCTATCTTATTAGAAAACTATACTTGAGTGTCGATCGATCTGCGATTGAGTATTCATCCACTAGGCATTCCGAGCTAACCCATTTCATTTCTTCAACTATACATGTTAATAGAGTAATCTAAATGAACATGCTGTTGTCATGTGGGGATCAGTGGAAATTAAGATCATGAAACCAGAAAGAGGTAAATCATATAAACTTTAGTCATGTTAGCTTAAACGACTTCAGTCGGGAAACGCAAGCATCCTCCCAATATGAAGTTGATATTAATATCAGAAGCATGAAGCCGTTAATCAGTAAGTATGATCAGCATTAAAGTCAGTATGTATCTTCTACTTTCAATAAAAGCACCATGCATGTTCTGATAGTAAGTATACTGTTGGGTAATGTAAATGTGAAGCTATGCAGAGAAGTCAAGCATACCTAATCGGATGAGTAGTTCAGAGAATCTTGCATCAGGTAGGGGCTTTGTAAGAATGTCTGCCAGTTGATCTTCAGTAGCAACATGTTCCAAGGAAATGTGATTTTTGAGAACATGGTCGCGTATGAAGTGATACCTGACCTCAATATGCTTCGTCTTAGGATGCATGACAGGATTGTTGCTGATAGCAATTGCACTAGTGTTATCGCAGTAGAGTGGAATAAATGACATGTTGAAACCGTAGTCAGTAAGTTGACTTTGCATCCAGAGTAGCTGTGCATAGCAACTCCCAGCAGCTATATATTCCGCCTCAGTAGTAGAGGTTGATACGGAATTCTGCTTCTTACTGAACCATGAGATTAATCTATTTCCAAGAAACTGACACGTACCACTTGTGCTCTTCCTGTCGATGCGACATCCAGCGAAGTCGGCATCAGAGTATCCGGATAAGGTGAAGTTGGACTCCTTTGGGTACCAGAGTCCCAAATTCATCGTTCCCTTGAGATACCTTAATATCCGTTTAACATGAAGCATATGTAACTCATTGGGATTCGCTTGATATCGTGCACAAATGCAAGTTGCAAACATAATGTCTGGGCGACTTGCTGTAAGATACAGCAATGATCCTATCATCACTCTGTAGTTAGTCACATTTACTGATATGCCATCCACATCAGGATCTAACTTGGCACTGACAGGCATGGGAGTTTTGACGGGAGATGAACCTTCCATACCAAACTTCTTAATAAGATCGCGAGTATACTTAGCTTGATTAATGAAGATTCCTTCCTTCAATTGTTTAACTTCTATTCCGAGGAAGTAGGACAGTTCTCCCATCATGCTCATCTCAAACTTGCCTATCATCAACTTAGCAAACTCTTCACAAAGCTTCGGATTCGTTGATCCGAAAATGATATCATCCACGTATATCTGTACGATTAGAGTGTGTCCTTTCTCTTTTCGTAGAAATAAGGTAGTGTCAATCTTCCCTTTTTGGAAGTTGTGAGCAAGTAGGAATTCTGACAGTGTGTCGTACCAGGCTCTTGGAGCTTGCTTCAAACCGTATAAAGCTTTCCGAAGTTTGTAGACCAGATGTCCTGCTTTAGGTTCAATGAAACCGAGAGGTTGTTCTACGTAAACCTCCTCTTGAAGATCTCCATTCAGGAATGCGCTCTTGACGTCCATTTGATAAACTATGAAGTTTTAATATGAAGCGTATGCCAGAAACATCCGAATTGCCTCAAGTCTTGCTACTGGAGCAAAGGTCTCATCATAGTCTATTCCTTCTTCTTGACGATATCCTTTCGCTACCAGTCTGGCTTTGTTCCGGATTATTATTCCATCCGTATCAAGCTTGTTCCGGAACACCCATTTAATGCCAATGACTTGCTGAGACTTAGGCCTTGGTACTAAGGTCCACACATTGTTCCTCTTAAATTGATTCAGCTCTTCTTGCATGGCTTCTATCCAATTTGAATCCTGAAGAGCTTCATCTACCACCTTTGGTTCTATTTGAGATAGAAAACACGAGTAAAGACTCATGTTGGAGGTGGCTGCTCTAATTCTTACACCAACAGTAGGATCACCAATCACTTGATCTGAGGGATGGTTTCGGGTCCATCTGTAATTCTGTGCATGTGATGGTTGATCATGAATAATTTAAAGCTCTGCCAGATTTGGTGGTTCACGTATATCTGCTGGTTGAGCTTCTTATGGACCAGATGTTTCCGTATTAGAAGGTACGGTTGAACTAGATGATTCTTCAACACTATTTCTGTCAGTGTTAACTAGTCCTGGACGGACTTGAAGGTGCTCCGGAATTTTGGGTATCCGTAGGAGTATGTCCGGAGCTAAACGGTAGTCCAGAGTCCGAGTCATCCGTAACATCGTCCATATCATTTCTTTGTGCTCCTCTGGTGCCGCTTGGTTGGTCAGTATGTATAACAGGAATAGTTATAAACTTTGAATAGTCGATGTTGTTGTCTTGAACCTGTACGTTAGAACTTGAAGAAGCAACTTTTGACCAAACAAGATTAGTTTCATCAAAGGTCACATGGATAGATTCTTCAACTTTAAAAAGTTTTCTATTGAAGACCCGATAAGCCTTGCTATGTAGTGAGTACCCGACCAAAATCCCATCATCAGATTTTGGTTCCAATTTATTCTGGGTCTCTTTGCCATTTATCAATATATAGCAAGTACACCCAAAAGCTCTGAAATATGAAATTGAAGTTTTTCGTCCTCTCCACATCTCATAGGGTGTTTTCATGGTAGATTTATTTATTAGAGTTCTGTTCTGAACATAGCAGGCAGTGGACACAGCTTCAGCCCATAGACTGAGAGGAAGTGTTGCCCCTGCTAACATGGATCTACCAGCTTCAACTAAAGTACGATTCTTGCGCTCAACTACCCCATTTTGTTGTGGAGTTCTGGGAGCAGAGAAGTCATGTTGTATGCCCTGTTCAGAATAATATGATCTCATTTCTGAAAAATCAAATTCTGTACCATGATCACTCCTGATGCACTTTATGCTCAGTCCTTATGAGTTGCTTATCCAGTTGAAAAGATCTACTAGATGTTCAAAAGTTTGATCCTTTGATTTCAGGAACATCACCCAAGTGTATCTGGTGAAATCATCGATAACCACAAGGGTATATCTCGCCTACCCAGGAGACGGAACAGAAATAGGACCACAGAGGTCCATATGAAGAAGTTGTAGAGGAGCAGTTATTGAATTAACTGATTTTCTCTTAAAGCTATGTTTGGTCTGTTTACCCAGTTGGCATTCTCGACAGAGAGTGTCTCTGGAGAATTTGAGTTTAGGTAGACCAGTGACAAGATCAACTGACGCTAACTTAGACAATGTCTTAAAGTTTAAATGTGCGCATCGCTTGTGCCATAACCAACTATCTTCATCTGAAGCTTTAGTGAGGAAGCATACAGGGTCAGAAGAATTATTTCTTAAGACCACTGAGTATATGTGCCCATCTCTTGATCCGGATAACTTAATATCTCCGGATAAGTTTCCTCTTACTGTACAGGAGTTGGACATAAAGGAAACAGTAAATCCTTTGTCACATAAATTACTGACACTTAGCAAATTATGCTTTAAACCTTCGACTAGTGCAACTCTGGTGATTAATACACAGCCGTTAGTTAAAGTGCCATACCCGACAGTCTTACCTTTGCTGTTGTCACCATATGAAACGGATAGACCTCGTTTTTCATTAACTTCTACGAGCAGAGTCTGATCACCCGTCATATGTCCGAAGCATCCACTATCGAGGATCCACTTGCTTTGATTGATCTTTAACTTCAAGTGATCCGGCAATGCATTCCAGAGATGCTCCTGAAAGACAACAGTTTACACTTTTGGTGCCCAAACTTGTTTCGGGCGGTTAGAGAGAGCAGCAGATATTGTCAACGCTCCGGATTTGATTTTGCTAGGACTTTTAGCTCTCCAAGTTGACTTTAACTTGTTAGTTTCAACTGCTTCTTTTATTTGGGTTTTCTTTGGAGAGACACTCCTTTGAGGTTTAGATTTTGTTTTGCTCGAAGAAACCCTTTTATTAAACTGATCTTTATTGGATTGAATTTGATTACAAAGCCAGTTATCAGATAAACTCCAACATTCATAATGATAATGACCCATTTCCCTACAGATGGAACAGACAATATAATGTGAAGTACAAACAGGGGATACAGGTCTCTTAGATTTTACAGACTTTCTACTCTGTTCCCTGTGGCCTAATCCTCTGCGTTTGGCTGACACGCTCTTGGCCCTAGATGCGTCAGCCTTAGCCTTTCCTTTCTTTTTGGGTGCTACAGTTTTGGCTTTAACTGCAGCAGCCTTCCCTTCATCATTAGTTACAAAGCTACGCTTCGGGAAGTGCAAGAATGACCTCAACTCCACAGTCATAAACTATGGTGCCACCTGAAATGAAACCATCCAATGGTTTAGATGTACTAACAGGATATAAGTTGGTTAGTTTAGGAGTGAAATCCGGAGGGCACTCAGTAGTTTGAGCTATGGAAGTCGATGGTTCTGAACCTAGGCCAGGTTTGACTCGGATGTTGTCAGGATCAGTCCTAAAGGTAGAGGCTATTTCACCGGATTTTAGCCACTTACGATTTATTTCCCTTTCCTGTTCCAGTTCATTTTCGAGTCGTTTCACAATAACTTTTAGGCCTGTTAGGTTGGTATTTAACAGATGATTTTCAGCTCTTAGATCATGATACCAAGCCTCTTTTCCTCTGAAGTCATCTATGTCCTTTTCAAGTCTAGTGATAGTAAATTCAAGGCGTTTATTCTGACTTTCCACATCTTTGTACATTTGAGTAATTATTTGTCTCTCATTCTTTTCATGATCACGTTCACTAATAAGAGATTCTAATTGACTCATGAGCTTAGAGATAGAAGGTACCTCAGTATTTGCCATGAGGCAGACGTTCGGCTTAGGAGTTGGCTCATCATCCGAGGATTCTTCCTCTTCTTCCGAGCCACTGACGTACTTTGTCACGAACGCCTTCCTCTTGTTCTTGCTGTTGTCTGAGGTGAAACGCCGAGGAGTTACCTTGTCACTTTTCTCGGCCACTTTTGATTTCGATCTGCATTCCTTGGCCTAATGATCGGGTTTCCCACAGTTGAAGCATTCTTGGGAGCTCGACTCCGATCGTTCCTTCCTTTTGGATGATGAGGAGCCTCTTCTGAATCCTTTTCTACTTTTCCGAAGGAATCGTTCAAAGGATTTGACAAGAAGAGCTATTTCCTCTTCTGCATCTGAGTCAGAATTCTCTGACTCATCCGTATCATCCTCTTGATGATTACTAGAGCATTCCGTAGCTTTGAGAGCTACCCCTTTTTCTTTCCGAGCTATCTTCTCATCACGGTCAGTGTATTTGAATCTGACCTCATGAGTCCGAAGCTCTCCATATATTTCCTCAAGGGCAGTGAATGGCCAGGTTTTGTCAGCTTGCATCTGGAGTTGCTTGGAGTAGTATCGATCCGGCAAGGATCGAAAGAACTTGTCATTTATTTGAGACTGAGTGTAGTGCTCATTGATAGTTTTTAGCTCTAGAATGAGCTTGCCGAATCTCCGATAGATGCTTTCAAGGGATTCGCCAGGTTTATGATTGAAACTCTCAAAATTCTGTCTGAGAGCACATATCACATTTTGCATTTGGGACTGACTCCCCTCATAGAGGATTGTCAGTTTATCCCAAACAGCTCTTGCTGTCGTGCAGCCCTGGACGTCCGTGAAAGCCTCAAAATCCAAAGATGATGTAACATAAGCCAGAGCCTTTTCACTAGCACACTGCCAGGCTCTTTCATCGTTGGTAAGTTCAGCATCCGTCTTTGGCCTCCTAACTCCATGTTCTCCAATAGTCATCTTCATGCAAGCTTTCCACTGGGAGAAAAGCTCAGGTGTGAATTTGTGAGGTTTCATCAGAGTAAAACCAGAACTCCGTGGTTGAGGAGCGGCGGCAGCAGCAGGTTGAGGTGGGTCGACGTTTTCACTGCTGCTTCGATTTGGGATGGGCTCTTGTGCACCTCCGGAGTTAAGGCGAGTGTTGAATAGCATATTGCTTTCTTCGGCCATTGCTTAGAGTAAAAGAGTGGGATCTCTACTTTAGAACAAATAGACTTGCTCTGATACCACTTGATGGTCCCTTGGAGCCTAGAGGGGGGTGAATAGGCTCTTATCTAAACTCTTTTTATCTCTTAAGGCACTACACTAATCTAGTCAAGTGATAGAATCACTGCGGAAGATAACCAGATAGTGGAAGTATTTTGTTTTATTATCAAGAGATAAATACAACAAAATAGAAGCAAGACTCTCTTGCACTCTGTTTACAAAGGGATTCACACACTAGCCTAGATTATTTCTTTAAGCTCTTGTGCATACACAGGTTATTCAGGCTTGTTCGTACACGTACACACCCTTTTACAAATATACAAGTATGAATATTTATACAAACATTCCTAAGAGACAACCTTGGAACTTGTAGTTCCGAAATGCGTTCAGCACTAACTATTCCTCGGTAATCTCTCTGTCTTGACTGCTGCGGTTTGTGGAGCTCAAGGTCTTGGGTTTGAAGAGTATAAGTGCATTTGTGAGTTCCCAAATACAATTGAGGTTGTGTCCACATATCCGGATGATCCACGTGTAAGATTCTTCAGGTTCTCAATAAGTTTGTCTTACATCGGGACGCCACGAGCTGATAACTTTAAATGCGGTGAGTTGAAGTAGTATCTTTTTGGTCCGGTGTAATTTTCCTTACTCCGTTGCTAATGAAGCTCGGAACCTTACTCCGTGTCAGTGGTTGCTTACTCCGTATCTATTTAGTACTGGAATCCTTAGTCCGTGTCAGCGCTTCCTTACTCCGCATGTAAATTGCTTACTCCGTATGTAAGTTCCTTACTCCGTATGTAAGTTCCTTACTCCGTATGTAAGTTCCTTACTCCGTATGTAAATTCCTTACTCCGTATGTAAGTTCCTTACTCCGGGCGAGTCTAAGGGATCGGAATGCTTACTCCGTACTAGCGCTTCCTTACTCCGTATGAGTAAAGTTGTCCGGATTCCTTACTCCGCATCTAGTTTCCTTACTCCGTGCGAATAAAGACTCGGGTCCTTATTCCGCATTAATACTTCCTTACTCCGTATCAGTTTGACTTAGTCCGTTTGAGGCACTAGGAACATATTCCGCAATCTGTAGCTTTTAAGTTCTTAGTCCGCATGAATGTTCCTTATTCCGTATGTATTGATGACTTGGTTATTTAGCAAGTGTTTGACGACACTCACTCTTGTCCGGATCAGGATTATGTATCCTGTCCTTAGCTTTGCTCTCATGAGTGCATCTCCGGATTAATAACATATCTTCTGCAACGATCAAATAAACACAAAAGATCTCAGATCAAATTACATAAGGCTTTATCAGCATTATCCAAATTCTGGGTTTGATCCAACACTGACAATATCCGAGTCAAACCTGGCCTAGGTTCTGAATCAACTTCCAACGCACAAGCTACTGAGTGCCCTCCGGACTTCATTCCAAAACTAACCAACTTGTATCCTGTTAGTACATCTAAACCGTTGGATGGTTTTGTTTCAGGTGGCACCATAGTCTACGACTGTGGAAGTAAGGTTGTTATTGCCAGTCCCGAAATAGTAGCACCCGTACTAAAAGATGAAGGGAAGGCTGCTACAGTTAAAGCCGAAACTATACCTAGAAATAAAGGAAAGGCTAAGGTTGACGCATCTAGAGCCAAGAGCGCGTCACCTGTTCGCAGAGGATTAGGCCATAGGGAACAGAGTAGAAAAACTGTAAAACTTAAGAAACCTGTATCCCCTGTTGTAACTCCACACCATAGTGTCTGTTCGATCTGTAGAGAAATAGGCCACTATCATTATGAGTGTTGGAGTCTTTCAGATAACTAGTTATGTAATCAAATTCACATCAATAAAAATTAGTTTATCAAAAAGGGTTCTTCTAGTAAAACAAAATCCAAAACTATACGGAGTGTCTCTCCCAAGAAAACCCAACTTAAAGAAGCATCTAATACGGAAAAGGTTAAGTCAACTTGGAAAGTTAAAGTTCCTAATAAAGTAAAATCTGGAATAGTTGACACTGTTATTGCTTCTCCTAACTGCCCGAAACAAGTTTGGGCACCAAAAGTGTAATTTGTTGTCTTGCAGGAGCATCTATGGAATTCACTTTCATCCCACTTGAAGTCAAAGATCAATCAAAGCAAGTGGATACTTGATAGCGGATGCTCTAGACATATGATGGGTGACGAGTCTTTACTAATAAATGTAACTGACAAATGTGGACCATCCGTAACATATGGAGACAATAACAAAGGTAAGACTATGGGGTATGTCACCTTTAACCAACGGCTGTGTATCAATTACCAAAGTTGCACTAGTCGAAGGTTTGAAGCATAATCTGTTGAGTGTCAGTAATTTATGTGACAAAAGATTTACTCTATCATTCCTTTCAAACACCTGCACAGTTAGAGATAACTTATCCAGTGATATTAAGTTATCCAAATTAAGAGATGAGGACATATACTCAGTGGTCTTAAGAAATAATTCTTCTAACCCTATATGCTTCCTCATTACAGCATCACATGAAGAAAGTTGGCTATGGCACAAGCGTTGCGCACATTTAAATTTTAAGACTTTGTTTAAATTAGCATCGCTTGATTTGGTTTCTGGCCTGCCTAAACATAAATTCTCTAGAGATACTCTCTGTCGAGAATGTCAACTTGGCAAACCGACCAAACACAGTTTTAAGAGCAAATCAGTTAATTCAATAACTGCTCCCTTACAACTTCTTCATATGGATCTCTGTGGTCCCATTTCTGTCGCTTCACTTGCTAGTGCAAGATATACCCTTGTGGTTATCGATGACTTCACTAGGTACACATGGGTGTTGTTCCTAAAATTTAAGGATCAAACCTTTGAACACCTTGTTGATCTCTTCAACTAGATAAGCAACTCACAAGGACTGAGCATTAAATGCATCAGGAGTGATCATGGTACAGAATTTGATTTTTCGAATATGAGGTCATATTGTTTTGAACAGGGCATTCAGCATGACTTCTCTGCCCCCAGAACTCCACAACAAAATGGGGTAGCTGAGTGTAAGAATTGCACTTTAGTCGTGGCTGGCAGATCTATGTTAGCAGGGGCAAAGCTTCCTCTCAGTCTATGGGCCGAAGCTGTGTCCACTGCCTGTTACGTTCAGAACAGAACTTTAATAAATAAATTTACCATGAAAACACCCTATGAGATGTGGAGAGGACAAAAGCCCTCAATTTCACATTTCAGAACCTTTGGGTGTACTTGCTACGTATTGAACAACGGAAAAGAACCCCGGAATAAATTTGAACTAAAATATAATGATGGGATATATGTCAGATACTCACTACATAGTAAGGCTTATTGAATCTTTAATAGAAAACTTCTTAAAGTTGAAGAATCTATCCATGTGACTTTGATGAAGCTAACCTGGATTGGTCAAAAGTTGGTTCCTCAAGTTCTAATGTGCAGGATCAGGATGACAACATCCACTATTCAAAAGTTTATGAATGTTCTTGTCACACATACTGACCAATCACGTGGCACCAGTGAAGCACGAAGAAATGATACAGATGATGTTACAAACGAATTGGACTCTAGATTTCCATTAAACTCCGGACACATTCTTACAGATATCCAAAACCCCAGAGTACCTTCAAGTCCTTTCGGACCAGTAAATACGGAAATGAACAGTACTGGAGAACCTCTAAGTTCTCCAAGACCTGTTAATACTGGAACATCGGGCCCAGAAGAAGCTCAACCAGCAAACTCACATGAACTCGAACCACTTTGTCTGGCAGAGCTTCAAATTATCGAGGATCCACCATCACATGCACAGAATTACAGGTGGACAAGAAACCACCCTTCAGATCAAGTGATTGGTGACCCTACTGTTGGTGTAAAAACAAGAGCAGCCACCTCCAACATGTGTCTTTACTCATGTTTTCTATCACAAATAGAACCAAAGGTGGTAGATGAAGCTCTTCAGGACTCAAACTGGATTGAAGCCATGCAAGAAGAGCTTAATCAATTTAAGAGAAATGATATGTGGACACTAGTACCAAGGTCAAAGTCTCAACAAGTCATTGGAGTAAAATGGGTGTTCCGGAACAAGCTGGATACGGATGGAATAATAATCCGGAACAAAGCCAGACTGGTAGTCAAGGGTTATCGTCAAGAAGAAGGAATAAATTATGACGAGACCTTCATTCTAGTAGCAAGACTTGAGGCAATTAGAATGTTTCTGGCGTACGCTTCAGATGAAACTTCATTGTTTATCAAATGGACATTAAGAGCGCATTTCTAAATGGAGATCTTCAAGAGGAAGTGTATGTTGATCAACCTCCAGGTTTCATTGAACTCAAGGCTGGACATCTAGTCTACAAGCTATGGAAAGTCTTGTACGGATTGAAGTAAGCTCCAAGAGCCTGGTACGACACACTGTCAGAATTCCTGCTTGCTCACAACTTTCAAAAGGGGAAGATAGACACCACGTTATTCCTACAAAAAGAGAAAGGACATACGCTGATCATACAGATATATGTGGATATTATTTTCGGATCATCAAATCCGAAGCTTTGTGAAGAGTTTGCTAAGTTGATGACTGACAAGTTCAAAATGAGTATGATGGGAGAACTGTCATACTTCCTTGGAATACAAGTTAAACAATTGAAGGAAGGGATCTTCATTAACCAAGCTAAGTACACACGTGACTTAATCAAGAAGTTTGGTAAGCGAGGTTCATCTCCCATCAAGACTCCTATGCCAATCAGTGTCAAGTTAGACCCCGATGTAAAAGGCAAATTAGTAAATATGACTGAGTACAGAGGGATGATAGGATCCTTACTGTACCTTACAGCAAGTCGCCCGGACATTATGTTTGCAACTTGCATCTGTGCAAGATATCAGGCGAGTCCCAAAGAGTCACATATGCTTCATGTCAAACGGATATTAAGGTATCTTAAAGGGACCATGAATTTGGGACTCAGGTGTCACGCCCCCAAATTCCAGGGAACCCGGAACTAGGAACATGACTTCCCCTAGCCCGCACCCGATAGGTCAAGGAGTTGGTGACTAGCACCAATGGAGACTACACCGCGGGTGCTGTCTCAAATATGCAACCCTGTACAATAATACATCAAGGGTAATCCTGTACTTTCCATACATCATGATGCATACAATGAGTCAAACAGTTATACAGACATCACATCACAAACAGTATGCAAATACAACTATCCACGGACCCATGTCTGGGATACAACACATAATACAATACAAAATATAGTACTCATACATCAGAGTAGTAGGCATGTCGTCCTGGAAGAAAGTCCTCCACTAGTCTCGGGTCACACCTGAAAAGGGGAAATAACAAGTAGGAGTGAGCGACAAGCTCAGTAGGTGACCCCAATACTCCACGTCATGCAAACATACAAGTCTATGCTACATGCTCTGTGTACTCGTGTACTGTGTAGTGTGCACAATCATCAGGACTCAGCCTGCAAACAAACATCAGGACCCAGCCTGCCCACATAGGACAGCCTGTCCACGATCCTCCACGATCCCAGCTCAGGGTACTTAGCCCTAGCTCCACGAGCTCAACGGCTCACTTAGGCCTTAGCCTGTCCACAACGCAATATGCCCGGCCACAGTCGCCACATAGGCCTGCCATCAGCACATATGCCTGCCACGTCAACCACATAGCACCATCGGTGCATCACAGTGAGAGCCCAACAAGTCATGAAACCTAAGTCCTAAATCCACAAACCAATCATACCAACACCAATATGGTCTTAAGGTGTACAACACTCCCTTTAGAACTATAGCCAGTCTTCACAAGTCGATCCTTATTCCTTGACTAAGGAAGGAGATACCCATAACAGCTATTTTCTTGCAATAAAAAGTACCGGTATTGGGTCTCCATATCATAACTAAGATAATCTGATTTTTGGGGATTTTTCTGAGATGTTTAACCCACTTTCCAAAAATTTACCTCTACGAAAAACTGGATTTTTCCGAGATTTTATACTAAATCCCAATTTTCACATTTTGAAGGAGTGAGAATTTATTTTTCTAGTATTTTTCTTTGAATCCAAATGGGGGGTATTTTGTTATTTACATTGTAATTTAAGTATAATGCTGAGACATAATGGTTTACAATGTAAATGTCCAGTGTAGTGTAGTTGCACTGCTGTGGATTGAAGCTACGGATCACTGCTACGGATTGATGCTGCGGAATGGATGCTACAAAATGGATGCTAGAAATTGATGCTACAAAATGGATGCTAGAAATTAATGCTACAAAATGGATACTACGGAATGGATGCTATGGATCACTACTGCTGATCCGGACTACTGATCCGTACTACTGATCCGGACTAACTGATCCGGACTACTGATCCGGACTACTGATCCGGACTAACTGATCCGGACTAACGAAGATGCTGACTCCATAGCTGCTGACTCCAAAGCTGCTGACTCTATAGCCGCTGATTACGAACTTCGACCCTTACAGTTCGCCCAGGGTACTGTTCATCATCGTTTTTGGCCTATTTTTCGTCTGGAATCAACCCAGAAACCCCCAGGCACTCACAAACACGCGTTTTACTAAACAGAGTACAAAATTACATACCCAACTGATATAAATTAGTTCTTAACCACAGATCTTATGCTAAATCATTAGATCTAACCCCAAAATTGGGTTTCCCCCAAAACCTAGGGTTCATGCTCAAATTCATAAATCATGATAAATTCATGCATATTCAAAGACAGAATCGAGATAAGAGTTTCAAGGACACCTACCTGGGAAGATTATTTGCGATCCACAAGCTCCAATCGCCCCAAAATCACCAAAGGAAGCTCTTCATCTTCCCCCCTCTCTCTCTCTCTCTCTTGCTCAAACACGCACGCACCAAGCAAATTAAATGGATAAGGCAGTTTCTTAATTATTTATACTGCTGCCAATAATTGGCCTTCTAGCAATAATTGACCTCCCGAGGTCACAAACTCCAAATTGAGTCAAATTGCTGTCAAAACGCTCGAAATGACGAGCACATTACTATTCAGATAATATCACACCTACATGACCGCCCAAACGCAAAGTCAACCAATAAACCTCGAAAAGTCAACAATCGGGTCAAACGGGGCTCTGACTCAGAATCGGGCCTAGGTACAGTCAAAATGCTCACGTCGATGACTACACTACCGTCCAGATAGTTGCATTCCCATAGAATGACTATCTCTCAAAACTACCCAAATACGAGTTTTGACATCTGATATTCAAAGGAGTCCAACTTCACCTTATTCGGATATTCTGATGTTGACTTCGCCGGGTGTCGCATTGACAGGAAGAGCACAAGTGGTACGTGTCAGTTCCTTGGAAACAGATTAATTTCATGGTTCAGTAAGAAGCAGAATTCCGTATCAACCTCTACTACTGAGGTAGAATATATAGCTATTGGGAGTTGCTGCATACAGCTTCTCTGGATGCAAAGTCAACTTACTGACTACGGTTTCAACATGACATCCGTTCCACTCTACTGCGACAAAACTAGTGCAATTGCTATCAGCAATAATCCTGTCATGCACCCAAAGACGAAGCACATTGAGGTCAGGTATCACTTCATTCGCGACCATGTTCTCAAAAAGCATATATCTCTGGAATATGTTGCAACTGAAGATCAACTAGCGGACATACTTACAAAGCCCCTACTTGATGCAAGATTCTCTGAACTACTCTTAAGACTAGGTATGCTTGACTTTTCTGCATAACTTCTCATTTAAATTACTCAACAGTAGTTTTTCTTCATAACATGCATTGCATATTCATTGAAAGTAAAAGACATATGTTGTGCTTAACGCTGATAAGTCTTTACTGATTAACTTGCGTCATGCTTCTGATATTAATCGCATTTTTCATAATGGGAGGATGCTTGTGTCTCCAGACTGCAGTGCGGTAAAGCAAACATAATTAACATTATATGAATAAAACCTCCTTAGGAGTTCATGATTCATTCTTTCATCCATCACCACATGTTTGATGATTTCTCATTTTGAATGGAATTACTAATATGCACTGTTGAAGATTGAAAAAGGGTTAGCTCAGAATGTCTGGTGGATGTTTTCATTGTTGCAGTCTGATCAGCTCTGCAAGTGGAGTTTTATCAACGATAGACAGCATTTTCTCGCGAATCATTCTAAGCAAGAAATGTCCATCGAGAGGATCGCATGGTCTAAGGGGGAGAAAATGCGTTAACTATTAATCAAGTAATACCCTCCTTATATGTCTCGTGACATCTTTCCTAGCTGTCTATCTGAGGGGGAGTTCTTCCTTGAGAGGATCGCACGATCTAAGGAGGAGCAAATGTCTGAACCCCTAATATGTCTCAGATACTCCTCCCTCGAAACTCTCACTTATCGATCTGACTGGACATGCATTGTTGAATCGGAATTATGGCATGATAGTATGTCTTTCTTCTTCACCTTTTGCATTTTAACAATTACAATCAAATTGTTTACTCATCCAGCTTGTGTTCTTTATTTCACCCTCACTCATGAATCCTTGGTTGAATAAATTCATATAGAATTAATTAATCTAAGCTACCACTGTCAGTATGAAGGATTCGCCATGTTGACCTAAATGAACTTATTTGTTTATCATTTGTCATATGCATTTTCTTCAGTAAACTAATCATAATTCACATATATGTGTCTCGTTACTATTCTTCCATATGCATAAGTTCTGTTTCTTCTTAGTTCGGATTATGATGTTTTTACTTAGAACATTTGTTCCATATCCGTACTAACTCAACCTATTAAGTTTTATGTTCTTTTAGTTTATACTTTATGAAGCTACAGGTTTAGATTTCCTTTGCACTTCATTGCTATATTAAGTATGATGTCTTGGATTTGAAGTGTTGTGGTACTTCTTTTCTATTCTGACTTCAAGACAGCAAAGGAATCTTCTTCTTCAGTACCTTCTTATTACGGACTCAGTTTGTCTATCATCCGGATATAGTTCACATGGACAATATCTAGCCCGGATGAGAGTTGGTTTAATTCCTCCTTCTTTTTGGAATTCTCAATTTGCGATAAACCAAGTGATTATCTTACATCGCATCTTTTTGAGGAGGAATAATGATAGTTCATTAAATGCACGTCTCGAGCCCGATAATTTGTCTTTTCAAAATTCAGAAGTATGCATACAGTTGTTATTATTGCATGGTTAGCATGGCCGCCATGTCATTAGTATACTCAACGGCGCTAATACATCAAGTCTAATGACATCGGATTGTCAGGCGGATCA
The DNA here is from genome assembly GCA_023512835.1 of Taxillus chinensis. Classification (NCBI taxonomy): domain Eukaryota; kingdom Viridiplantae; phylum Streptophyta; class Magnoliopsida; order Santalales; family Loranthaceae; genus Taxillus; species Taxillus chinensis. Next base: position 36,730,781 of record CM042085.1, read on the forward strand.
CTACTCATCTCGCTTAAACCTGAGACCCGCTGGCTTCCATGGAACGGGTCCTATTTATGCTGAACTCTTACGCGAGCGCGAGGCTATCGCTTTCCCTTCTCAAAGCCCTAAACCCTCGTCCCTCTCCATTCTCCAAAGACCTCCCCTTCCTTCTCCTCAAATCCTCAAATTACAATGGCATCTCCCGCTCTATATGGAGTTGTTCCTAGCCATCTTGTTGACTGCGCCGGCATTTCTGACCCTCCTGTCTGGCTCGATGAGGTTCGCTCTTTGCTCACCTCCAGTGGCCTCCTCGACATCGTCTCTGCCCCGGATGATCTTCTCATTTCAGACGTCCGGACTTTCTATGAGCACTTCAAATCTAGTGACCAGTCGATTGTCTCTGGTATCCGAGGTTAACCCGTTAAGATCACCCCTCAAGTGATCCATGATGTCTTCCACTTCCCCTCCGGCAGTGATTACAGGCCGAGCGCTCAAACCATGGCTACTGCCATGGGATGTCCCTCCAAGGTGAAGGAATACAAGCTGAAGTCTTTTCAAGGCTCCTATCGCTGTATGGCCACCATACTCAGCCGGTGCTTATTGGCTCGCTCTACGGCCCTTGACTCAGTCCCGTACGATTTGCTCTTGGCGATGTACGTGGTCTTTGAGCAATTGCCTCTTAACTGGGGCGATTTTCTATTTCGGGTGATGTGGAACGTCAAACGGAATTCATCTTTCAGATGCATTCTTTCTCAAATTTTCCAACATCTACGTCCTGCGCACTTCCAGGACCAGTTGACGATTCCCTTCCCGTAGAACTTTTACTTTCATCATCTTACCTTCGATGGGACACTCATGTCCGCCGTCCTCTTGTCTCTTGTGCACGAGTTATTATATCGGAACATCAAGATAGTTCCGTTGGTGACCCCGCTCCCAGCTTGGGTCACGAGGTTAGCTCCACCCACGGTCTTCCCGCATTCGGTCCGTTACCGCTCCAGCACACTCCTGTGGTTCGCAGCACAGCGTTCGCGCTGATCCTTATGATACTGTAGGGCCTTCTCAGCTGCTTCATCATGAAACCGTTTCTTCAGCCCATCCTATTGATGCCCCTGCTTCTATCCCTCCTGTTGCCGCTGCCGATGCTGCTACTGATGCTCCCGCACCCACCTCTCTAGTGACTGCCATAGTTGCTGATGTCATCGTTGACATACCTACCTCTCCTCCAGCCGCCTCTCCAGCACGCATTGTTGACCCTCAAGACTACCTCGACCATCTTCCCACCGACATTCTGACTGACTGCTGGCTACGTTTCAGCCTCACCCACACTGCAGACATCCCTGAATCTGCCTTCCGGATGTATTACACCAAATATACCCAAACCCCAGAGGCCATGATTGTTTGGAACTCTGAACACGGCTTTCTAATGCCGTCTCTGCTTCAGGCCGCACCTCCTACTGCTGCTGCCTCTTCTGGACCTGCTCACGACGCATGGACTCCTATCCCTGTTGAGGCTGGTACCTCCACTCCTGCGGACATTCCCATCATTGACCTCTCTGGTCAAAGTGGCTCCGTTACACCTGCTGCTGCTGCTTTTCCCCCGCCGTTCTCTCCAACTGCTGACTTCTCCGCCCTGCGCACTCCTGCACCTCTACATGCGGGGGAGTCATCAAAGGCTCCTGATTTTGGCCTTGGGGGTGCCACTTTTGCGACGATTTTGTCCCAAATCCCAAGCCCACAGCTTGATCGTATCGTGGTCTCTGCTCAGCTTGGTCGTATTGCGGAGGACAATCGATCCCGGGCCCAGGTCATTGCTAATAAAGTTGACGAAATCAAGACCCAAATCCTTTCTGCTCTCTCTCACTGGATGAGAAGCTAGACCTTATTGTCCAATCTCTTTCGGGTATGTCCACTTTCGTTCGGGATCTGACTCAGGTTGTGGGTCGTCCCTCTCACCCTCCTCACTGATATGCCAACCAGGGGGAGAATGCCCCATCTGATCCATCCCCTTCCACTACTGCTCCTGCTACTACTGATGTTCCCAGCCGAAGACCTGCACTTACTCTTCCTGCGGGCCTCCCGATTCCCAAACGCACCCGCTTCTCTGGACCGTCTAGTGCTGCTCTAGCTCCTTCTGACCACCCCAGCTCCTCCATTGCAGCTCCCTCCTCATCCGCTCAGGCTCCGCAAGTCTTGTTTCTTCCATCATATGCGGAACTGGACCCATATGATGCAGATGGGTGTGTACATGCAGCCATGTTAGCATATGCAAGTGCTGCTCCCTCAACCCCAAAAAGGTTTTTGTCATCTTTGTCCCCTTTCTCCCCTGAAGACATAAGCACCTTACAGTCGGAGAAAGGACAGTTCTCCACTGAGGACATTGACAACTTTACCTTGGCGGTGAAGGAAGAGATGAGGTTGTTCCCCGCCATGTACCAAGAAGAGCATCTGATCGATATCCTACCTTGTTGGCTTGATCACTATCTTCCTGAAATGGATTTCCTTCAGACCCTCATCAATGGAACAGCTGAGAATAGTAAGCCATGGAAAGACCTTACAACTATTCTCATTCCATAGAGGATCAACACTCCTCATCACATGCTCACAGTCTTCTCTATCAAGGATAGGAGAGTTGTTCTGCATGACTCCCATCAGGTTGTGGGACACCAAATGAGAAGAAGCCAGCTTGGACCACTGCTCCGGACTCTGTCGGATGCTGTTAGATAGAGTGGACTCTTCGAATCAATTGGTCAACCTCCTCTGCCTCCCAATGCTCTTCTCAACTCGACAATTCTGAGCAAAGGAGAAGTTCCCCAACAACCTGACGGAGAAAGCTGTGGAGCCTATGTCTGCTACTTTATTAGGCATCATTTGAAGTATGATCCTAACTGGAATTACTTTTTTATGTGCACTAAAGAACAGCCTAAGCGACTAAGGGAGCAGGCAGCAACTAAGATCTTCAAGTACAGTAAGCCTTACAATTCTTAGTATAACTTTTGTACTAAGGCTTACTTTGTATTACAGTTGCTGACTTAGTGGAATTTCTTTTTGTTATCCTTGTCTCTGTGTATATCTTGCTGTCTAACCAGATCAGATTACAAAGGGTTTGCCATATCCATATTGGGGGAGACTGTTGGATCAAACCCACAATTTGGATGATGTTGTTAAAAACCCTATGTAATTTGATTTGAGATGTTTAATGTTTATTCTAAGCTTGCAGAAGATAAAATCCTAAACTAGACTTACACTCAGAGAGCAAAGCGAAGGACATGATATATAATCCTGATCCGGAATATCATGAGTGTCATCAAACACTTGGTAAATAACCAAGTCTTCATCCGGAGTAAGGACTCTTCGTGCAGACTAAGCACTCGACAAAACGACTAAGGACTCCACGTTTTTACTCTTAATTGGACTAAGTCAATTTATGCGGAATGGGAATCCGAGTTTATAATTCGTACGGAGTAAGAGAGATTTATTGCGGTGAAACAAATTAAGTCTTTCACTCCAGCAGTCTAAGGAAAAGAAGATACAGACTAAAGAATCCAAGTCTTTCATTCGAGCGGAGTAAGAAATAACTAGTGCGGAGTAAGGACAACTAATGCGGAGTAAGGAATCCGAACCATTACTCAAGCGGCGTAAGGATGCGCTAATACGGAGTAAGCCATCCATACCTTTCACTCAAGCAGCGTAAGAAACTTACGTGGAGTAAAGAAGCGCTGATGCGGAATAAGGATTCCGTATATCTACTTCATACGGAGTAAGGAAGCACTGACACGGAGTAAAGATTTAAGGACTTCATTTACACGGAGTAAGCAACAACTGACACGGAGTAAGGATTTGAGCTTCGTTGATACGAAATAAGGAAATTTACACCGGATTAAGAAGACACTACTTCAACTTATCCATACCGCATTTATGTTATCAGCTCGCTGTGTCCCGATGTAAGACAAACTCATTGAAGACCTAAACTGTCCTACACGTGGAACACTCGGAGATATGGATGCAGTCCTAAATGCAATTGGAATCAAGCGAAGTATTTCAATACACTTATGCTTCCAATATTTCGAGCTCCACATCCGTAGCAGTTACAACAGAAGCATTTTCTGAGAAGAACTTAATGTTTACACAGTGCTCGGAAAATATAGTTCCAAGATAGATTCCTAGGATGTCTATATATATATATGAGTGAATAAGTTGTATAAATACACGTGCGAGTACATGTGAAAAATAGAGATAATCAAGCCAGTGTGTGTGTGACTTGAAAAAGAGAGTACTGTTGTAATCAGCTGTAATTGTTGTGCCTTTTGTTGTAATTATTGTTAGATAATAAAACAAAATACTTCCACTATCTGGTTATCTTCCGCACTGAATATTTCTTTTAACCAGATTTAGTGTTGTGCCTGAGTGAGAAAGATTTTGAATAAAGAGCCTATTCACCCCCCTCTAGGCTCCCAAGGACCAACACATCAGTATCAAGTTTGTTCCGGAACACTCATTTAAGTCCAATTACTTGTTGCGACCTTGGCCTTGGTACGAGTGTGCACACTTCGTTCCTCTTGAACTGATTAAGCTCTTCTTGCATAACATCTATCCAGTTTGAATCTTGAAGGGCTTCATCTACCACCTTTGGCTCTATTTGCGATAAAAAACAAGAATAGAGATACATGTTGGAGGTGGTTGCTCTTGTTCTTACACCAACAGTAGGATCACTAATCACTTGATCTGATCGGTGGTTTCGAGTCCACCTATAATTCTGCGCAAGTAGTGGTGAATATTCAATGATTTGAAGCTCTGCCAGATTGGATGGATCATGTACATCAGGTGGTTGAGCTTCTTCTGAGCTAGTTATATCCGTATAATGAACAGTTCTAGAAGTACTTTGAGGTTCTTCTGCATTGTGACTTCCAATATTAACTGGTTCGGATGGACTAGAAGGTTCTCCGGTGTTTTGGATGTCCGTATCAATTGGTACGGAGTTGAGTGGAAGTTCTGAGTCCGATTCTTCAGAAGCATCATTAGTAACATTTCTTCTTGCTTCACTGGTGCTTGGTGATTGATCAATAGTAGTGGCAGGAATATGTTTAAAGTGTGAATAGTCAATCGTGTCCATATGATCCTGCACATTTGAATTTGAAGATCTCATACTTGACCAATCAAGGTTAGATTCATCAAAAGCAACATGCATAGATTCTTCAACTTTTAAAAGTCTTTTATTGAAAACGCGATAAGCCTTGCTGTGTAACGAGTATCTGACAAAGATCCCATCATCAGATTTTGGCTCAAATTTACTCCGGGCCTCTTTGCCATTGTTTAACATGTAGCAAGCACACTCAAAAGCTTTGAAATAAGAGATTGACGGCTTCCTGCCTCTCCACATCTCATAGGGTGTTTTCATGGTAACCTTATTGATAAGAGTTCTGTTGTGAACATAGCATGCAGTGGACATAACTTCATCCCATAGACTGAGAGGAAGATTTGCCGCTACTAACATTGATCTACCAGCTTCAACTAAAGTGCGATTCTTACGCTCAATAACCTATTTTGTTGTGGAGTTCTGGGCGCAGAGAAGTCGTGCTGAATGCCCTGTTTAGAACAATATAATCTCATATCTGAAAAAGTCAAATTCCGTACCATGATCACTCCTGATGCTTTTAATGCTCAGTCGTTATGAACTGTTTATCCAGTTGAAGAGATCTACAAAATGTTCAAAGGTTTGATCCTTTGATTTCAGGAACAACGATAACCACAAGGGTATATCTCGCACCAGCAAGAGAAGCAATAGAAATGGGACCACAGAGGTCCATATGAAGAAGTTGCAAAGAAGTAGTTATTGAATTAACTGATTTGCTCTTAAAGCTATGCTTGGTCTGCTTGCCAAGTTGGCATTCTCGATAGAGTGAATCTCTAGAGTATTTAAGTTTGGGAAGACCATTGACCAAATCAAGCGTTGCTAGTTTAGACAAAGTTTTGAAATTTAAATGAGCGTAACGCTTGTGCTATAGCCAACTCTCTTCATTTGATACTGTTGTGAGGAAGCATACAGGATCAGAAGAATTATTTCTTAAGACCACTGAATATATGTCCCCATCTCTTGATCCAGATTACTTAATATCTCCGGATAAGTTTTCCCTAATTGTGCAGGTGTTGGACATAAAGAAAACAGTGAATCCTTTGTCACATAAATTACTAACACTTAGCAGATTATGCTTCAAACCTTCGACTAGTGCAACTTTAGTTATTGATACATAGCCGTTGCTTAAAGTGTCATACCCCACAGTCTTACCTTTACTGTTGTCACCATATGATACGGATGGTCCTCGTTTGTCAGTAACGTCTACGAGCAGAGACTTATCACCCATTATATGTCCGGAGCATCCACTATTGAGTATCCACTTGCTTTGATTGATATTTGACTTCAAATGGTCTGGCAATGAATTCCAGAGATGCTCCTGCAAGACAACAGATTACACTTTTGGTGCCCAAACTTGTCTCGGGCGGTTAGGAGAAACAACAACAGTGTCAACAGTTCCGGATTTTACTTTGTTAGGAACTTTAGCTTTCCAAGTTGACTTTACTTTGTTAGTGTCAGTTGCTTCTTTTATTTGGGTTTTCTTGGGAGAGTTACTCCTTTGAGATTTAGATTTAGATTTGCTAGAAGAACCCTTTTTGACAAACTGATCTTTATTAAAATGAACTCGATTACAAAGCCAGTCATCAGATAGATTCCAACACTCATAGTGATAATGACCTATTTCTCTACAAATGGAACAGACACTATGATGCGGAGCAAAAATAGGGGATACAGGTTTCTTAGGTTTAACAAGTTTTCTACTCTATTCCCTATGGCCTGGTCCTTTGCGATTGGGTGACGCGCTCTTAGCCCTAGATGCGTCAGCCTTAGCCTTTCCTTTCTTTCTGGGTGCTATAGTTTCAGCTTTAACTGCAACAGCCTTCCCTTCATCTTTAGGTACGAGTGCTACTACTTCAGGATTAGTAGTAACAACCTCTCTTCCACAATAATAAACTATGGTGCCACCTAAAATAAAATCATTCAACGGTTTAGATGTACTAACAGGATAAAGGTTGGTTAGTTTTAGAATGAAGTCTGAGGGACACTCAATAGCTTGTGTGGAGGTTGATGGTTCGGAGCCAAGGCCAGGTTTAACTCGGATATCGTCCGGATCAGTTTGAAACGTAGAGGCTATTTCCCCTGATTTTAGCCACTTACGATTTATTTCCTTTTCCTTTTCAAGTTCGTTCTCGGGTCTTTTAAGATTAACAGTTAGGCCATTTAGGTTAGTATTTAGCAAATGATTTTCAGTTCTAAGATCGTGATACCAAGCTTCTTTACTCCTAAAGTCAGATATGTCTTTTTGAAATTCTGAAACAATGTATTCAAGACGTTTAGCCTGACCATTCATGTCTTTGTACATTTGAGTAATTATTAATCTCTCATTCTTTTCATGATCACATTCAGTAGAAAGAGATTCTAATATACTCATAAGCTCAGAGATAGAAGGTACCTCAGTGTTTGCCATGAGGCAGACGTTCGACTTCTCGGTTGGCTCATCATCAGAGGATTCCTGCTCTTCTTTCGAGCCAATGACATACTTCGAGACGAACACCTTCCTTTTGTTCTTGCTATTTTCTGAGGTAGAGCATCGGGGTTTAACCTTATCACTTTTGTTGGCCATCTTTGATTTAGATTTACAATCCTTGGCCCAGTGACCCGGTTTCCCATAGTTGTAGTAATCTTGGGAAGTAGACTCTGATCGCTCCTTTTTTCTTGATGATAATGAGGAGCCTCTTCTGAATCCTTTTTGCTTTTCCTCAGGAACCGCTCGAAGGATTTGACTAGAAGAACTATTTCTTTTTCAACATCCGAGTCATAGTTCTCTCACTCTTCCGTATCATTATCACGTTGTATGCTCAGACATTCTGTAGCTTTAAAAGCTACCCCCTTTTCTTTCCGAGCTATTTTCTCATCTTGGTCAGTGTATTTGAACCTGACCTCATGAGTCTGTAGCTCGCCATAGAGTTCTTTGAGGGGAACATATTGCCAGTTCTTGTCAGCTTGCATCTGGAGCTGCTTGGAGTAATAGTGATCCGACAAGGAACGGAAAAACTTGTTATTGATTTGAAATTGAGTGTAGTGCTCATTGACAGTTTTCAAGTCGAGAATGAGTTTGCCAAATTTTTGGTAGATGCTCTCGAGGGATTCGCCAGGTTTATGAGAGAAACTATGGAAGTTCTGTCTGAGAGCATAGATAACGTTCTGCATTTAAAACTGACTTCCCTCATAGAGGATTGTCAATTTATCCCAGACAGCTTTCGCTATTGTGCAGCCCTGGACGTTCGTGAAAGCTTCGAAGTCTAAAGACGATATTACGTATGCCAGAGCCTTTTCGCTAGCATACTGCCAGGCTCTTTCCTCATTGGTGAGTTCAACATCAGTCTTTGGCCTTCTAACTCCATTTTCTCTGATAGTCATCGAATAGGTAGCTTCGGATGAAGACACGGCCACATGAGATGATCATGACAAATCATGAACATTCTCATGCAAGCTTTCCACTGGGAGAAAAGCTCAGGTGTGAACTTTGGCGGTTTAGTCAAAGTGAAACCAGAACTCCATTGTTGAGGAGCAGCGAGAGCAGCAGGTTAAGCCCTTGTGCTCGGATCGATATTTTCGCTGCTACTGCGGTTGTGGAGGGACTCTTGTGCACCTTCGGAGTTAAGGTGAGCGTTGAACAACATACTGCTTTCTTCGGCCATTATTGAGAGAGAGAAAGAGTGGGATCTCTACTTTGAGCAAGTAGACTTACTTTGATACCATTTGTTGGTCCCTGGGAGCCTAGAGGGGGGTGAATAGGCTCTAATCGAAAACTCTTTTTCGTCTCTGGCACAACACTTGTCTGGTTAAAAGATAGAAATAGTATGGAAGATAACCAGATAGTGGAAGTATTCTGTTTTAATATCAAAAGATAATTACAACAAAATATATCAAATTAAAGCTGATGAAGCTTTTCGATCTACTAAAAACTCTCTTACACTCTGTTTACAATTACTCACACACTAGCCAATTAAATCTCTAAGAGCTCTTGTACATGTACGCGCATGTGTGAAAATATACAAAGCTTAATATATATAGACATCCCTGGGAGACAATCTTGGAACTAGATTTTCCGAGCACTATGTAGCATTGAAGTTCTTCTCGAAAAATGCTTCTGCTTTAATTGCTGTAGATGTGGTTCTCGAAATCTTAGGTTTGTGAATATTAAGTATCTTCACGTCATCCCAATTTCATTTAAGGCTGTGTCCACATCTCTGTGTGTTCCACGTGTAAGATGATTTAGATCTTCAACAAGTCTGTCTTACATCGGGACACAGCAAGCTGATGATTTTAAATGCGAAGCCGATAAAGTGAGGCAGCGTCTTCTTAATCCGTGATTAGATTCCTTACTCCATGTTAGTTGTTACTTACTCGGCATCAGTTTGATACTGGAATTCTTACTCCGTATCAGCGCTTCCTTACTCCGCTTGAGTAAAAGGTTCGGATTTCTTACTCTGCATCTTCTTGTCCTTACTTCGTGCGAACACAAGACTTGGGTTCTTATTCCGCACAAGTCGTTCCTTACTCCGCATGAATGAAATACTAGGATTCCTTACTCCGTGTCTTCTTGTCCTTAGTCCGCTTGAGTGGAAGACTTAGCTTTTTATTCCGTGATCGTTCTCTCTTGCTTCGTGTGAAATGTACACTAGGATTCTTATTTCGCATCTTTATAACTTACTTCATTTAAGTGTAAGACACAGAATCCTTAGTCCGTAACTTTAAGTACTTAGTCCGCATGAGTGATCCTTATTCCGTATGAAAATTTGGTTATTTACCAAGTGTGTGATGATATTCACGTTGGTTCAGATCAGGATTATGTATCCTGTCCTTAGCTTTGCTGTCACGAGTGTAGTTTCCAACTAGAACAAATCTTCTGCAATAACTTAAAATAAATAAGAACATTCTCCAATTAAATTTTATAGGGTTTTATCCGCATCATTCAAATTCTGGGTTCGATCCAACATAGGGTTTGGGGTTGAGTCGGTTGGTGGATCGGTGGCCATGGGTTCACTGCAAGTGGATGGGTTCGGCATGGCCATACTTTGGCTCGGGTGAGGCAGCTTGGCTCAGGTAGAATATGTCTACGGGAGATAGAGAGGAGGGAATGTAATGACCCGTGTTTGGGATTTATAGAGTTAGTCATTTGTGTGTTTGGACAAGGACTCTTGTCTATATGGTTAGCGGGAGTCCAAGGGCGCAGTGCTTCGGCGGGGCTCTCGCTGAAAAAACAATCCAGTTTCAAATAAAATGTGAAAAAACTATTTTTGAACTTGGGGTGTCATGACGAGCAACTCCTTATCTTTGTTTTTTTTTGTGAAAATGAGCTCGTTTTTATATCCATACTATATTGCTTATCCTTAAACCGCTTTTTAATATTTTTTTATTTCACGAAAATAAGATGTAGTAGCGAATATATGCAATATATACATCAAAATTCTCATAATGATGAGAGGATTAAGAAGATGAGGTTCATGACTTGATCCGGAGTGTTGTTTTGGATGTCGAGTGTCATTTGCTTGCCATTAGCGGTTCGAATGCTATTTTGCCCATAACTTCCTTGTTTAATCTCGAAATTGAGCGCAGTCAATGGCGTTGATCGTAAAATTTGATTCTTTATCACTCAGGACTGGATTTTTGGCATTTGAAAGCCTTTTTAAATGAGTCAGTGAAATACACCCTTCGAATCGACGGTTACGTATTTTTATTTATCTGTACAAAGTGAATAATAAATAGAAAAAAAAGTGTAAAATGGTGAATGAATGTGTATGTCCAACCCGGACAAAAATGAGGTCCAACAACATTTTTTTGTTACTACAAGTAGCCGACATATCATAAGGACAGTAGACCAAACACACCAAAAAGACTTATGATAGATGCCATAGAAATATTATAAGCCTTTTCAAATGCTTATAATTATTGGTTACAATTTCATAAATACCTTTTGTCATCACCGGATTTCATCTGATGGAAACGAGCTTTTGGGGATGCGGTTCCCTCAACTGATCTTCACCTGAATGGTGATGAAAAATAATAGAGTCGCCACCAACTATTTTTGTGGTGTAATTAGTCACCTAAAAAATGATTTATGTTGCCAGAACTGGATTTGGGAATTGGTTACATGTGAGGAAGGTTTAACACCCCTATAATGCCCTTTCAGTACCTATCTTAGGAGGAGAAGGTTTCTAATTTGTTTTAGCTGCTCAATTAAATTTAACTAGTCTAAAGGTTGTGCTAAACTTTCTCATGAGCTAAAGTCCTACCCTTTTTTTTTTCTAAGTTTTTTGTTAAAGTTGAAATTAAATTAAAATTATCCTAAGCCCCTAAGGGACATCTTAATGTTTTGTTGGGTTTTTTATTTATAAATTCTTTGTTAAAATTAGAAATTAAGTCCAATTTACTTAAAGGCTAAAGAATCCTAAGGGTTGAGTTATTTCTTTTTATTTCTAAGTCCTTTTAAAAAAATAAAGAATTTAAGTCAAATTATTTCCAAAAAGTGAATCCTAATGACAATAATCTAAAAAAACTTAATCAAAAAGCCTAGTTCATGCTTTGGAGGATGCTTTTGAGAGATGATTTATTTGCCTAAGTGGTGATTCTAAAAGTTAAAATTTTTGAAAGAATGGGTTAAAAAGATTAAAAAGGAAATTTATGGAAAATAATTTTTTTTGTCTTTTGAATTTTTTTTGTTTCGCTTTATTTTACAAAATGAAGACATTTTGTTTTGTTTTTGCTTTCTTACCTTTTTTTGTTTCATTGTTTTTTTTGTTGTTTTTTTGTTTTTTTTTCTTGGTTGGGTTTGAAAGGAAACATTTTTGTTGAAAGTAATAAAGATGTAAAAAGACAAATATAAAGTGTATAGTGTGTGATGGTGGCATCCACAATAAGATAAATCCTCTCTTTTTTCCCACTATTCTTTTCTTTTCTTTTCTCTCTCTCTCTCTCTCTCTCTCTCTCTCTCTCTCTCTCTCTCTCTCTCTCTCTCTCTCTCTCTCTCTCTCTCTCTCTGCTTCCTCTCTCTGTTTTTTTATGGGCTTTGTTTACAAAATACAACGGTGTTGGGTAGGAGACCCATAATTACACAATTAATGACCAATACCAACATCTTTCCTATGGCCAATAAAAGAAGAAATAAATACATAACTAAAATAAAATAAAATATAAATAAATAAACATAAATGAAAATTACATGAAACGACTATACACAGATGCTTCCACAAGAGAGGTCTTGAAAACCCTGATGCTAACATCACTAAGATAGTAGATGATAAAAAAGAAGAAAAAACAAAAGAAAAGAAAAAGACATTTTGAACACCAACAAAGAGACATGATGCAGCAACTTGTGCAAACATGGAGACACCCCCCCTTTTTTAAACCAGATGACAAACAAAACTATGGGAAAACCCCAACTGGGAAGCATTTGGATATCAAATAGCGGATGACCAGACCAAGAATCAAAAGAAATTAACAAACTGGGAACTTCTAGAAGAAAACTAGAAGAAAGAAAACACATACAAATGGTTCAAACAACAAGACATTTTTTTTAAAGAAAGGAAGAAAGAAGAGACATAACAAAATACTAACAACAGACAAATCCAACATTTAACAAGACAAAAATAGCAAATAAATGAACCAAAATGAAATTAACAAAAAACAAACAAAGGGGACATAACAAATAGAGGGAACTGGACGGGGTTTCTTTAAATACAAGGGCAATCATTCACCTAGACGAGTTCCTCTTCTTTGAAAATCGTGCTCATGTTTTTCTTTGTTATTGTTTTAATGTGTACTCAGTGAGAGGAACACGTTCAAACATGGCCAATAACACACATGAAAATCAACACGCAGGCACTGAGACAATGAACAGCAACACACATACAAATATAGAGGCCAACAAGCATGAAACAGAGGAAGCACAATGAAAGAATGACTAATACAAGAACAAAAATAAATGAAATGACATGATAGAACCAACCACGCTCAAAAGAAATTCTTCTTCTTCTCCAAACAAGCTTTTTCAATGAACTGAGCATCTTTCTCTTCCCCAGCCAGCTGGCATGGGACACTAGGTTGTCTCTATAAAGGCTGTTTGGAGCCGCGTAATGGATCGGGTGACAGTGGTGGTAGTGGGCCTCTGTATCGGATTTTGAAGAGGAAAGTGTGTGATGTTTCGTGGGGGCGGACAAGGGGTACTCCACACTGGCCAGCAAAATGATTTCTGGCTAGGGGAGCGGGGGCTCTCTGTGTGGGTTCGGTGGGAGAGGATGAAGGGTTTGTGTGTGTTTTTCGGATTTTGATTTGAGAGGAGAGGAGAGCCCCACCACCGATTGAGAGGGAAGAGGAGTTTTTATAGAGATGATCTAGGGGTGCTTGAGGGCAGTGGCTATGGCGGTCGACGGGGGCATGGTGTACCATGGTGAGAACCCGGTTTGGCTCACGTTTGGTTTTGGTTGAGGGATAGAAGGAGGCATGGGTGAGGTGTGGGCTACTGTGGAGGAGGTTGATCGGGGGAGAGAAGAAAAGGATGTATGGGCATGATGGATTGGTGCGGCTGTCCAACGTGGAGGCGAGGAAGATGATGTGAGAGAGAGAAAGAGAGAGAGAGAGAGAGGAAGATGACATGATAGAGAGATAAGGTGTGATTGAGAATATTTTGCTTTGTGTTTTTTATTTTTTATTTTTTATGTTTGCTTTTGCTTTGTTATTTTTTTATTTGGTTTTTATTTTGTAGCTAATGAGGAGATGACATGTGGACTTGGGGTAAGCAAGAAAAAGAAAAAAATGGCAATTAGGGTTTCTGATTTTTAAATTGGGTATTTTTTTAACTGATGTTTTAAAGTTTTAGACTCAGGAAGGTAACTCATGTTTCAAAAAAAATCATGAGAATACGGGTCCTTATACAAAGTTACCTTCATTATAAAGTAAAGAAGAACAAAAGAGGCCTAAGGAATCCCTATTTTGGAGTTTTTTTAATGACATGCATGGCAAAAGGCCCAATAATAGCCTTTTGGCGACTTCATCATGAGGTTTTTCGTAAAAGTTCATCAACGGCTTCTGGTTAAGTCATCATCAGCTTCTGATGATGTCATTATGATGATTTTCGAGAAAGGTCATCAGCGATTCTAATGATGTCATTATAAACTTCAGGTCATGTCATCATAAGGTTTTCCAAGAAAGGTCATTAGTGCTTCCCTGTAAGAGGTCATCATCGGCTTCTGATGATGTCAACATCAGGATCTGGTGACATCATCATGAGGTTTTGCGAGAAAGGTCATTAGCGGCTTTAGGTGATATCATCAGCAGCTCCCTAGAAAAGGACATCAATAGTTTTTTGATATCATCATGAGGTTCTGTGCCAGCACCATCACTAGTGGCCAACGCCAGCACCATCACTAGTGGCCAATGCCAGCACCATCAGCCAACGGCAGCACCAGCAGCTTACACTAGCAGTCCCCTAATGCGTCAACTGAATTTCGAAAATTGATGCTCTTACAGCCTGTATCAGCAGGACTCCAAAAAATCGATAGAGCAGATTGATGGCGCCAAATATATGGGAAATATATGAAGGAATTATTTGGAAATCTTCTTATCATAATTCAATCCCATCCCAAAAATGTCCAAGTACTACGAATCTAAAACTAATTGAGTTGATTAATTTAAATTGGGCAGTATTAAAAATTAAATAATCCTAATTAATTTAATTGCATGCTTTAGGGATAAGAAATCTTATTTATCTTAATTATTTTAATTAATGATTAAATGAGAGAAAAATTACCTTCAGGAAGACTAGCCTACCTAAACTATAAATAAACTGATCTTTAGACAATAAAGGGACATCTTTTTCTAGGGGGGGGGGGATCTTTCCTTAATATCTTTTCCTAGGCATCCTTTCAAACAATTTTGAGGGCATAAATACACAACTTATGGGCAAAAAAAGAGAAAAGAGTGAAAATTATTTTTTGAAAGAGAATGAGGTCTTTTTTGGATTTAATTTTCTAGGGAAGCCAACAAATTATTTAGGTTTTTAATTTCTTTTTTTATTTATTAAATCATTTTTTTATTAAAGTTCTTTCTTTTTATTTTATTTACATTCTTTATAAACAACAAAAATTCCTTTTCTTCAGTGTTTTAAAGTAGAATGATTTTTTCTTTTATTCCATTCATTTTTCATCAAAAAAATAAAATAAAAAAACCTAAAAATGTGTTTCATTCTTCTTTTTCTTCTTTTTTTTTTTCAAAACATAATAAAAACACACAAAAAAAATCAATCTTTTCTAGAAAAATTAAATTAAAGGCCCGAGTAATTGTGGACTTGATCCCTTGATGTTTATACCTTAGCTACTCAGGCCAACATTAATTGTAATAATATTATTTATTCGAAATACTTTTATTTTCTTTTCTAAAAAGAAATATTTCTATATGTGCCTGTACCTCATATTCTTTTCTTTCAAAAATCAAAAGAGCTTTTTTATTATATTTGTCTAAAATATTTTATTTGTTTTTTGGTCTAGATCCATAAAATTTTTTTCTCATAAATATATAAAAATATAGAAAATAGCTTTTTAAATAAAATAAACAAGCACCTATAGATGAAGACTAAGTACCAATTATGGGCATTGTGCGAGTTTAAGAGTCCTTATTCATTCCTCACACGTAACTGTCTTCCGAACCTAAATCTTATGAACCGTATATTTTTTTTCTAGGTACCCAATCACACCTTTAAATTATTTGATAGTGATTCTGTATTTTCTTTTTCTTGTGTGATTTGTATAAGTTACTATCCATGAATGACTGATAAACTAGTATTGAGTCTTTTCTTAATTTAGTTTTCGAAATTCGGATGACACACCAAATACACCAAAAATATATCTCAGATTTCATGGTCACGTATGCCATCAACATATTCATTCAATCATACCATCATGTTATGGTATAACCCTGTCAATAGGCAATACCTATCCACAACAAGCGTAACAAATTCAATATAACTTTCCTACTCTGTCTAATAGTGACTCAGCCACTCGTCAATTCAACTACCTTAATTTTCAGTTTCAAAATCATCATCTACTACCTCGACAGCTCCTCCTTTATCACCTCTTATAGCACTGTCTGAATAGTGCTTCGGATATATTCCATAATTTGGGCTCTATTTTGAGCTATGATATATATAGTAAATATAAGTATTGGCATTGGTCTCACCAAACCAACCTTTAAAATTTGATAAAAATGGATTAAAATTTTCTTATTCATAATATGGCATTGGATTATTCATTCTCTTAATCAAAAAGTTAACACTTCTCGTTCGCCATCTTTCTCATTCTCACTGGACATTTCCTCCAATGACTTTCTCACTTGCCCTTAGACTCCAGCACCACGAACATGAAACACACCCCAAAAAAATTGATGAACCTAAGCACAATCAACGCATTCCTCACCCCAATCCCCGGACGGTACCCCTTCAACTCCGTTTTGGTTTTGTCCTTGTCCCACGTCGCATACATGAACCCAAACGCTCCCACGATGGCATCGGCCTTCCCAGAGGCCACGGAGATCTCGTGGCACGTCAAGACAACCTCGCTGGAAATATCTCCATCGGCATCACGAACATGGTGGCCTTGGTCTTAAAGTCAGCGAAGAAGAAGGTGAGGGAGTACATAACCACGAAGGCGATGTAGTTGTCGGTGCCGACCTGCCTCACGTACTTGGCGACCAGTGCCGTGTACCTAGTCGTCCCTGGCATCTTCATCCGCCAGTGGTAGGTGAGGAGCACGGGTAAGGAGCCTAACATGAGGATAATCTTCCACATGAATTAGCTTGGGACATGGTGGACCTAGCAGGATCGTCCTCCTACGATGGAGCGGGGTACTTGGCCTTCAACTCTGAAGAGATGATGACCCCAACCGCCCCTTCGACGAGGATGCTAGACCCCTGCTTTGCGAACACGGTACTATAGAGTGCGATTAGGGTCTGGGCTCATGCGATCTCGTACACCTCTTCAATCACGTTCATGGTCTTAGCTGGTGCCTGGTGGGATCCACCATTCCACCTGATGGCGGTGAAGTGAAGATGTCCAGGGGCTAGTGTTGGAGACGTAGATGAGAGAGACGTTGCGTTAGAATCAAAAACGCTAAATGCAATCGTGCGTTGCGTCCCCTTTGCGTAACCGGCTGATGTGACAATTGCTATGTTAGCAAAAACACTTAGCGCAGCGTATCAAATATGAGATAGAGAAAAAGAACGCAGGGGAGGAAGGGAGGAGGCTCGAGCCATGTGAATCTGAACGGGGGAAGGCAGAAAGATTGCATAAAATCTGATTTTGAAGGCCTTAGAGGGCGTTTTTTGAAAATCCGAAGGCGAAAAATCCCTTATGGGATTTTGAGCTCGTAGCTCTCGTCGATACCTTCAAATAAAAAAAAAGACCTAATTCCAACCACTATACGCAAAGTTATAGCCCTTTGAAGTTTTCGTCAGAAATTACACTCGACGGAACCCAGAAACATGTCGATCTGGCCATGGGAGAGATGATCAATGCCTGCTCGAGGCCTGCTCGAAGCCTGCTCGAACCTTGCTTGAGCTTGAGGCTCGAGCATATTTGCTCAAGCCTCAATCTGCTTGAGACTAGGCTCGAGCATGCCTCGAGCATGGGCTCAAGCAAATTTGCTCGAGCCTCTGCTTGAGGCGAGGCTCGAGCACGCCTCGAGCATACGTGCCTGAGCATATTTGCTTGAGGCATGATCGAGCATCCCTGAGGTATGAGTTATGCTTTATGCATTTGTTTTGCATATGTTGTTTGAGATGCGGTTTAGCTTGTTGTTGTTGGATTTTATCAGCCCTTTTGGCTTATTGTGAGTTGCATTGCACATGCGTGATCAGTGATCATGTTTTATGTTTTGTTGTTCGGACATTGAGCTTGAATTTTGCTATGTTCTTTGGGCATGTGTTTTATTTTTGAGGATGAAAAGTCCTAAGGTAGGGAGGATGTAAAGACTCGTATTTGGGTAGTTTTGAGAGATAGTCATTTTATGGGAATATAACTATCTGGACGGTAGTGTAGTTGTCGATGTGAGCATTTTGACTGTACCTGGGCCCGATTCCGAGTCGGGGTCCCATTTGACCCGATTATTGACTTTTCGGGGTTTATTGGTTGACTTTGCGTTTGGGCAGTCATGTGGGTGTGATATTATTTGAATGGTGTTGTGCTCATTATTTCGAGCGTTTTGACTGTAATTTGACTAAATTTGGAGTTTGGGACCTTGGAGGTCAATTATTGACTAGGTCAATTATTGGTCAATGACTGGCAGAAATATAAATAGCAGAAAAAAGAAGAAGCTTTCACTTTACGCTATCACGTTTGTGCGTTTGAGAGAGAGCTTGGAGCTTGGTGCCTTGGCGATTTTGGGGGCGATTTGGGTTCGTGGAGCTCAAAGAATCACTCCAAGTAGGTGTCCTTAAACTCCTTATTTTGATTCTATTTTGGATCTGCACGAATTTATCATGATTTATGAAATTGAGTATGAACCTTAGATTTTGGGGGAAATCCAATTCTCGGTTAGATCTAATGGTTTAACACAAGATCTGTGGTTAAGAACTGATTTAAATTATTGTAGAGATGTGTTTCTGCGATTTTGGGGGTGTATAACTGTGTATTTCATGATGGTTGAGAAGTCAACCAAGGAAATCTGGGTTTAGATCTAGATTTATCGAATCTGCAATTATATGTGCGTATTTCTGTTGTTACTGTGGGATTTAGAGGCGTTCTGGACGCGTTTTGAGGTAGATATGGTCGTCTGTTGCGTAAAACGTGTGTTTGGGAGCGTTTGGGGCGTTTGGGGGTCGCTGGGTTGGTTCTAGATGAAGAACAGGCGAAAACGATGATGAACAGTACCCTGAGTGCGTTACTGGGTCGAAACGACGAATATCTGAAGTTCTGGGTCATAGGGTCATAGTTCGTAGACTCATAGTTCGTAGTTCATAGTTCGAAGGTTCCTAGTTCGTTGGGTTGAAGGTTCGTAGGTTCATAGGTTCGAAGGTTTGTAGTTCGTAGTCCGAAGGTCGAAGATCGAAGACCCGCTTCGAGGTGCGCTATGCAGCTACGAGTCGCAGCTCCAGCTAAGAGTCTCCGAGGCGCGCTGCAGTTCTGCGCTACGAGTCGCAGCTCTAACAGTGCAACTGGACACTAGACTGCACTGGACTAGACCATTTACATTGTAACCTATACCCATCTACACATTTAAGTGTTAAGTTACAATGTAAATAATGAAATACCCCCCATTTGGATTCAAAGAAAAATACTAGAAAATTAAATTCCCACTCCTTCAAAATGTGAAAATTGGGATTTAGCGTAAAATCTCGGAAAAATCTAGTTCTTCGTAGAGGTGAATTTTTGAAAAGTGGGGTTAGACATCTCAGAAAAATCCCCAAAAATCAGATTATCTTATTTATGATATGGAGACCCAATGCCGGGACTTTTTATTTCAAGAAAATAGCTGCTATGGGTATCTCCTTCCTTAGTCAAGGAATGAGGATCGACTTGTGAAGATTGGCTACAGTTCTCAAGGGAGTGTTGTACACCTTAAGACCATATTGGTGTTGGTATGATTGGTTTGCAGATTTGGGACTTAGGCTCCATGACTTGTTGGGTTCTCACCGTGGAGCACAGATGGTGTGATGTGGTTGACGAGACGGGCATATGCGCTGATGGCAGGCCTGTGTGGCACTATAGCCGGGCATATTGCGCTGTGGCCATGGCAGGCCTGTGTGGCACTGTGTCCGGGCATATAGCGCTGTGGTAGGGCTGAGTGCCCTGAGCTGAGATCCTGTTGAGGATCGTGGACAAGCTGTCCTGTAAGGGTAGGCAAGGTCCTGATGTTTGTTTACAGGCTGAGTCTTGATGATTCTGCACACTACACAGTGCACGAGTACACAGAGCATGTAGTAGAGACTTGTATGTTTGCATGATGTGGAGTGTTGGGGTCACCTACTGAGCTTGTCGCTCACCCCTACTTGTTGTTTACCTTTTTCAAGTGTGACCCGAGACTAGTTGAGGACTTTCTTCCAGGAGGACGCCCACTACTCTGATGTATGATATAGTATTATATTCTTGTATTGTTTTATGCGATATCCCGGACATGGGTCCGTGGACAGTTGTATTTGCATACTGTTTATGATGCAATTTCTGTATGACTGTGTGACTCATTGTATGCATGATAATATATGGGAAAGTACAGGATTACCCTTGATGTATGACTGTACAGGGTTGCATATTTGAGACAGCACCCGCAGTGTAGTCTCCATTGGTGCTAGTCACTAACCCCTTGACCTTTCGGGTGCGGGCAAGGGGAAGGCATGTTCCTAGTTCCGGGTTCCCTGGAATTTGGGGGCGTGACAAGTTGGTATCAGAGCATGGTCTAGTGGACCTAGGTTAGTGAGGGGTGGTTAATTGATTCCATGTGACTTGGAAAACTGTAGGGAGGGCGCCTGATCAACGAGCGCCTAGAGGCCGGGCGGTTTGGCAGGTCCGAGCAAGAAGAGGCAGAGTGAGGAGAGCAGTGCTACTCAGCCTGAGAGGAGGCAGGTGCAGAAGGATTCCAGCTAGGCGGTGGGACCCCGTGAGAATTTAACCAGTCGGAGGTCAGGTACTTGTTGGAGTTGTGGTTTGACCGAACATTTGTCGAGAGACTGCCCGAGGAAAAGGATGACATGCTTTCGATGCGCGAAGGTGGGACATGGAGCTAGGGAATGTGTTACCCTTAGCTCGACCAGCAGTGTAGGCCCTCGTCCGAGAGAGCAGGGACAGAGGAGTGGGGCTCCGTCTCAGAGGTCAGTGCCGCTGGCACAGAGCATGCAGACGCGACCTGCGGTGCAGCAGCCTCAGCGGGAGGCACAGGGTCATGTTGATCAGTGGGGCAAGGCCCCAATGGGCCAGGCTAGTGGCAGTGGGCCACGAGGGAGTGGGGCTCCGTCTCAGAGGTCAGTGCCGCTGGCACAGAGCACGCAGACGCGACCTGCGGTGCAGCAGCCTCAGCGGGAGGCACAGGGTCATGTTGATCAGTGGGGCAAGGCCCCAATGGGCCAGGCTAGTGGTAGTGGGCCACGAGGGAGGACTTTTGCCCTTACCATCAGAGAGGCAGAGGTTCCACCAGTGGACGAGGCAGGAGCAGGACCTTCAGTGGTGAGAGGTACCATTATCATTTCTCATACTATCTGTTCAGTTTTGATTGATACTGGTGCTACCCATTCTTTTATTTCGTATGCTACGGTGGTTGGATTGGAGTTAGACCAGGAGACAGTTAATCAGTCTTTGATGGTTGCTTCACCTTTGGGTGGAATTGTGATACTTGAGAGTATCTGTTGTGCTTGTCAGGTAACACTTGGGGGTGTTAACCTGTTGTGTGATTTGTATATCATGGAGTTAGATGATTTTGATGTTATCCTAGGTATGGATTGGTTGGTCTCCGTGGAGGCCAAGATTGATTGTTTTAGACGGTGTGTGACGTTTCTCACACCAGAGGGCACGCGGGGGTGTCTTTGTGGGTGAGTGGACCGAGGAAGCATGCAGGTTGGGACCTTTGAGGCATGGGTGGGGTGATGTGACCCACCAGTTAGCCAGCTTGACATTGGTTGACAGGAGGAGAGAGGGGAAGGCTGTTTTGCCACCCATTGTAGATCAGTTCCCGGATGTGTTTCCCGAGCACTTGGTCAGTTTGTCACCCATGAGGGAGGTAGAGTTTTCGATTGAGCTATTACCGGGGATAGCACCTATTAGGTTGGCGGCCAATCGGATGGCGCCAACAGAGCTTAGAGAGCTCAAGAGACAGATAGATGATTTATTGGCACGAGGCTTTATTAGGCAGAGTAGCTCACCGTAGGGCGCTCTAGTGTTGTTCGCCAAGAAGGCGGATGGTTCACTTCGGCTGTGTATAGACTACCGGAAGCTGAACCAAGTGACTGTGAAGAATAGGTATCCATTACCGAGGATCGATGACCTGTTTGATCAGTTTCACGGTGCGAGGTGGTTTTCCAAGATAGACTTGAGATCTGGATACCATCAGTTGAGGGTTAGGGAGGCAGATATCCCTAAGACCGCGTTCAGTTGTCGTTATGGGCATTATGAGTGGCTTGTGATGCCGTTTGGGCTCACAAATGCTCCAGCAGTGTTTTGGGATTGATGAACCATGTGTTTGCTCCATATTTAGATATGTTCGTTGTAGTGTTCATCGACGATATTTTGGTCTATTCAGCAACCAAGAGGGAGCATGAGGAGCATTTGTAGGTTGTGTTGCAGACCTTGCGGGAGCACTGATTGTATGCGAAGTTCATGAAATGTGAGTTCTAGTTGCAACTGGTGCACTTCTTGGGGCATGTGGTATCTTCAGAGGGTATCATAGTGGATCCTGAGAAGATCGAGGCGGTTATGTCGTGGAAGAGGCTCACGAATGTGTTTGAGATTCGTAGCTTCCTTGGTTTGGCAGGCTACTATCGGAGGTTTGTGGAGGATTTTTCCCGGTTGGCAGCTCCTATGACACATTTGACGAGGAAGGGAGTTCCTTTTGTTTGGTCTGATGCGTGTGAGAGTGCTTTCATGGAGCTGAAGGCACGATTGACCTCAGCACCTATCTTGATTCTCCCACAGGAGAGTGTGCCTTTTGAGGTGTATTGTGATGCGTCTAGGGTGGGACTGGGTTGTGTGTTGATGCAGGCTCGGAAAGTGATTGCTTATGGATCTAGGCAGTTGAGACCACATGAGCAGAACTATCCCACACATGATTTGGTGTTGGCTGCAATGATCTTTGCTTTAAAGAGCTGACAGCATTCTCTCCTTGGGGAGAAATTTGTGGTATATACGGACCACAAGAGCTTGCAGTATATCTTTTCTCAGCGAGACCTGAACCTTAGGCAGAGGCGGTGGGTGGAGTACCTGCAGCAGTTTCAGTTTGATATGATGTATATCCCTGTGAAGGGTAATGTGGTGGCAGATGCTCTGAGTAGGAAAAGCAGGGCCGTGGTGGCCCATTGTGCCATTAAGGAATGGGAGATGATGGGTCAGTTGGCAACGATGAGGTTGCAGATGGTGACCAGCGAGGGGCGAGGGACCCTCAGTGTTGTTGTCGCAGTCCCTGAGTTACAGCGTAGGATCATAGAGGATCAGCTGGGGGACGTTGATTATGAGGTCATCAGGGACAGGATTCAGACTGGGCAGGCATCTTCTGATTGGACTGAGGATGCAGAGCATATATTGAGGTATAGGGGTCGCTTGATAGTTCCTACTTCTCTTCAGGAGGAGGTTCTTCGGGAATTTCACCAGTCGATGTTAGCTGTACATCCTGGTGGGACCAAGATGTACCATGCCGTGAGGAGGCAGTATTGGTGGCCAGGCCTGAAGAAGGCTGTTGCTGATTTTGTGAGGAGGTGTTTGACCTGTCAGCAGGTCAAGGCAGAGCACCTGAGGTCAGCTGGGGAGTTGCAGTCATTGCTAGTGCCAGAGTGGAAATGGGACCACGTAACCATGGATTTTGTCACTGGACTTCCTCGTTCTAGGGGACATGACACTATATAGGTTATTGTGGAACGGTTGACCAAATCAGCGCATTTTATTCAGATTCGGGAGACAGACCCCGTGAGGACTTTAGGACAGAGGTACCTTGATGTTATTGTGCGGTTACATGGAGTCCCATTGTCTATTGTATCTGATCGGGATGTGAGGTTCACCTCTCAGTTTTGGAGACAGCTGTAGCGAGCTTTTGGTACTAGGGTGAACCTTAGTACAGCCTTTTATCCACAGACAGATGATCAGTCGGAGTGGACGATTCAGACACTCGAGGATATGTTGTGTGCCTGTGTCCTAGATTTTGGAGGTTGTTGGGAGACTCACCTTCCTTTAGTGGAGTTCTCTTACAACAACAGTTATCAGGCCACGATTGGGATGGCTCCGTATGAGGCGTTGTATGGGAGGCCTTGTAGATCACCTTTATGTTGGGCACAGACAGGAGAGGCACCAGTTCTCGGTCTCGATATGGTTCGAGAAACCATGGAGATAGTGCAGCTGATTCGACAGCGGATGTTGACAGCACAGAGTAGGCAAAAGTCCTACGCGGACCAGAGGCGTCGACCCTTGCAGTTTGAGGTGGGTGACCGTGTATTTTTGCGGGTTTCACCGCGTCGAGGGCATCAGAGGTTTAGGCATGGATCGAAACTTTCCCTTCGTTTTGTGGGGCCGTTTGAGATTATTGCCACCGTGGGCGCAGTGGCTTACCGGTTAGCTTTGCCACCGGAGTTGGCGCGAGTACATGATGTGTTTCATGTGTCTTAGTTGTGACGGTATCACCCAGATCCTTCTCATGTGTTGGACTATCGCGAGATAGACTTGGCTGATGATGGTGCCGTTGTTGAGATGCCAGCACAGATTTTGGACAGGCGGAACCAGGTCTTGCGGGGCAAGATGATCCCACTAGTTCGGGTGTTATGGCGAGACCGAGGCATGGAGGAGCAGACTTGGGAGAAATAGAGCCAGATGTAGGTTCTTCATCCTGAGCTATTCGAGGACGATCAGTCCTGAGGTGGGAAAGATGTGAGGACCTTCCTTGAGGTATGAGTTATGCTTTATGCATTTGTTTTGCATATGTTGTTTGAGATGCGGTTTAGCTTGTTGTTGTTGGATTTTGTCAGCCCTTGTGGCTTGTTGTGAGTTGCATTGCACATGTGTGAACAGTGATCATGTTTTATGTTTTGTTGTTGGGACATTGAGCTTGAATTTTGCTATGTCCTTTGGGCATGTGTTTTATTTTCAAGGACGAAAAGTCCTAAGGTGGGGAGGATGTAAAGACTCGTATTTGGGTAGTTTTGAGAGATAGTCATTTTATAGGAATGTAACTATCTGGACGGTAATGTAGTTGTCGATGTGAGCATTTTGACTGTACCTGGGTCCGATTCCGAGCCGGGGCCCCATTTGACCCAATCGTTGACTTTTCAGGGTGTATTGGTTGACGTTGCGTTTGGGCAGTCATGTGGGTGTGATATTATTTGAATGGTGTTGTGCTCGTCATTTCGAGCGTTTTGAATGTAATTTGACTCAATTTGGAGTTCGGACCTTGGAGGTCAATTATTGACTATGTCAATGATTGACTAGGTCAGTTATTGGTCAATGACTGGTGTTGGACCCCATTTTGTCCGAGTTGGACATAACATTCATTTTTCGCTTTATATTTTTTTTTTCTATTCATTACTCACTTTATACAAATAAATAAAGAGACGTGACCGTCAATTCGAAGTGTATTTCAATGACTTCTTGAAAAAGGCTTTCAAATGCCAAAGAGATAGTTCCGGGCGATAGAAAATGAAATTTGAGGATCAATGCCTTCGACCACGCTCAAATGCGAGGTCAAACAAAGAAGTTATGGTCAAAACTGTATTCGGACAGCTAATGGCGATGAACTAGCGGCCAACATTCAAAGCAACACTCCGGATTAGGTCACGAACCTCGTTTTCTTAATCCTTTCCTCATTCTGAGAATTTTGACGTATATATTACATATATTCGCTCACAGAGCTTATTTTCAAAAAAAAAAACTTTTTCAGTAATAAAGCGGTTTTAAGGACGCGCAGTACAGTCATGACACAAAAATAAACTCATTTTCAAGAAAAAAAAAGATACGGGGTCGCTTGTCGTGACGCCCCGAGTCCAAAACTTATTTTTCACATTTTATTGAAAGCCCGATTGTTTTGCCGATCCCAAAAACCCAAAACATCAGTTAAAAATTACAAAATTAAGCAATAAAAACTTTTTCCTTTTTCTTTATTATTTCCCACCTACCCTTGACCACGTGTCACCTTTCCATTGGTTCTTAATAATAAAAAAATCAAATAAACAAAACAAAAACAAAAACCAAATAAAATTTAAAACAAAAAAACAACCACCACACGAATTCTTTCACCCTTATCTCTTCACCTCCCTCCCTCGTCATCTTCTCTCTCTCCCCACAAACACGCCAGCCGGATAACCCACGCCAGAGGACCACGTCTCTCCATGCCTTCCTATGTCCTCTTCCTCCCTCACAGCTCAACTCTCCCCAAATGGTCGCGTTGTCTTCTCCACCGGGTCAGGACCACCACCACGATGCCTGGTAAGATCCGGTCCGATCATCAAGCCCAGGCCGTCGACCCGCCAGCCCAATCAAACCTAAACCCTAATCCCTCTTCCTCTATTTAAACCCAAACCAAGCACAATCAAAGAGGGGCTCTTAGAATCTAAAAAAAAAACGCTCAAACCTTCACCTCACCTTCTCCTTCATACCAAGAGAGAGCCCCGCTGGCCGAAAATCGCACCTCCGGCCACCATTGCCTCAAAGTAGTTAGCCACCACCGACCGCCTCCACTTCGAAACAAACTCCTTGCCGAGCGATCCCATAAAGCCACTGCTGCCACACCTCCACGATTCAAGCCACCAGTGGCGACGTAGCTTTAGTCCCTCACCCAGGACATAACGTCTCTGTCTCTACTCGATCTTCCTTACCCTTGCAATAGCCTCCCAAGCACCAGTCCACAGCGCTGCCGTTTTAACCGCGGCGCACCACCCCCATGAGGCTTCCATGCTAACCCACCAGTGACGATTACCTCAACCACAGTGCACCTATGCCTTCTAGCGATGATTACCTTCGACCGTGGCATGTCTCGTTCCTCCTACGACGGTAGCTGACACTCCTTGCCGGCGTTGCTATTTGTCTACAAGGCCTTCATCATCGTGCGTCTCCCTATTTCACGGAAGCTGGATAGTGTTCAGGAAAGATAGAAGAGAGTACACTAGCCTGTGGATTCAAAGGAAGACGTTTTTTTTAGAGAGACGTTTTGGGTTTGTATTCTGTTTTAGTTTGATTGGTCTGATTTACTCTTTTACTGGTTTGCTAATTCTATCTTCCTGCTTGGTTGTGTGGTTGGTCCTCTTCCTGTCGTGTTGATTTTGGTGACCTATTTAATGGAGGTCATTACCGTTTGTTGGTTGTGCATTTCTTCATTGATTTATGATGATTGACTGCAACTAGTTTTTTTTTCGTGACTACATGCTCTGTTTTATTTGCCTGGGTTTGTTTATATCTTATTATGGTCTATCAAAACAAATGACCTTCCAGAGTTCATGCTTCAGGTCCTGATTGCTCATTTATGGTTTGTTTACGGTATGTTATATTTTTAGGTTTATTAATATTTGTGTTCTGTGTATATTGGGGGTTTCTGTGTCCATGGTTGGTTTCTCGTCCTCTGCTGCATGGTTGGTCAGTTGGTTCTTGTTGATATTAATTTTTTATTTTTTATTTTTTTATTATTTTATTTTTTTTTGATGTGGTTAATTTTCCTATCTACGTTAGTTTCTTGGTCTATATATGATGCGATTATGGAGTCTCCCCTATTCTTGATCTCCTCTCTTTATGGCATTCTTATTAGTTGGTCTTGGCATTCTTTTCTTATTTCTCGTTAGGGTCTTGTTATTTTTCTTTATTGTTGAGTCATTGATTTTTCTATTTTTTCTATTTTTTATTTTTTTTACGTTAATGGTTTTATTTCAACGTGGTCTATTCATTTGGTTTAACACTTGTTTTGCAGGATGTTTTGACTTTTCTTTGTTTATTTTCTGTTATTCCCCTTGTAATCTCATATTGTAATAAGGTCATGTGACTTCTCTTCTATTTTGTAACATGTAAATGACCAATATAGTGAAAAAGAAGGAAAAAAAAAGAGTGGGACAAAAAAAAGACAAAAAAAAAAGAAAAAAAATGTGAAAAGAGAGAGTTTTGTTTTCTTGTGGATGCCACTAATCACACACCGTCACTTTTATTTTTGTTTAGTTGAGATTTGTTAAAAAAGTTTTTTGTGATGTTTCTTCCAAAATAAAATATGTTTTCATGTTTTTTTTTACCAAAAGCAAAATAAAGGTGTTTTCCAAAATCAAACAAAACAAAATAAATTGAATTCTTTTTCAGTTGTAAATATTCTTTAAAGATATAAAATATTCTTTTTTCCTCAAATACAGCTTAGATTTTCATCATTTGGATTTATCCCTTAGAATTTCTTCTCACATAATTCTTTTTAGGTTCACTTTAAATTTCCTAGGTAAATTGAATTTAATTTCAACTGTAACAAATAATTTAGAAAAATATAAATAGTAGGAACTTTAGACCCTTAGAATAAAATAGATTTAGATTTACACAAGTGAAATTCAAGCAAAATGTTAAAACAAATTAGAAACCTCCTTCCTCCTAAGATAGGTACCGAAAGGGCGTTGCGGGGGTGCTAATCCTTTCCCGCGCGTAACAAACTCCCAAATCCGGCTTTGACAACGTAGATCATTTTAGGTGACCAACTACACCCCAAAAACAGTTGGTGGCGACTCCGTATTTTTTCATCACCATTCGGGTGAAGGGTGAGAGAACCACATCCCCAAAAGCCGGTTTCCCCCTGGACGAAATCCGGTGATGACAGCTGGCAACTCCGCTGGGGACATTAGAGAGTTAGGCCTAGAATTAGGATTAGGAGGTTTCCTTTTTGTTTTTACTTGCTTATTTATTTGTTCTTTTATTTAATTCGCTTAAATTATTGTTGTATGATAGTTATGATTTTCACGCCTTGATGCCATGATAGTCATGTTTTACCTCTTTTCCTAACTGTTGCATTCATGCATAACCCTATACCCGGGTTTTTGTCACAAATTAGGTTAACGAGGTTTATTAGGGTGCCCTGCGCGTTGATCATTATCCGCAAAGGGACCCCGGACTCCTCAACTCAAGCTAGAGGTCCTTTTAAGGCTCATCCTTTTAAGGCCCCCATCCGGTAAATCCCATGGTGTACGGAGCCCTCTATTGAGGTAGCTTGGGAACCGACGAATGAGATAGGTTTAGCGGTAAAGTCCATTAGGGACATTGACCCACATATTGTTTGCTCATTTTAGCTTTCCTTTTGAAGGATAGGTGCATTCATATTATACCATGTTATTTTATTGTATACTGGCCTGTAAATATTGTTGTTGTTATCTGTTTGTATATTTTTATTATTGTTTTGCTTTTTATTATTTTTATCTTGATGTATATTTTTATTCTTTTCACTAACCTTGTTTTTATTGTATGAATATTATTGTATTTTCTTTTTGTTAACTTTATCTTGTATATTATTCTTTTATTAACCTGGTCTTCATTTATACAATTGTTCATATAGTCTTAGGACGTAAATACTGAACATAAGTTTAGGTCTATATTCAAGCATTCATTACTTAGTTTATGGATAGTTAGGATTAGTTTTCATTAATCCATGTATTCATGCATTTCATAACCAGAAAAAAAAGACCAAAAAAAGAGTGACAAAAAAGGGGGAAATCATGTAAATAATACAAACCTTTAGGACTCATAGCATGTTTCATGCATCACTCTAAGAAGGGTAGGCTTTTAAAACTCTCATGCACATTACATGCATGCATGCCTTTAGCATAAAAAATGAAAAAATGAAAAAAAAAACATAATAAAAGGGAGCTTACCACATTTTACCTCTTTCAGAAGTCAACATAGCGCATTGATACAATCTGCGATCCCATCACCAACAATCATCCACTTCAATGACAGACCAAACTGAAAGTCGTTTTACTAGTCTGGAGCAAGGACAACAAGAACTTCAGAATCAAATGAGGGTCATGATGGAAATGCTGACTAAGATGGCAGCTGAAAAAGATAGGGGTTCTATTGAGGTAGACACTAACTCCCCTCATGGGCAGCCAGAAGAAGCACCACTACCCCAAAATTTTATGCCAATGCCACCTCAAGTATCTGCTCCAACTATTGTGAATCCTGGACCTTCAAATCATATGCCATTTGTTCAACCAAATCCAGTGAATATTACTGAACTGATGGAGACCTCAATATATAAAGAAGACGACCAGTCTCTAGCAATGAAGCAATTGGAGGAGAGACTAAGAGCTATGGAAGGAACAGAAACCTATGGAATGATCAGTCCTCAAGACTTGTGCCTAGTCCCTGGAGTTATTCTACCACCAAGGTTCCAGAATTTGAAAAGTTTAATGGATCCCAATGCCCTAGGATGCATATCACCATGTACTGTAGGAAGATGGCTGCTCACGCTAGTGATGATAAACTCCTAATTCACTGTTTCCAAGAGAGTCTGACTGGGGCACCACTCCGATGGTATATTCAGTTGGAGGGACGTCATATCAGGACCTGGAGAGACCTTGCAACTGCATTCTTAATGTCATACAAGCATGTCACGGAGTTGGAACTCGACAGGTTAGCACTGTTGGCTTTTGAAAAAGGGGTTAATGAAAGCTTTAAAATTATGCTAGAAGGTGGAGGGAGGCAGCTATGGAAGTCCAAGCCCCATCGACTGAAAAAGAGTTGACCACAATGTTCATCAGAACTCTAAAAGGGGTATACTATGAGAAACTAATTGGCAATGTATCTAGCAACTTTGCAGACTTAGTAGCTTCCGGGGAATGCATTGAAGATGGTATTAAGGAAGGGAAGCTTCATGGAGATACACATGATCCACCAAAGAAGTCTCCACTGGGGGGAAAGAAAAAGGAAGCTAATGCTCAAGTAGTTTGGCAGAATCCTCCTATTCCTCAAGGAAGCTTTGGGGCATACCCAGGTTTTTTTTTCTACACCCGGATTTTATGCGGGGTCACCTCCGTTTGCAGCCTATGCGGCCCCAGTACCCCAATTTCCAACATATCAACCACCCAGGGGAGCCCCTAGCCCTCTTCCACCAGTCCCACCTCTGACTGTGCAACTAGGGCCCCAGCAGACGCCTGCTAGGCCAAATCAAGCTTCCAACAAAACGAAGCTAGAATTTGACCCAATTCCCATAACTTACATTGAGTTATATCCCCAACTTTTGAAAGCCGGTATGGTGAGCCCTATAACTATGGGAGAAGTGAAGCAACCTTACCCCGGATGGTACAAAGCAGATGCCCGTTGTGCCTATCACAATAACGGAGTTGGTCACAATATTGAGGGTTTCATTGCCTTCAAGAGAAAGGTCCAACATCTGCTCAATTCCAAATGGTTAGATTTCTCAAAGCAAGCTAGTACACCAAGTGTCAACTCGAATCCATTGCCAGAGCATTCCAACCAGTGAACCGTGAAAGCGGGAGCCATTAGACTAGAAAAGAGGGGCAAGCCTTGTGACACCTTGGGAAACTCTTTGGATGTTTAGAACTTTTTTTTTCTTGTGTTTGGTTTTATCAATCTTGTTTTACATTCTGCATGCTTTTTGAAACTCTAGAATTGAGTTCCTTTGTTTGGCATTTGTGGAAAAATGATCAAACTTGTCTTTTTAAAGTTGTTTTACTCACATTTTGCATGCAATGTCCATTATCACTTGTTTACTCTCCTGGCATGGGTAATAAGCTCGACAGGGGCATACCGAACAAAGAATCTGGGCTATCTGAGTTTATCTAAAACCAAAAGGACGATCGGATGAGCAACTACCGTTGAAATCGGGGGACTAGATCCAGAGAAGCGACATCCACTTCAAACAGGGGCATTTAACATCGAAGGGTTCCTTCTGCCACCAAAAGATAAGTTCATTTTTTAGCATTTTGAGACAAATTTTGATTGTTTAAAATGAAGAGAGGCCGTCTTTTCCTTCCTCGTAATACTACCATCATTACCCCTTTCGAACCTGAGTATATTTCTTTCAAATAACCCGATCCGTAGTTCACCCCACATTGGGGCAATATATAAGTGTTAAGACCCCATATTGGGTCAATTTTGTCAAATAATTCTTTTACTGGGGCAGTTTTTAAGACCCCTCATAGATGCGTACCCCATAATGGGGCAGTTTTTGTTTAAAAAGAGAAAGAGAAAGAGCAAAAGAAAAGAATGAAAAAGTATAACTCTCATGTTGGGGCAGTTTTTAAGACCTCTCATAGAGATACTCCACAATCAGGGCAATTTTTGTTAGATAGAAAAAAAAGTGAGCGAAAGAAAAAAAAACATCTTGTAGCAAGATCCCGCATTAGGACAATTTTATAAAGTATCCCCCTGCATTGGGGCAATTTGAGCAATTGTGAAGTATAGTCTGAACTATGGATCAAATCTTGCCTAGAATAGGTTCGAGCCGCTTTATACCCTTTCTTGTTAAACCCAGTAGCCCAAGCCTACTGGAAGAAGGGGACGAAGGTGTCGCGGCCGTGCGGATGGAGGAAGCGTTAGGGGCGCCGGCTCAGATGTCGTGGCCGTCCGATCTGGTGCGCCGTGCGGAGATACTGGAAGAAGGGGACGATGGTGTCGGGGCCGTCCCGTGGGGTCGGGCTCCCGCATCCTGCGCGCCGTGCGTGTGCCGTGTAGCGGTGAGGAGGGGCGGCAGCGGAAGCCTCTGTACCACCGCCGGATTTCGCCGTGCGCCGTGATCCGGCGAGAAGAAAAGGGAGATGGGTGACGGCCGTCGCTCATAAACGCCGCTCACGGTCTGCGTGTGAAGAACGGGGGGGGGGGGGGGGACGAAGCGATGTCGCTTCGTCCCCGAATCGCCAGCCCTAGTGGGCTGGCGTGTCCTGGCTAGCCCACCTATGGGCTGGTCCTTTATTTTTTAAGAAAAAAGGGGGGGGGGGGGGTATATTAGTATATATATATATATATATATATATATATGAATAAATATAAAAAAAAGGGTGATATGGTTATACTAAGATGTTATCTGACATCTTAAAATGCTAATTGTGATTTAATGTTGACCATACATATTTATATACATAAATATATATATATGTAGTTCTTTTGTTTTACTTGGCATTTAAGTATTAATTATAACTGAATATTAATGGTGTGATTATAAGTGCATAATTAAAATATTTTTATGCGGTATTTGGAATTTAAATTATTAACTGTTTGGTGAATTCGTATAAGTGAACATACACGTATACGAATACAATTAATCACTGTGGCTTTGTATTAATTGGATTGGTGATTTAAATGCTTGAAGGATTGTTGTACCAAGTTCTGACTCTTGGAAATCTCGTTTATTGATTTTGAGTGTAAGCCTTGTGTTTAAATTGATGTCGATTAATTGAGGGTGTGGATAATTGTCGTGAAATTTGGTTGGGTTAACTGCGGGTCCCACATAGGGCTGGCAAGAGGCCGCGGGTCCCCTATGTGGCTGGTAACCCAGGTCCCATATGTGGCAGGTTGTCGTTAAAGACACCACAGGTCCCACATATGGCTGACTAGTAGTGTTTTGAATTCCTGGAGTTGGTAGCGGGATTCCCATGGAATGTGATGTGATGACTTGTTTATGATTTAATGAGATATAGTTTCGATAGAAAGTGACACTACGCTCGCACAAGAATACACTGATCATGCAGATTTAGGAATTCATGTGATTAGGGTACTGGAGATGGGGATCACCTACTGGGCATTCGTGCTCACCCTATTTTATTTCTATTTTCCTACAGGTTGTAGGGGATAGCAGTTGGAGCCATAGCGGAGCAGGTTGGGACCTCTTTGTGTAGGATTTCCCCTCACGGACTTACTTATTGGTTGATTATTTATTTTTTCGGACTCGGGTCCGTGACAGTTGTATTAATTTGAATAGCTGAACCTTGTTGCTTGTGTTTTATGGGCGTCGATTTAAATTCAATGATATTAATTACACTGATATAATTATTGGTTTGCATGTTGTATTTGGGTCATCGGTAAATACAATGCTACCCCCGTTGTGGTATCGTACATGGTTGAATCAGTTACCAACCCCTCGACCCTGGAGTGGGCGTGGGGAAGTCGCGTTCCTAGTTCTGTGGATTTCAGGAATTGGGGGCATGACAAGTTGGTATCAAAGCATGGTTTAGTGGACCTAGGTAGTGAGGGGTGGTTGATAGACACTTAGAAGCTTGGAAGACTATAGGGAGAGCGCCTGATCAACGCAGTCCTTATATGTGTTCTGGGTTGACTGAGGGTCGATCAGATCATCTTAGGGAGCATTTGGGTTGGGTGCATACACGCTGCGTGACTGTGTGCATATCTAGGCACTAGAAAGCATCTGCTAATGTTGTTATAATGATGTGCTTGTATTGATTATATTATTGGATATTTGTGGTTTGTTTATCTTTGATGATTAAATGTGCTTAATTGAAAATGCTAGTATGCTAGTTCAAACTAAAGAAGTTAAGTGAATAACCACATAATTTGGTGAATAGAATAAGGGGTTTAGAAACCTCACTATTTGTGTGGTGGACTTGGTTCTGCCTATTGGTTGTTTGACTAGTGCGTAGTAGTTAATAGATATTGTTGATATGTGTTGGTACAGAATGGCACCCAAGACTAGGGCTCAAGGTCCAGCAGAGGAGCTATCCATTCAGTCCGAATCGCAAGGAGAGCAGAGTTCACCAGTACCTGCCTTGGGTTCCGAGATAGGTGTTCAGATTGGGGCTCAAATATTGAGCCAAATCCAGGGTACCATGTAGGGTACCATGAGGGAGGTGGCCAGAGAAGTGATGCAGGAGGAGCTGAGGAAACAGCAGCAGCCTCAGCAGGAGCAACAGTAGGAGGTTTTAGAGGTGAGCCAGCCACAGGTCACGACAGTTCCGCCCGCAGTACCGATCGACTGGGTGAGTCGGTTCCTGAAGCAGAAACCGACGAAGTTTGAGGCAAATACAAGACCCGATGAGGTTGAGGAATGGGTCAAATGGACAGAGGACATCTTCGAGCTGATCCAGGTGCCCGAGGAGGCTAAGGTCCGCTTAGCCACGCAATTCCTAGTAGGTGGGGCCCGCAGGTGGTGGGATGCTGTGAAGCATGTTCACGAGAGCCCGATGGCATGGGAGGACTTCGTGGAGCTCTTTTACACAGAGTATTTCCCTCGCTCTGTGCAGAAGACGAAGCGACGGGAGTACTACACCTTAGAGCAGGGCAGTCGGACCGTGACAGAGTATGTCACTGCTGTAAGGACCCGTACCTTGAGTTAGTCAGTTTTACCTCCGGAGTAGAGTTTTTCTAGATTTTGACCTAGTAAATGGACTCCAATGAATTCACGTGCAAAAGGAAAGATGCTTAGAATGGTGTCCTCTATCTACCACAGAAGTTTCAGGCCAAATGGACATGTATGTGAGGTGCACGTGATATGGGTCCAATTCACGTGCAAGTGTAATTGTCTTCTAAATGATGCAAGGAGGCTAGGGGTGAAGTTTGAGAGCATTTGGAGTCCATATGGAGGTGCACGTGAATTGGGGAATTCACGTGCAAATTGGCGTGCAGGCTTATTTTTGCATGGTTCCCTTGGTTTTGACATTCTAAGGAACTTTCTCCAAAGGACCATGTTGAAATTCTGAGTATTTTGGCCTATAGGGGTGCGAAAAGGTGCTAACTTGTGTGATCAAAACTACGTCGTTTTGATCCTGGGATTCACTTAATCAAAACTATGTCGTTTTGATGTTGTGTTGTCTATATAAGGAGGAGGAGTCTCTCTGTTTTAGGTTTAGGGTTTGTTGCTTCCCCAGCCGTCGCAGAGAGAGAGAGAGAGGGAAGGAGAGCTCCTGGTTGCTGCCGGGCGTCTTGCGTGGGTGGTCGGTGCTTCGTGGGTGGACGGCGTTCGGGTTGGGATCAGACCGTTGCTGTGTTGTTGCGTTTTCCTTGAGGTAGGGATTTTGCTCTTCCTAAATCCTCCTCTGTCCTAGGGTCCTAGGGCAGAATATTATATTATTTATATGTAAATTCATATAGGTGTGACCTCCTATATGAATGTTGGCCTTCAATGGCGATTTTGGTGTTTCTGGTGTTGTGTGATGCATAAAACGTGTTTGATAAAATGCCTGTACGACATGCCTGCTACATGTTTGATGAAATGCCTGTGTGAACTTAGCTGTGTGTATATGCCCATTAAGTGTTTGGTAATATGCCCGTGTGACTGGACTTGTGGTTTAGTGTATGTATGTATGCTGGATGTTTGCCCTATGGCCTGAATGGGTTTGTGCGCTTGTGAACGGGTGCTCACCAAGCATTTGGTTGTATGCTTGAGTGACCATGTGTGTTGTGTGCTTGACTGTGGTACTTGGCCTGAAGAGGCGGTTAAATCACTTGGCCTGAAGAGGCGGTTAAATCACTTGGCCTGAAGAGGCGGTTAAATCACTTGGCCTGAAGAGGCGGTTAAATCACTTGTGGTTAAAGTGTTAGCCTGTGTGGCGGTGGAGGATTGTAAATTGTTGATGTGGTTGTTATTATGTTTGTTGAAATTATTGTAACACAACACCGCACTTGTACACATGGCATGTAGATGCTAGGAACATGGGATGGGTTGGGGAGACATGATCCCTACCTAGCCGTGGTTGCTCACCCCTCCTATTGTGTTTGCTTTTCTTCCAGGGGACTTACAGGCGTTAGGTGGATACACCAAGGTGGAAGACCTTATTTACTTTACTGTTTATGTTATTTTTATGGGAACTGATGTAACCCCAATGGGGATGGATTAAAAAGAGGACTTTGTAATAAAGACTGACTTTGTTATTGGTTTGTGGACAGCTTTGATGGACTATATTTTTCTTGAATGTGTTGTGAAAGTTTTAAAATGTTAAATTCTTGATTTGTATCCTTACCCCTTTGCCCTCCGTGTGGGTAAAAGGGAAGTCACGTACCGGTTTCCTCGGGTTGGAAATCCGGGGCGTGACAACTGCTTTCACTGAGCTAGGGAGATTTGCCCCAGAGTCATGGAGGGTTGAGGCTAATAAGACCCAGGATTTCATTGATGGGCTAAGACCATCACTCAGGAGGGGATTGAACATGATAGAGTTGACCACTTACAGTGACGCGGTCAACAAGGCACTTATTGGAGAGCGAGACTTAAACCAGATCAGGACTCAAAAACCAGGGAGCTCATCGGGGCCTAGCCAGAAGAGGCCAAGAGAGGAACAGTCTGAGGGACAGGGGGACAAGAGGTAGGTGCCCAGATTCTCACAAACGGGGAATTCAGGCAGCAGTTCTACCTCATGGTTTTCAGGGACGTGTCGATCTTGCGGACTTCGGGGACACAAGGAGGCAGATTGTAGGCGTAAGAGTGGCAATCCACTCAAGTGTTTTCGATGTGGGGGACTGGGACACAAGATAGGAGAGTATCCTTCTGCCAGCTCAGCTAGTGTTGCGGGGCCTCATCGACCTCGTGACCAGGGCCAAAGGAGCGGGACTCCATATCAGAGACCAGCTCAGTCAGGACAGTCAGTACAGGGACGACCTACTACCCAGCAACCTCAGCGGGAGGCCCAGGCTCAGAAGGGACTTAATGATCGAGCTATAATGAGTCTGGCCAGCGGCAGTGTGCAGAAGGGGAGGAACTATGCTATCACTGACAGAGAGGCAGAAGTTCCACCAGTTGATGAGGCGAGTCAGGGGCCAGCTGCAGTGAGAGGTACGATTTTGGTTTCACGCACTATTTGTACCATTTTGATTGATACTGGTGCTACTCACTCGTTCATTGCACACTCCACCATAGAGGGATTGGAGTTGGATTGTACCACCGTTAATCAGCCCCTTGTGGTTGATACACCCGTGGGGGGCATGGTGGTGATCAATAGGGTCTGTTCGGGATGTGAGGTTACTCTAGGAGGTGTCGACCTCCGGTATAACCTATATGTGATGCACTTTGATGCATTTGATGTGATTTTGGGTATGGACTGGTTGACCCGGGTGGAGGCAGTGATTGAGTGTTATAGGCGATGAGTGACCTTCCTCACACCTGAGGGCACACGAGGCACCTTTGTGGGTGAGTGGTCTGATGATGCATGCAAATTGGGGCCTTTGAGGCAAGGATGGGGTGATGTAACCCATCAATTAGCCAATCTGACTCTAGTTAATTCCCAGCAAGAGGGTAAGGTGGTGTTACCCAAGGTGGTGGATCAGTTTCCCGACGTATTTCCCGAGGACTTGGTTGATTTACCACCAGAGAGAGAAGTGGACTTCTCGATAGAGTTGCTACCAGGGACGGCACCTATCAGATTGGTGGCCTACAGGATGGCACCAGTTGAGCTTCGAGAGCTCAAGAGGCAGATTGACGATCTTTTGGTGCGTGGCTTTATTAGACGGAGTAGTTCGCCCTGGAGTGCCCCGGTATTATTCGCCAAAAAGGCGGATGGTTCGCTTCGGTTGTGTATCGACTACCGACGGTTGAACCAGGTGACAGTGAAGAACAGATACCCACTACCGAGGATCGATGATTTGTTTGACCAGTTCAGGGGTGCCCGTTGGTTTTCCAAGGTTGATTTGAGATCTGGATACCATCTGCTACGTGTGCGGGAGTCAGATATCCCGAAGATAGCCTTCAGTTGCAGATATGGCCATTTTGAGTGGCTGGTGATGCCCTTTGGGCTCACAAATGCCCCAGCGGTGTTCATGGGATTAATGAATCAGATCTTTACACCCTATCTCGATCAGTTCGTGGTGGTTTTTATAGATGATATCCTGATTTATTCCTGGACAGAGAGCGAGCATGAGGATCATTTACTTGTGGTGTTGCAGACGTTGAGGGACCATAGACTATACACAAAATTCATGAAGTGTGATTTTTGGCTGCAGCAGGTGAAATTTTTAGGGCATGTGGTATCATCGGAGGGTATCACAGTGGATCCTGGCAAGATTGAAGCGGTGATGTCTTGGAAGCGGCCAACGAATGTTTTTGAGATACGGAGTTTTCTGGGGTTGGCGGGTTATTACAGGAGGTTCGTTAAGGACTTCTCCCGTTTGGCTGCACCGATGACTAGTTTAACCCGAAAGGGGGTACGATTTGTCTGGTCGGATGCTTGTGAGAATGCTTTCAGTCAGTTGAAGGCTAGATTGACTTCTAGCACCAATTCTGGTCCTGCCACGGGAGGGTGTACCCTATGAGGTTTATTGTGATGCCTTTAATGTTGGATTGGGTTGTGTGCTCATGCAGGAAGGACGGGTAATTGCTTATGGTTCCTGCCAGTTGAGGACCCATGAGAAGAACTACCCTACACACGATTTAGAGTTGGCTGCAGTGATCTTTGCATTGAAGAGTTGGCAGCACTATCTTCTAGGGGAGAAGTTTGTGGTATACACTGACCACAAGAGCTTGTAGTACATCTTCTCTCAACGGGATTTGAATCTTAGACAGAGGCGTTGGGTGGAGTACATGCAGCAGTTCCAGTTTGATCTTTAGTATACACCCGGGAAGGGGAATGTAGTAGCTGATGCCTTGAGCCGGAAGAGCCAGGCCACGATGGCTCTCTGTGCTGTCAAGGAATGGGAGATGATGGGGCAACTAGCTGCTCTGAGGTTACAGCCAGTGCAGGGCGTAGTGTAGGGTATGCTGAGTGTGGTTATAGCAGTGCCTGAGTTGCGGCGTCAGGTTATTGAAGGTCGGTTGGGGGATGTTGAGTGTGAGGTCATTCGAGATCGATTCAAACCGCCATACTTTCAGGTGATTGGACAGAGGATTTCGACCATGGTTTTGCGCTATCGAGGTCGGTTGTTTGTTCCATCTCCTCTTCGGGAGGCAGTTTTACGGGAATTCCATCATTCTCGTTTGGCTGTTCATCCTGGGGGGGAACGAAGATGTATCATCTTGTTCGGCAACGATTGGTGGTCGGGCCTTAGGAAGGCTGTTGTGGAGTTTGTTCGACGGTGCTTGACATGCCAGCAGGTCAAGGCCGAGCATTTGCGGTCTGCCGGTGAGTTGCAATCATTGCCTGTGCCGGAGTGGAAGTGGGATCATGTGACTATGGACTTCGTCACAGGGCTTCCTCGTTCTAGAGGTCATGATACTATTTGGGTTGTTGTGGACCGTTTGACGAAATCTGCCCACTTTATTCCGATTCGTGAGACCGATCCAGTCCGGACCTTGGGACAGCGATATGTCGACGTGGTGGTACGATTGCATGGTGTGCCATTATCGATCGTCTTTGATAGGGATGCACGGTTCACTTCGCGCTTCGGCGGCATTCTGACATGCTTTGGGCACCCGAGTGAATTTGAGTACAGCTTATCACCCACAGACATATGGCCAGTCCGAGCGCACTATTCAGATTCTCGAGGACATGCTCCGTGCGTGTGTGTTGGATTTTGGTGGTTGTTAGGAGGCACACCTTCCCTTGGTAGAGTTCTCCTACAACAACAGTTATCAGGCTACGATAGGAATGGCGCCATATGAGGCATTGTATGGGCGACCGTGTCACTCCCCTCTGTGTTGGGCTCAGGCAGGGGAGGCAGTTGTTTTGGGTCCCGATATGGATCAGGAGACTACAGACTTGGTTCAGGTGATTCGGCAACGGATGTTGACGGCCCGCAGAGTACGGAAATCATATCTCGACGACGGTGACGATCGTCGATTCGTCGTAGAGGATCGCGTCTTCTT
The DNA here is from genome assembly GCA_023512835.1 of Taxillus chinensis. NCBI lineage: Eukaryota > Viridiplantae > Streptophyta > Magnoliopsida > Santalales > Loranthaceae > Taxillus > Taxillus chinensis. The sequence continues at coordinate 36,771,206 of CM042085.1, forward strand.
GCGAGTCTCGCCACGACGGGGGCACAGACGGTTTGGGCGAGGTTCCAAACTCTCACCTCGCTTTGTGGGTCCTTTCCCTATTATCGCTATTGTGGGACCAGTTGCCTATCGATTGGAGTTACCACCCGAGTTGGCTCGTGTTCATGATGTTTTCCATGTCTCCCAGTTGCGGAAATATTATCCGGATCCTTCTCATGTGCTTGATTGGCATGAAATAGAGTTGGCAGATGATGGTTCTGTTGTGGAGGCACCGGTCCAGATTTTAGACCGTCGGGAGCAGGTCTTGCGAGGCAAGACAATTCCATTGGTTTGTGTTTTGTGGTGTCACCGCAACATGGAGGAGCAGACCTGCGAGTGGGAGAGTCAAATGCGTGCTTTTCTCCCCGAGCTGTTCGAGGACGAACAGTCCTAAGGTGGGAAGGATGTCAAGCTCTTTACTGTGCGTTGAGGTAGATAATTTTGTTTTTTTTGTTGGCTACCTCGTTCATGGGTGTTGTTTTGTCTATCATGTTAATTAGAGCTAAGTGTGCATATTTTGTTAGCCGGGGTAGTGCTACCTCGTAGTGGATGACTTATCTTTTCGGGGACGAAAAGTCCTAAGGTGGGGAGGATGTCAAGACCCGTACCTGTGAGTGGTGGAAAGTTAGGCCCTGTGGTGGAATATCTATTCGGCAGTGTGGCCCTGGCGTTATTTATTTTTAATAATGTGATTTTAATATGTTAAAAATATAAATGAATATTTTTATGATTATTATTATTATTACCCAATTTATTTATTATTAATGGATTAAGATTATTATTAAAAAGTTATTATTATTATTATTATTATAGAGTATAAATAGGAGGAACTAGAGTAGAAACCCTATTTTTGGCTGTGCGTGCGCGAGCTTGGCAGGGGGGAGCACAGGTTTGCAGCAGCGAGATTTGAAGCAAACTGTTGAGTTGATCATTCAAGGCTATAATCAGGTAGGTGATTCTGGATTATCAATGATACTAATGCATGAACGCAGAATTGCTAGGGTTTGGTTATTTTAAAACTTAATATGTGTATAACAATTAAGTTATATTGTGGTGAATTGTTTTGGGGAACTCGGTTTCCACGATACCGTGGTTTGCTACGGCAACAATGGGCGCGGCTGTGCAGACGGAAGGGAGGCGGCAGGGCATCGATTCCGGGTGGTGTCGCGGCCGTGCGGATGGAGGAAGCGTTGGGGGCGCCGGCTCAGATGTCGTGGCCGTCCGATCTGGTGCGCCGTGCGGAGATGCTGGAAGAAGGGGACGATGGCGTCGGGGCCATCCCGTGGGGTCGGGCTCCCGCATCCTGCGCGCCGTGCGTGTGCCGTGTAGCGGTGAGGAGGGGCGGCGGCGGAAGCCTCTGTACCGCCGCCGGATTTCGCCGTGCGCCGCGATCCGGCGAGAGGAAAAGGGAGATGGGCGACGGCCATCGCTCATAAACGCCGCTCACGGTCTGCGTGTGAAGAACGGGGGATGGGGGGGGGGGGACGAAGCGATGTCGCTTCGTCCCCGAATCGCCAGCCCTAGTGGGCTGGCGTGTCCTGGCTGGCCCACCTATGGGCTAGTCCTTTATTTTTTTTTAAAAAAAAGGGGTATATAACTATATATATATATATATATATATGTATATATATATATATGAATAAATATAAAAAAAAAGGTGATATGGTTATACTAAGATGTTATCTGACATCTTAAAATGCTAATTGTGATTTAATGTTGACCATACATATTTATATACATAAATATATATATGTAGTTCTTTTGTTTTACTTGGCATTTAAGTATTAATTATAACTGAATATTAATGGTGTGATTATAAGTGCATAATTAAAATATTTTTATGCGGTATTTGGAATTTAAATTATTAACCGTTTGGTGAATTCGTATAAGTGAACATACACGTATACGAATACAATTAATCACTGTGGCTTTGTATTAATTGGATTGGTGATTTAAATGCTTGAAGGATTGTTGTACCAAGTTCTGACTCTTGGAAATCTCGTTTATTGATTTTGAGTGTAAGCCTTGTGTTTAAATTGATGTCGATTAATTGAGGGTGTGGATAATTGTCGTGAAATTTGGTTGGGTTAACTGCGGGTCCTACATAGGGCTGGCAAGAGGCCGCGGGTCCCCTATGTGGCTGGTAACCCAGGTCCCATATGTGGCAGGTTGTCGTTAAAGACACCACAGGTCCCACATATGGCTGACTAGTAGTGTTTTGAATTCCTGGAGTTGGTAGCGGGATTCCCATGGAATGTGATGTGATGACTTGTTTATGATTTAATGAGATATAGTTTTGATAGAAAGTGACACTACACTCGCACAAGAATACACTGATCATGCAGATTTAGGAATTCATGTGATTAGGGTACTGGAGATGGGGATCACCTACTGGGCATTCGTGCTCACCCTATTTTATTTCTATTTTCCTACAGGTTGTAGGGGATAACAGTTGGAGCCATAGCGGAGCAGGTTGGGACCTCTTTGTGTAGGATTTCCCCTCACGGACTTACTTATTGGTTGATTATTTATTTTTTTGGACTCGGGTCCGTGACAGTTGTATTAATTTGAATAGCTGAACCTTGTTGCTTGTGTTTTATGGGCGTCGATTTAAATTCAATGATATTAATTACACTGATATAATTATTGGTTTGCATGTTGTATTTGGGTCATCGGTAAATACAATGCTACCCCCGTTGTGGTATCGTACATGGTTGAATCAGTTACCAACCCCTCGACCCTGGAGTGGGCGTGGGGAAGTCGTGTTCCTAGTTCTGTGGATTTCAGGAATTGGGGGCGTGACACCTTCACCTCACCTTCTCCTTCATACCAAGAGAGAGCCCCCGCTGGCCGGAAATCGCGCCTCCGGCCACCGTCGCCTCAAAGTAGTTAGCCGCCGCCGATCGCCTCCACTTTGAAACAAACTCCTTGCCGAGCGATCCCATAGAGCCATTGCTGCGACACCTCCACGATTGAAGCCACCAATGGCGACGCAGCTTTAGTCCCTCACCCAGGACGTAACGTCTCTGTCTCTACTCGATCTTCCTTACCCCTGCAATAGCCTCCCAAGCACCAGTCCACGGCACTTCCGTTTCAATCGCGGCGCACCACACCCACGAGGCTTCCACGCTAACCCACCAGTGAAGATTACCTCAACCACGGTGCACCTATGCCTTCCAGTGATGATTACGCTTGACCGTGGCATGTCTCGTTCCTCCTACGACGGTAGCTAACACTCCTCGTCGGCGTTGCTGTTTGTCTACAAGGCCTTCATCATTGTGCATCTCCCAATTTCACGGAAGCTGGATGGTGTTCAGGAAAGACAGAAGAGAGTACACTAGCCTGTGGATTCAAAGGAAGACGTTTTTTTTAGAGAGACGTTTTGGGTTTGTATGCTGTTTTAGTTTGATTGGTCTGATTTACTCTTTTACTGGTTTGCTAATTCTATCTTCCTGCTTGGTTGTGTGGTTGGTCCTCTTCCTGTCGTGTTGATTTTGGTGACCTATTTAATGGAGGTCATTACCGTTTGTCGGTTGTGCATTTCTTTATTGATTTATGATGATTGACTGCAACTGTTTTTTTTTGGGACTACATGCTCTATTTTATTTGCCTCGGTTTGTTTATATCTTATTATGGTCTATCAAAACAAATGACCTTCCAGAGTTCATGCTTCAGGTCCTGATTGCTCGTTTATGGTTTGTTTACGTTATGTTACATTTTTAGGTTTATTAATATCTGTGTTCTGTGTATATTGGGGGTTTCTGTGTCGATAGTTGGTTTCTCGTCCTCTGCTGCATGGTTGGTCAGTTGGTTCTTGTTGATATTTATTTTTTATTTTTTTTATTTTTTTATTTTTTTATTTTTTTCGATGTGGTTAATTTTCCTATCTACGTTAATTTCTTGGTCTGTATATGATGCGGTTATGGAGTCTCCCCTATTCTTGATCTCCTCTCTTTATCGCATTCTTATTAGTTGGTCTTGGCATTCTTTTTTTATTTCTCGTTAGGGTCTTGTTATTTTTCTTTATTGTTGAGTCATTGATTTTTCTATTTTTTCTACGTTAATGGTTTTATTTCAATGTGGTCTATTCGTTTGGTTTAACACTTGTTTTGCAGGATGTTTTGACTTTTCTTTGTTTATTTTCTGTTATTCCCCTTGTAATCTCATATTGTAATAAGGTCATGTGACTTCTCTCTTCTATTTTGTAACATGTAAATGACCAATATAGTGAAAAAGAAGGAAAAAAAAGAGTGGGACAAAAAAAAGACAAAAAAAAGAAAAAAAAAGTGAAAAGAGAGAGTTTTGTTTTCTTGTGGATGCCACTAATCACACACCGTCACTTTTATTTTTGTTTAGTTGAGATTTGTTAAAAAGGTTTTTTGGGATGTTTCTTCCAAAATAAAATATGTTTTCATGGTTTTTTTTTACCAAAAGCGAAATAAAGGTGCTTTCCAAAATCAAATAAAACAAAATAAATTGAATTCTTTTTCAGTTGTAAATATTCTTTAAAGATATAAAATATTCTTTTTTCCTCAAATACAGCTTAGATTTTCATCATTTGGATTTATCCCTTAGAATTTCTTCTGACATAATTCTTTTTAGGTTCACTTTAAATTTCCTAGGTAAATTGAATTTAATTTCAACTGTAACGAGTAATTTAGAAAAATATAAACAGTAGGAACTTTAGACCCTTAGAATAAAATAGATTTAGATTTACACAAGTGAAATTCAAGCAAAATGTTAAAACAAATTAGAAACCTCCTTCCTCCTAAGATAGGTACCGAAAGGGCGTCGTGGGGGTGCTAATCCTTTCCCGCGTGTAACAAACTCCCAAATCTGGCTTTTAGATCATTTTAGGTGACCAACTGCACCCCAAAAACAGTTGGTGGTGACTCAATATTTTTTTCATCACCATTCGGGTGAAGGGTGGGAGAACCGTATCCCCAAAAGCGGGTTTCCCCCCGGACGAAATCGGGTGATGACAACTGGCAGAAATATAAATAGTAGGAAAAAGAAGAAGCTTTCACTTTACGCTATCACGTTTGTGCGTTTGAGAGAGAGCTTGGAGTTTGGTGCCTTGGCGATTTTGAGGGCGATTTGGGTTCGTGGAGCTCAAAGAATCACTCCAAGTAGGTGTCCTTAAACTCCTTATTTTGATTCTGTTTTGGATCTGCACGAATTTATCATGATTTATGAAATTGAGTATGAACCCTAGATTTTGGGGAAATCCAATTCTGGGTTAGATCTAATGATTTAACACAAGATCTGTGGTTAAGAATTGATTTAAATTATTGTAGAGATGTGTTTCTCGATTTTGGGGGTGTATAACTGTGTATTTCATGATGGTTGAGAAGTCAACCATGGAAATCTGGGTTTAGATCTAGATTTATCGAATCTGCAATTATATGTGCGTATTTCTGTTGTTACTGTGGGATTTAGAGGCGTTCTGGATGCGTTTTGAGGTAGATATGGTCATCTGTTGCGTAAAACGTGTGTTTGGGAGCGTTTGGGGGCGTTTGGGGGTCGCTGGGTTGGTTCCAGATGAAGAACAGGCGAAAACGATGATGAACAGTACCCTGAGCGCGTTACTGGGTCAAAATGACGAAGATCCGAAGTTCTGGGTCATAGGGTCGTAGTTCGTAGACTCGTAGTTTGTAGTTCGAAGGTTCGTAGGTCGAAGGTTCATAGTTCGTTGGGTCGAAGGTTCGTAGGTTCATAGGTTCATAGTACGTAGTCCGAAGGTCTAAGATCGAAGACCCGCTTTGAGTCTTCGAGGCGCGCTACGCAGCTACGAGTCGCAGCTCCAGCTAAGAGTCTTCGAGGCGCGCTGCAGTTCCGCGCTACGAGTCGCAGCTCTAACAGTGTAACTGGACACTGGACTGCACTGGACTGGACCATTTACATTGTAACCTATACCCATCTACACATTTAAGTGTTAAGTTACATTTTAAATAACGAAATACCCCCCATTTGGATTCAAAGAAAAATACTAGAAAATTAAATTCCCACTCCTTCAAAATGTGAAAATTGGGATTTAATGTAAAATCTCGGAAAAATCTAGTTTTTCGTAGAGGTGAATTTTTGAAAAGTGGGGTTAGACATCTCAGAAAAATCCCAAAAATCAGATTATCTTATTTATGATATGGAGACCCAATGCCGGGACTTTTAATTTCAAGAAAATAGCTGCTATGGGTATCTCCTTCCTTAGTCAAGGAATGAGGATCGACTTGTGAAGACTGGCTACAGTTCTCAAGGGAGTGTTGTACACCTTAAGACCATATTGGTGTTGGTATGATTGGTTTGCAGATTTGGGACTTAGGTTCCATGACTTGTTGGGTTCTCACCGTGGAGCACAGATGATGTGATGTAGTTGACGGGACGGGCATATGCGCTGATGGCAGGCCTATGTGGCACTGTGGCCGGGCATATTGCGCTGTGGCCATGACAGGCATATGCGTCGATGGCAGGCCTGTGTGGCACTGTGTCCGGGTATATAACGCTGTGGTAGGGCTGAGTGCCCTGAGCTGGGATCCTGTTGAGGATTGTGGACAAGCTGTCCTGTAAGGGCAAGCTGGGTCCTAATGTTTGTTTAGAGGCTGAGTCCTGATGATTGTGCACACTACACAGTGCACGAGTACACAAAGCATGTAGTATAAACTTGTATGTTTGCATGATGTGGAGTGTTGGGGTCACCTACTGAGCTTGTAGCTCACCCCTACTTGTTGTTTACCTTTTTTAGGTGTGACCCGAGACTAGTGGAGGACTTTCTTCCAGGAGGACGCCCACTATTCTGATGTATGATACGGTATTATATTCTGTATTATTTTATGCGATATCCCGAACATGGGTCTGTGGACAGTTGTATTTGCATACTGTTTATGATGTAATTTCTCTATAACTGTGTGACTCATTGTATGCATGATAATATATGGGAAAGTACAGGATTACCCTTGATGTATGACTGTATAGGGTTGGATATTTGAGACAGCACCCGCGGTGTAGTCTCCATTGGTGCTAGTCACCAACCCCTTGACCTTTCGGGTGCGGGCAAGGGGAAGTCATGTTCCTAGTTCCGGATTCCCTGGAATTTGGGGGCGTGACAAGCCTCGAGCAAGCCTCGAGCAGGGGCTCGAGCAAGCCTCGAACAGGGGCTCGAGCAAGCCTCGAACAGGGGCTCGAGCAGATGATTTGGAAGCGCGCCAAGTCGTGAAAAAAATGCTGAGGTGTCTTACTCCACATCAGCCGGGGACGCAAAAGATGCCGCGAGCCAGTTGTATCTAGCACTGCCTGCGTTAGAATAGTTTTGACGATGCTACGGTCTCTCTAACAAAAATATACATATTACTGTCGATCAAAGCTACTCTCAGAGTCCGGATCCTGTTGTTTTGTCTACGTTGGTGGGAAAAACGATGCCGTTTTGAAATTTTAAAATAAACAACAAATAAAAATAACAGATTGCGGGAGATCCACCCTCGATCCCCCTAACACAGCTCACTCCATCAAATCTCCGGCGGCTAAGTCTCTTCCCTCTCGGCTGCAGTCTCTTCCCATGGCTTTTGGGTTGGATTTTTCATTTTTGGAGTATGTTAGACAAGCCTTGATGGATGATGATCGGAGATCCCCTCGATCAGGACACTGGGGGTCTTACCGCCACCTTTCCATTGCCAAATGTGGGTCATCTTGTGTGGTAGAGGACGACGGCGACCTCCTTCTTCACGTTGTCGGAGATTCCGCGAACCTAGCTGGCGCTGAGGTGGATATCATTATTACTGGTGTACGCGTCTCCACGATGAGTTTCACTCGCTGCATGTCACGCCCCCGAATTCCAGGGAACCCGGAACCGGGTACATGACTTCCCCTTGCCCGCACCCGAAAGGTCAAGGGGTTGGTGACTAGCACCAATAGAGACTACACCGCGGGTGCTGTCTCAAATATGCAACCCTGTACAGTCATACACCAAGGGTAATCCTGTACTTTCCCATATACCATCATGCATACAAAGAGTCAAACAGTCATACAGACATCACATCATATAGTATGCAAATACAATCGTCCACGGACCCATGTCCGGGATATCACATAAAACAATACGAATATAATCGTATCATACATCGTAGTAGGGGGCGTCCTCCTGGAAGAAAGTCCTCCACTAGTCTCGGGTCACACCTGAAAAAGGTAAACAACAAGTAGGGGTGAGCGACAAGCTCAGTAGGTGACCCCAACACTCCACATCATGCAACACATATAAGTCTATACTATATGCTTAGTGTACTCGTGCACCGTGTAGTGTGCACAATCATCAGGACTCGACTGCAACAAACATTAGGACAACTTGTCCACAATCCTCCATGGGATCCCAGCTCAGGGCACTCGGCCCTAGCTCCACGAGCTCAACGGCTCAACTCAGGCCTTAGCCTGTCCACGGCGCAATATGCCCGGCCACGCCGCCGCCACGGGCCTGCCATCGGTGCATATGCCGCCACGTCAACCACATAGCACCATCGGTGCATCACGGTGAGAACCCAAACAAGTCACGGAGTCCATGCCCCAATACCTCACACCAACATACTAACATTAGTATGGCATGTCATTCTCAACATTTCCTTTGGAACGTAGCGGTCTTCACAAGTAAATCCTCAATCCTTGATTTATGAAGGAAGTACCCATACAGCCTATTTTCTTGAAATCAAAAGTCCCTGGCATTGGGTTCCCATAGCATAAATAAGATAATCTGATTTTTGGGGATTTTTCTGAGACGTCTAACCCCACTTTCCAAAAATTCACCACTACGAACTTTTGGGTTTTTCCGAAATTTTACACTAAAACCCAATTTTCACATTTTGAAATAGTGGGAATTAATTTTTCTAGTATTTTTCTTTGAATCCAAATGGGGGTATTTCGTTATTTACATTGTAACTTAAGTAATTACTTAAATGTGTAGATGGGTATATAGGTTGCAATGTAAATAGGTCCAAGTCAAACCGTATTTGAATCCGAGTGAAACTACATTTTCGAACTGCATTTAACTGCATTTGAATCGTATTTTCGAATCTCTTTTCGGACGCCTTCGACTCTCGAACCTACACTCGAACTACCTTCGAAAACTACCTTGAAGTACCCATGAACCGCCTTGAAACGACACTCGAAATTACACTACATCGAACCTACCTTGAACCTTGAACCTTCGAAATCGCACATTCGAAATTTTCATTCCAGTCGATCTCATCGGCCGTTTCTCTACCCGTTCACGACGAGCATCGTTCATCATCGTTTTTCCTTGTTTCTCGCCTGGATTCAACCTGGAATCTCATAAAACTCATACCTAATACTATATATTAGGTTTTAAATCACGTCTTACCCCTCAGAACGCATTTAAATACAAGATTCAACCCAAAATTGGTTTTTCCCCAAATTCTAGGGTTCAACACGAATTTGCATGATTTCATCAAATTCTTACATGTTAATCCAAAAAAAACAGCAAGAAAAGGGTGAAGAATCAATGGAACACCTACTTGGAATGATTCTTGATGTTCAAACGAGCTCAAAACGCCCCAAATCGCCAAGGCCTCCAAGCTTCCTTCTCTCTTTCTCTCTCTAAGCTCTCCAACGCAAATTCAGAAATGCTCAAACGTAACGTGGAAGCTCTCTTTCCCCTATTTATATTTTTGCCAGTCAATCGACCTAGTCAACCATTGACCCAATCAATGATTAACCTCCAAGGTCCCGAACTCCAAATTGAGTCAAACTACGTCAAAACGCTCGAAATGACGAGCACAATACTACACAGATATTAGTACACCCAAATGATCGCTCAAACGCAAAGTCAACCAATAGACCCCGAAAAGTCAACAATCGGGTCAAACGGGGCCCGACTCGGAATCGGGCCCAAGTACAGTCAAAATGCTCACATCGACGGCTACACTACCGTCCAGATAGTTACATTCCCATAGAATGACTATCTCTCAAAACTATCCAAATACGAGTCTTTACACTGCACGTCCTTGCGGTCGACTGCGTTGCCCTGCTGGAAGGGGATGAAATTGGTGGCGGCATCGAGCGTCTGCAGGCTGTAGTCGGTGCCCACTTGCTGGGCGAAGCGGTCGCCGCCAGGGTTCCAGCTCGTGCTATGAGACAGCAAGAGTGAGCTGCGTGAGCGATCCTTTATTTTTATTTTTTGTTTATTTTAAAATTTCAAAACGGTATCGTTTTTTCCCATCATATTAAAAACATAGACAAAATTATCATTGAGGATTCGGACTCACTCATTTTAATATTTTAATGAGATCATTTATTATATTTCATCAAATATTTTTATTAAAATATATTATCTTTAATGAAGTCGTTCTAAAAAAAAGTAATTTTAGTATAGCCATTGAGATCTTTAATTATTTAATAATTAATTAAATTCTAGCAAATCAGTGAGTTAATTTCGTAAGATTCTTTGTTTGTAGAGAATTGTTAATTTAATAAATAATTGGCTGTCATTTACCTACTTTTCCTCTTTATATATATTTAAAACATGTAAATATATGTTAAGTGAAGAAAATATTAGCGTGACGCTAAAATTTAACCAACCAAACAATTATCAAATATAGTGTTTTTGTGTTTTAGTTGAGAGTTTGCTGCGATACCATGTCAAAGTTCACAGAATTAATAAAATACTAGTATTGGACAAGTCCAGGTGGGATTTAACACTTGTACTAACTTTGTTACTCTTTTTTTTTTTTTAACACATGCCCAGCGTTAATATTGTGATCAAATCAACTTACTTAAGCATTACTCAATCGTTTTATGCCCAAAATTTTGATCCATTTCGTATCCTTCACTCCATCTCGTGCCAAGAGTCGTCTTAATATTCATTGCATGGTGCCAAATCTACAAGATGTTACTTTCGAAACAGTGGCAAAGTGCAGAGCTGTTTAATTTCATGTGGCAATCAGAATGAACTATATATATGTACACGAGCATACACATTATTTAAGTTTACGACGTACGATGGTGGACGGTGGTTTGTTCAAGTGCTTCGAATATAGTTCACGAGCCCTACTTTTACAAAAACTTGTTCACGATATATTCATGCAGAGCAGCATGTCGGGGCAGCTCCAACGGGTATCAATCGAAGGGACCTTCTGATGGGAAGAGTACAAAACAAGAGTTCTTCAAGCATCGGTACAATCAACATTGTCCCATGAAGGAGCCGATGAGCGCCTTACATTAGCAGGACCGAATAGCAACTCCACACCAAAGGCAGGGCCGCATATCGACTTTCCTTTGCTCCCCACTTTATCCAAATCTCGCAACGTGAACTGCAAGATTTCAAACACAAATCTCACGGTATCAATCAGGTTGCTTTCAGAATTATGAAGTTCATATCCTAAGACTGAAACAGAATAATATCAGAAAACTACCCTGAACACGAATATCTTTACCTGTAGCAAACTGTTCTTAATGAAACCTGTGTTGAAACAGGCATAAAATAGCCGGCCTCCAATCATCTTTTGATAGAATATGACTCGGACATCTCCACTGACCTGTACAACCACTAATGGTCCACTCAAGAATGCATATACGTAAACGGACATAATATTATTGGAAAATTTAAAATTCTACACAACTTCCGCATTAACTGCGGAGGACACAGCATAGTTTCTAACTAATAATCGGACAGCCCATCAATTTCCCAAATAATCTGTTGCATGCAGCCTTTTCTCCCACTCAAACTAATTTAGAAACATTTAGTAGCAATGTTTTGGTGTTGTTTCACTTAGCCATACGCAAGAACTCTCACTATTACACGCTACTTGGTACCTACTTGCAAAGGTTCCTCAAAATAACAGTCGAGACAAGTTGTCTGGTAGATGATGGGACTCTCGGTGTCCATTTGGACCACAACGCGAGGTGAGTTTTTGTCTGACGTGTCTCTCTGGTCATCGATGAATGAGAGATAATACCGAGGGCTGGCTGTTCTCTGAAAGCCTTTCCTTATCTGCCTGCAGCTACTCCTGGAAATTTCTACAGATGGATGGTACTGCTCACCAGATATCTATTTGGGACAAGTACAAGAAAGACACAATCTTTGCTTGCTTAATTGGGTAACTAGTAATGTCTCACACAGACAGCTACATATTAGCAGTGTGAATAAATGTTCTCACCTCCTGCAATTCTTTGATGACAAAGAAGACCGAGTCGGTGTTAATCGCGTCATACAACCGAATTCGCCGTAATTCTCTCGTGCATGGCTTAGGGAGATTAACAGTTGGAGGTACGTAACGAACCTCCCTCGGAAATGAGAGGACGCTTTCCCAGTACCCAACATATCGACGTTGGCTTGGAATTGAGACCTGCTCATCATACACGTACGTAAAACAGTGTCCTAATCATGTGTCATTTTTAAACAGACGAAAATCAATACTGTCCTTCAATTCAGGCAACCACTGGCTATTCAGCACGGCTTGCTGTGATTGAAATTTCATTTTCTTCATTTGTTTTTTGGGCATCAAAGTTAACGTGACTACTCACTCCTTCATTATTGGTGGTCCGTCTATGTGCGTACAGCCGAAGAGCCTCATCTGCAGTCATGCCACTGTAAACTAGATAGGCACATACCATTAAGCCTGTCCGACCTTTGCCTGCCTGCATATATCGAGCAAGAATAGTACCATTTACAAAGCAAAAACTGGACATTACTGGACAACTAAGATCTTGTAAGTGTTTCGAAGCTAATGATGAGTAGATCCAAATAAATACATAACAGAACAAACTAAAGCATGAATGTTATTATACCATGCAGTGTATAACAACTACATTTTTCGGGTCTCTCGATAACCATGAATGCACACTTTCACAGAAAATCTTCATCGTTTTAAGGGATGGGACATGGTTGTCGTCAAATGGAAATGATTCCACGCGGCCATAAAAATGCAACGGATCGTATCTCTCTTCTATACACAAGTTATATACCTGCAAAGTTTAACCAAAGAAACAATTGACATTGACAAATAATGAGTTTCCGTGAGTTATTGTGTGATAAGCATGCGGCCAGAATCTAGGACAAGTAGACAATTTCCAGCCAACAAATTTTAAGAAAAACAAAATGTCAAAGATATATAGCAGAACTTTACTTTGTAATGGCCCTGATGTCTCATGTCAAGAACAGACTTAACCTGCCAAAGAGGATTACGGTACACTGCTCGCATACGTTCCGAAGGGAATGACATTGCCAACACACGCTCAGTGATATAAGACATGTCGAGATCGTAGCCACCAACATGCAATCGCCTTCGCTGCTTGGATACCAAGTTGCGTATATAAAAGCATTTCGTGAGGTGACCAACCAGACAACGATGATGCTGACGGAGAAGGGAGACTTTTGTGTCCGTTTCTGGTCTCTTCTTTGAAAATCTAAGCCCCATTTGACTGATGGGGCAACCAGATTAATTTGGTTAGGTGCCTGTGAGCAAATGTGGTAAAACCACACCATGAATCAGGTATCGCATACATAGTCTAAATTTAATACATTGTAGAACCCATGTGTGTCTTTGGGGTGAATGGAATTGCCTTTGCTACTTTCTAAGCTACCAATTCCCTGCCCTGAGTTCAATTACCAAAATATTAAAGGCCCTTATCATTATGGAAAATTTGCAGCTTTATATATCCATACTACCAGAGCAAATATATCATCATCATCATTTAGCTACCTAATTAAAGATCAACAGAAAACGTTAATTTCAAAATGTATAAGGTTTGGGAAAGTTCAAAACTTCTTCTGGTGCTTGCAGACCGAGATTTCAGACCTCATTCTACATATTTCGTAAGTGCATCATGGGAACGGGAATATGCATATCCCCATGTGGGAACAAATGGAAAATTAGTTTTCCTAAACTAACAGAGCCCAAAATTTGTGATTAAATAACAATGGCACTCTTTACAAACAATACAATTATAATTCTGAAACATAAAATCTCAAATAATTGGACAATGAGATGACCCAGAGCCCAACAAGAAACGTACCTAAAAGTCCAATTGTGAAACTTGGGATTCAAGGCTTATATTCTGAGCCCTCCTCCCGTCGCAGCAAGAAACATACCAAAGAATCGAAGCACGAAAAACTGGAACCCGTTGAAGAATGGGAGCAATTGCTAGGCCACCAACTCGGTGAAGGCACACCAAATTGGGGGGTGGGGAAGGGAGAATTTAGGATTTGGGACCAGATTGGAAACCCAAAATATTATCTGTTTGAATTGCAGTTTGCAGCCCTAGTGGATGTGAGAGGGGGCAAAGAAGGGGTAGGGGTGAGATTCATGGTTTCCGTCAAATGCAAAAACAGAAAATGCCCTGCAAGATGAGCTTTATGCTAAATTTGGATGGATTCGTAGCCTTCCGGCCTCATTTATCTCAGCCTCACATTTGGCGGCAAATGGGCCAGCAGGTTTGAAGGTCTATAACGGATATTCTTCTACGCACACCATGTGTGTTTGTTGGCGGGAAAGTATCTGTTTCTCTTCCTCTCCCGCTTGCATGATGCAGCCTTATTCCGGCTACTGGTTTAATTTGTTTCTTCTTCTTGTACGTTTTTTTTTCATGCCTCTTGTTTAGTTCAATTTGAGTTTAATTAGCAGAAATAGTAGGTCAACCTTGAAATTTTTCACAAAGAATGTCGTTGAGATGTTGATCTGCTCCTCCCAAATTAGAAAGATGTAATAAACACCGACTTATTTCAAAAAAGGAAAAAAAAAAAGGAAACATGTATTGTTGCCATTATAGGAGTAGTGATTTTGTAATTGATATGACTGTGACAAAAAATAAGGCTACTATCAAGGCCCCATTCATGCTACTCTGCATGTTATTGAGATACTTAAGGCCATCCAAAAATATATGTTGTTTATAATTTGGTCTAACAGTGCCATTTATGATGATGTAACTCGCTCATGTTATTCGGATGTTGAATTAAGTTGTTTCCTAAAGGAAAAAATAAGTCGGTATGTTTTTGGTTTTTATTTTAAGAATATTATAGCTCAGTAAAAAAATAAAAAATAATATTTTTATTTTTAAAATTATAAAAAAACAAAATAATTTTTTATTATTTTCTTAAAAATATACATATAAGTAGGAGTATAAAACGGATCGATCCGGTCTGGCCCAAAACAGAACAAGCCCGCACTTTTAATAGACTAGAATTTTTCAGGTCTGGTTCGGTCCGTATGCAGACGCGGACCAGTCCATATTTACTTATTTATTTAAAAACTTATTATAAGTTAATTTTGTTAAAAATATTTTAAAATTTTAACTTTAAAATCATATTTAATAGTTTATATTTCTAAATATTAATTTTAAAATTAATAGTTTCGGATTATATAGCTCTTCACTGACTATTTTCTATTATCCGTACTAATCCTTGCCCGTTAAGCTTTTGTACTTTTAGCTTATTTTTGTGAAGCTACAGGTTCAGATTTTCTTTGCACCCTTATCGATAAATCCAGTCCATAGTCTTGGATTTGAAGTGTTGTGGTACTTCTCTTCTCTTCGACTTATTGATAGCAAAGGAATCTACTTTTCTCTCACCGCACTTTGTTACTACGGACACGGTCTACTTTTCATCCGGATACTCATTACTCGACCATCGCTGATTCCGGATGATTGTCGGTTCATTCCTCCGAACTCCTGACACTGTTAAATTGCAATAATCCATGTCTTATTTTATATCGCGTGCTTTTGAGGAGGAATAATGATGATTCATTAAATGCATGTCTCGGGATGCACACACTTCCCTTGGAAGGCAAACAGCTATTATCCTTACTTGGTTATGCCGTCTCCACGTCAATCTTTTAATTCGGAGGCACACCACTATCAAGACTAATGACATCAGCCTGTCAAGCGGTCTACTGTTTCACTCGCCAAATTCCTAGACCCGCTGACATTCACGGACTCGGTCTTATATATTCTGGTCATTCCTGCGAAGTACGAGTGTTACCCTTTTCAAATCCCTAAACCTGTCATTGCTCCTTCAATCCCTAAGACCTCGCCTTCCCTCTCGCCCTTCAACTTTCATCTACAATGGCACCTAGAACCTCTATTTCCGGCGTCAATCTCGGCCATCTGGTCGATTGGAGCGCTGTCTCCAACCCTCCGGACTGGTTTTCCCATATTCGCCCTCTTCTAGAAGCCTCTCACATACTCGACTTGATCTCCAATCTTGTCGATCTTCTTATAGACGACATTCTCGAGTATTACCTACGGATCCGCTGTACCACCGACTCCATCATCTCCTATGTTCGCGGCGAATCCATCCTCATTACCCCCTGTTGGACCCCATTTTGTCTGGGTTGGACATACTAACCCCATTTGATATACCTTTCTGCCCATGCCATATACCTTGTTGAACAGGTCCACAATGATCCCATACTTCCAAGGAATGGTCTACCCCAATCTGCACGAGATGGATACAATTGACACGGATGGGGGAGTTCAAAATTAATGACTTCTGCTATAAGTCCTTGAAGTGCTCCAAGACCAACACCAGGTGATGGAGGATGAAAATTGGAGACCAACGCACTTGACCGAGCTCAAATCGGACTTAAAATGAAGAAGTTATGGCCAAAACAACTTTCGTTGGAAAAAGTCAAACTTGCCAAAAGACGGTCAATGCCCCTGGTCAAACTGCCCGCAAAAGTGATCATGCGAAACTCTTCAAAATGCCTATGTAGGCGAATACAGATCTCCCCAAACAATTCCTGGAAGGTTACTCATTTTTGCATTTTTGGTGGGGGTAAAAAGGTAATTAAAAAAAAAAAAACGGGGTTGACCGTTGACCGTTGACCTGCCGACATTGCGACCCGTTGACCTTCGAAGCCTCCAAGCCCCGAAGCCCGAAGCCCCGAAGCCTCGAAGCCTTGAAGCCCCGAAGCTCGAAGCCCCAAAGCCTCGAAGCCCCGAAGCTCGGAGCCCCGAAGCCTCGAAGCTCGAAGCCTCGAAGCCCCGAAGCCCCGAAGCCTCGAAGCCTCGAAGCACCGTTGACCTGCTGATTGCACCTTCGACCCTTTGACCCCCGAAGCTCCGACCCTGCCGACACTCCGACCTTCGAACCTTGACTTGCAATACCAGTAAGTTTTCGGCCCGTTGACCGTTGACCTTCGACCTGCCGACACTTCGACCCGTTGACCGTTGACCGTCGACCCACCAAAATTCGACCCACCGAAGCTTCGACCCTGCCGACACTCCGACCTTCGACCCGCAGCACCCGCACGCCTTCCACCATTGACCGAAGCTCCAACCCTGCCGACGCTCCGACCTGCCGACGCTCCGACCTGCCGACACTTCGAACCTCCGACCCTTTCTGCCTTCGCTGATTCTTTTTTTCGCTGGCTTCTCGCGTCGACTTTTTCTCACAGGTTTCCTTTTTTCTCTCGCTGGTCGTTCATGGGACCTGTTTTATGTGCTGGCCATCTGACAAAACATCATTTTTAATACCTGTCGGTCACATGTGCTGCTAAAATACAAACTTGAAAAAAGGCAATCACGAGCTGCCCTGTTTCCCGCACACACTATCCTCCCGACAAGGCATCAAACCTGCAAATTAAAAATACTGCATCAAATAATACAGCAATTAATGACAGTGGAGCCAAAAACTTTTCTGCAACACTTTAAGAGGTATTCGACAGTCCCTGCGCAAGGGGGGATTCTTTTTTTTGAGGAAAAAATTCGTTAAGGAAAAAGAGAGGAGAAGAGGAAAAAGAGAGAGCCATAAAAAAAAAAACACACAGGGGGAGCCATCATCGTGGGAAAAAAAACCTGCAAACCAGAGAGAGAGATCATTGAAAAAAAAAACAGAAGAGAGAGATCATTGAAGAAGAAAGAAAGGAGAAACGCCCCAGCCTCATCTTCTCAGATTGAACGCCCAGTTTTCCATTTTCTGCAATCAACATCGCCCCGTCATCCTCTTTCCTTCCTCTCACGCCAGCATTTTTTTCTTTTTTTTTCAGCAAAAAAAAAAAACACAAAAACAGCCCCAACTTCAGCCTTTCTTTTTCTGCGTGATCAACAAGCAAAAAGACATAATAGATACCAATCCTGTTCCAATCCCCTACTCCTCACGCTTACCCTCCTTATTCCCAGCCAGCAAGGATCTCAAACCCAGAAAATACATCTCTTCAAATACCAAGAAACCCCCCTCACCAACCTCGTTGTCAAATCTTGCTGGTTCCAAGCAGGTGGTGACTATCAGCATTAGTGGGAGCTCAAGCAGAAGATTCCAAGTCGGTTCAGCCCTTATCTTTTCACTCCTTTTTTTTAGCTGATTTGTATCTATATTTGGTGTATTTGTTTTAGCAATTTTCATTTTTTTTGTTTATCTGTATTTGATGTAATTGCTTTTCCACTTTTTTTTCATTTGCATTTTCCCTGTATTTCTTCCTATGTGTATGTGTAATATGTAAAGTGTAGAAAAAAAACAACAAAGGAAAAAAGGAGAAAGCAAAAGGAGAAGATGAAAAGCAACAAAAAGAAAAAGAAAAAAAAGAGAGTGATTTTATTTTTGTAGATGTCACACTCACACACTCCACATCTATTTTGATACATGCATTTTCAATTTCAAAAAAAAATACAAAAAAAACAAACATGTTTTTTTCAAAACATTTTCAATAAATAACTTTCAAAATGCTTTCAAAAAAAAAAAAAGAAGAGAAAACAAAACAAACAAACAAACAAACAAACCAACAAAAAAAAAACAAACAAACAAAAAAACAAAAAAAAAAAACAAAATAAAACAAAATGTTTTTTTAATAAAATATTTTTTAAAAATCTCTTCAATAACATGTTTTCAAAATGTTTTCATAAAATGTATTCCAAATGTCTTTCAAAAACAAAAAAACAAAACAAAACAAAAAAACAAAAAAAAAGGAAAATAAAAAAATCATTTTCTAGGACTCTAAAACAAAATCAAAAACCCAAAACCAATCCATAGGGTCTCATTCTCCATTTCAAACAAAACCCAAAACTTTTTAGGATTCCCTTTAGAAATTTAGGATAAATCCATTTTAACCATGACTTTAATAAATAACTTAGCTAAATAAAAATCATAGACTTTTTTAGGAAACTTAACCCAGCTATGGCAGTACAAATAAAATAAAACCTCCTCCTCCTAAATTAGATACCGAAAGGGCGCTGCAGGGGTGCTAATCCTTCCCTACACGTAACCAACTCCCGAACCCATCTCTGATAACGCAGACTATACACTTAAAACTACTCAAGGTAGAGGGTATCCAACTGTACCCCAAAAACAGTTGGTGGCGACTCTAAAATTTCTCACCATTGGTCTAGTTTGAGCTCACCCCAAAAGGGCCCAGACAAAAACTAGTGATGACACCCCCGACGTTCTCCGCACTGCTCTCAGTCTACCCCCGGTGAATCACAGCACCCCAATGCCGATCCCATGGTGGCTTCTATGGGTTGCACCTATAAAGGCGAGGAATACAAGGTGAAGTCCTTCCAAGGTCGCTATCGCTGTATGGCGATCATACTGAGTCGATGCTTACTGGCTCGCACTTCCGCTCTGGACTCAGTTCCGTACGATCTTCTTCTGGCCATGTACGGCGTTTTCGAAGGTCTTCCGATGGACTGGGGGACGTTTTTGTTCCGACTGCTGCAGACTGGACCTAAGAACCATTCATTTGGGCGCATCCTAAGCATTGTCTTCTGGCATCTTCATCCAGACCATTTCGCCCGCTCTGACGCTGTTCCCTTTCCTTCGGCTCATTATCTTCGCTATATTACGCCTGATGGGAACATGACAGCCCGGCGTCCCTCTGCAGCTCTCCGCATTCTCCCTGCCACGGAACAACAAGGCAGTTCTGTTGGTGACCCCTCCGACAGCCATGCCCCTAACGTCAGCTCTGCTCACCGATCCTCCCGGATTCGGTCCATTGTTGCACCCTCCATCTCTCGGGCGTCCCAGCACAGCGTCCGTGCCGATCCCTCCGAGGTTGCGGGGCCATCTCAGCGCAGTTTCCCTAGAGCTGTTTCCTCAGCCCCTTCTGCTGCGGATGTCCCCACTCCCTCCACTTCCGCTGTTGCTGCCGCAGTTGATACCGCCGTTGCTGCCGTAATTGCTGATGTCCCGGACTCTATTCCAGAAGCTCCTTTGCCTCCCCTACCTCAACCCCGAGATTACCTTGACTATCTCTCCGCCGACACCTTAACGGACCTTTGGCTCCGTTTCAGCCTTGCCCACACCGCCTCCATTCTTCACACCGATCTCCAGGTGTTTTACACTCACCATACTCAATCCCCGAAGACCATGATCATTTGGAATTTGGACCAAGGCTTTCTTACGCCGACCTCCATTCCAAATGTGCCGTTCCCTAACCCCTCCAGCCCGGTCCATGCCGCACAGAGTCCTTCCCCTGCTAAGGCTAGACCTTCTTCTCCTGCTGTTGACATTCCCATTGTTGACCTATCTGGTCAAAGCGGGTCCGCTGCTCCGGATGCCTCTGCTGCACCGGATGCCCCTTCTGCTGCTGCTGCTGATACTCCTGCGGACTCCTCTGCCTAGCGCACTCCTGCCGCTGTTCATGCGGGGGAGTCCTCCAAAGCTCCAGAGTTGGCCCTTGGGCGTGCTTCTTTTGGCAGGGTCCATTCCGACGCTGTGCTCTCCACCCAGTTGGACCGCCATGCCCAAGCTCAAAGCGCCCAAATATCCGCCATCATCGCCAAGGTTGATGCTCTTGGCGCCCAACTCCTCTCCGCCCTCACTGACTCCTTCACCTCCATGGAACAGAAGATGGACCTAGTCGCCTCGTCTGTCCACTCCTTGTCTACCTCCTTCGCGGACCTGGCGCACACGATGGCTTGCCCTCCCGTTGCTCCCCGGCGATCTGCCAAACCGGGGGAGAGAGTGTCATCTGATCCTTCTGCTCCTCCTGCATCACATTCATCCACTCGTGCTGAGAAGCGGCCTGCCTCTTCATTGCTTCAAGGAGTTCAAATTCCCAAACGTAGCCGCTTCTCTCAGCCAAGCTCCTCGACTGCAGCTCTTCCTCCATCCTCTCCATCCGCAGCTGACACCTTCCTCCCATCATACGCGGTGTGTGACCCTCTTGATACGGACGGAAGCGTGCGTAAGGCAATGATGTCCTATGCTGCGTCTTCGCCGAGAGAAGATGTCTCTCGACTGTACCCCTTCTCCCCGGACGACATTCGGACCCTTTGTTCGGAGAAAGGCCTCTTTACAACAGACGACATTGACAACTTCTCTAGGGCTGCTAAAATGGAGATGAGGCTATTTCCATCTCTGTACAAGGACGGCCACTTGTTTGAAGTTCTGCCGTGCTGGAATGAGGGCTATCTTCCCAGTATAGATGTCATTCAGTCCTTTATTGGCGGAACTGGTGAGGATAGCAAGTCATGGAGAACTCTCTCAACTATCCTCATTCCGTACCGGATCATGTCGCCACATTTCATGATGGCTGTCTTCATGATTCAGTCCAAACAGATGATTCTGATTGATTCTCATCAGATTGTAGAGCAAGATGTAAGAAAGAATCAATGGGAACCACTGTGTCTCAGGTTGACTGAAGCTGTGAAGAAAGCCGGATTATATGAAAAGTTGGGCATCACTCCTTTGAGACCAACTAAGAAGCTGAAGGCGACATTTCGGGGCAACAGCCAGGTGGAGATAGCTGCAGGGCCTTTGTCTGTTACTTCATCAAGTCATTCTTAAGTGTGGACAAATCTTGGAGCCAACACACCATTTATTCGATGCAGCAGACAATGGAGCTTAAAGAGAAAGCAGCAACAATGATCTTCAAGTATAGTAAGCCTTATGTACCTTAATGAAAATCTTGTATAAAGGATGAATTGTATTCTGTTGCTGATAAATGAAAATGGGTGTGATGTATATTCTGTATGTTATCTTTTTGTGCTGCTTACCAGATCAGATTACAAAGGGTTTAGGCATATCCATAATTGGGGGAGATTGTTGGATCAAGCCCAGAATTTAGATCATGCTGATAAAGCCCTATGTAATTTGATCTGAGATCTTTTGTGTTTCTTTGATCATTGCAGAAGATATGTTATTAATCCGGAGATACACTCGTGAGAGCAAAGCTAAGGACAGGATACATAATCCTGATTCGGACAAGAGTGAGTGTCGCCAAACACTTGGTAAATAACCAAGTCACCAATACATACAGAATAAGGAACATTCGTGCGGACTAAGAACTTAAAAGCTACGGATTATGGAATCTGCTCTTAATATCTCAAACGGACTAAGTCAAACTAATGCGGAGTAAGAATCTTGGTCTACAAGGTCACACGAAGTAAAAGAGTCGACACGGAGCTAAAAAGTTAAGTCTTCCACCCAAGTGAACTAAAGTAAAGAAGACACGGAGTAAAGCATCCGAGTCATTCATACATACGAAGTAAGGAAGTACTGATGCGAAATAAGGACCTGAGTCTTTATTCGCACGGAGTAAGGAAACCAGATGCGGAGTAAGGAATCCGGACCACTCATTCATGCGGAGTAAGGATGTGCTAATACGGAGTAAGCCATCCGATCCTTTAGACTCGCACGGAGTAAGGAACTTACATACGGAGTAAGGAACTTACATGCGGAGTAAGGAAGCGCTGATACGGAATAAGCACTCCGACCTTCTCATTCACACGAAGTAAGGAAGCGCTGACACGGACTAAGGATTCCAGTACCAAATAGATACGAAGTAAGCAACCACTGACACGGAGTAAGGTTCCGAGCTTCATTAACAACGGAGTAAGGAAAATTACACTGGACCAAGAAGATGTTACTTCAACTTATCGTATTTAAAGTTATCAACTCGTGGTGTCCCGATGTAAGACAAACTCATTGAAAACCTGAAGAATCTTACACGTGGGTCACCCGGATATGTGGACACAACTTTAATTATACTTGGGAACTCACAAAGGCACTTATACTCTTCAAACCCAAGATCTTGAGCTCCACAAACCACAACAGTCAAGGCAGAGAGATTACCGAGGAATAGTTAGTGCTGAACACATTCCGGAACTACAAGTTCCAAGGTTGTCTCTTAGGAATGTTTGTATAAATATTCATACTTGTACATTTAATAGATAGTGTGCGAGCAATCCTGAATCAATACTGTGTATGCACAAGAGTTCAAAGACATAATATAGGCTAGTGTGTGAATCCTTTTTGTAAACAGAGTGTAAGAGAGTTTTGCTTCTATTTTGTTGTATTTATCTTTTGATAATAAAACAAAATACTTCCACTATCTGGTTATCTTCCGCAGTGATTCTATCACTTAACTAGATAAGTGTTTGTGTCATAAGAGAATAGAAAGAGTTTCGATAAGAGCCTATTCACCCCCCCCCCCTTTAAGCTCCAAGGGGCCATCAAAACTTG
This sequence comes from Taxillus chinensis, assembly GCA_023512835.1. Taxonomy (NCBI): domain Eukaryota; kingdom Viridiplantae; phylum Streptophyta; class Magnoliopsida; order Santalales; family Loranthaceae; genus Taxillus; species Taxillus chinensis. The sequence continues at coordinate 36,794,613 of CM042085.1, forward strand.
TGATAGATGTCAAAGGGTAGGTGGACTGTCTAGGAAGATTGAGATGCCTTTAACTAGAATCCTTCCAGTTGAAATTCTTGATATTTGGGGCATAGACTTTATGGGGCCTTTCCCCATTTCTGATGGGTATTCCTACATTCTGTTGGATGTAGATTATGTGTCCAAGTGGGTTGAGGCAATACCAACACGAGTGAATAATGCTAGAGTGGTGACTAAATTCCTTACCAGAAACATCTTTAGCCGTTTTGGGACACCAAGGGCTATTATTAGTGATGAGGGTAGTCATTTTTGTAACAAATTGTTTGACAAGTTGTTGGCCAAGTATGGAGTCAACCATAGGAAGTCCTTAGCTTACCACCCACAAGCTAATGGACAAGCTGAGGTGTCCAACAGGGAAATCAAAGCTATCCTTGAGAAAACTGTTGGAGGAAATAGAAAGGATTGGTCTCAAAGGCTTGATAAAGCCTTATGGGCTTATAGGACAGCCTACAAGACTCCCATTGGAATGTCCCCTTACAGAATCCTATATGGGAAGTCTTGTCATTTACCTGTGGAATTAGAACACAAGGCTCAATGGGCCTTGAGGAAATTAAACTTTGATCCACAAGAAACCAAAGAACTGAGGATGACTCAATTAATTGAGTTAGATGAGTTTCGAATGGATGCCTATGAGAGTGCTAAAACTTATAAGGAATGAACCAAAAAATGTCATGATAGGCAACTTAATACAGAATCTTTAGCCCTGGGACAAAAAGTTTTGTTATTCAACACTAGGCTAAGGTTGTTTCAAGGAAAGCTACGATCAAAATGGATGGGGCCATTTGTGCTAACTGATAAGAAGCCATATGGGAGCTTTGAGCTCCAAGCTGAAGATGGCAAGAAATTTTGGGTTAATGGCAATAGGCTAAAACCTTATTATGACCCAACACAAAGGGAGATAGTTGATTTCCTCTCTTTTGAGCCTTAATGAGCATATTTTGAAGTCTAGCTACAGACTTTAAATGAAGCGCTTGTTGAGAGGCAACCCAACGGTTTTATTTTAGTTTTTATTTTTATATTTGTTGTGTGAGCTCACCATGGTGTAGGGAACTTTGTTCTTTTACTATCCATTTTGTAGGCTTCCAAGAGCACATCCATGGTCACTAGACTTTGAATTTAGTTTCAAGCCCACATCAAGAGCAAAGACGGAGTGAAGTCCACAAGTGATTGAAATTGAGCCCAAACATATACCGTGCAAAAGAGCAAGATGATCCTCATTACATGGGCTTGCTACAGAAGAAAAATGGGCCAATTTGGGCCTGCACGTCATAATGCACGTGCTATGATGATATGGCGTGCACCTTGGATTGCTCTGAAATGTTAATGGAAGATAGCTACCATCATGGGAAATAATAATGTCTTCTACACGCCATATCCTAGCTGTCTATTTGGTGGTCAAAAGGCAAAAATATCACTTTTCAGCCTTCTAGAGCCTTCCACTATATGCCATGCAGAAGAGACATGTGATATACAGCTCATCAGGGAACCACCATCCAAATATGAGATGAGTTTAACGTGCACGCCACAATGATGATATGACGTGTATAGGGGCATTTTCGTCCGATCAATCTGAAAATTGGAGGACACGTGTATGATGGCATTTGAAGCACATCTCCTTTTGCACGCTATATATACTAAGGCCGGTAGCTAGGTCAAATACACCAGAAATGATTTCTAGATCTGAAATTTGAAAAGCTCTGGTTCTTGCTGTTGTAGCTAAATTTTATCCTTCCTCTCCTTCAATTCCTATAGCAAGATGGTGCGCACAAGGCGATCAGGCAAGGAAGAAGTCCATTTCTCAAGTTCTTCTAGCAGTGAGGATGGGGAGATCTTCCTGTGGCATGCTCTGGATCTGAATGCCTTAGAGGAATCCAACCTGGGATGGTCAAGTGAGTTGGCCTTAAAGCTTCAAAATCTTGGGTTAGTAAGATTAGTTACAGCCAGATGTGCCATTTATTATCCTGCCTTGCATGAATTTTATCATTCCATTTACTTCAATGAGGAAGAGGATGCAGTTATAAGGCAGGTGTAGGGGGTGTATATCCGTATCACACCAGAGACAATTAGGAAAACCTTTAACCTTCCTGTAGCTACTGATCATTTCCCTCACCTAACCTTAGGGAGTATGGTACGCCTTCAACTATGTAAAACGATCCGAGAAGAGGAGGCGGTTTACTAAAAATGTCTTTGTGGGTAAATTTAGATGTTTAGCTCATCTGGTAGGAAAGTGTTTCTTTGTTGCAAACTAGTGGAAAGGATGGTGTGCCTATGACCCATCTTGAATTCATGTATAGCATTGACCATCTGTTAGATGTGGACTGGGCTGCCGCCATTTTGAAATGGTGGACAAAAAACTTGATAAAGAGAGTCTATGGAAGAATTCTATGTGTCATTTTTCAAAACCAATATGCCCAAGACTTTACCCCTTTAGATAGCACCCCCTTCCCATCTCAGCAGCTTTTGAGAGTATTGCAACCAGAAGGAGGTTTAGGGGTAAGCTCTAGAGGCAACTAGGGGAATGTTCCCCAAGCTGAACCACAACCATCAAGGCACAATGTTCATATGGAGAGACCCACTGAGTTTGCTGAGCGAGACACCTCCACCCCATTAGATGAAAGAAAGAGGACCCTCTTCAAGCTCACTGCCATGTACATGCAGTTTAATGTGCATAAGGAAGATGTTTTCAACTTCTTTCAAGGTATTAGTGGCCAAGTGGTTAGTGAGGTGGAAGTTATAAATTGGGCATTCACAAATGGTCACATCAATGGTGCCTAATTTACTGAGTTAATGGCACTTATTTCGCAAGATCAGCAGTCCAATTCTAGATCGTCAACAAGGGCATGGGAAGCTCCAGTAGCTCCTACTGCTGCCTCTCATGATGCATGGAGGCAAGAAACTCAAGAGCTGAGAAGGGATCAAGCTGGAACAACGCGTGCAGTAGAAGAGCTGAAGAGAGACAACAAGGAAATAAAAGGAGTTCTGGGAAAAATTTGGAGGGCCTTGAGCAACAAGCAAAAGTTAAAAAAATCTCCAGTGGTGGAAATATCTGATGAGGATGTACCTCCAGCACATGAGGACTCTGCTCCAGTACCTGCAGCATATGACAGTTCCTACCCTGCCCAAGAAGAGTACCCTCCACCAGGGCCATCTGTGAAGTACACTGATTATCATCCATTTCAGCAAGACACTGTGCCAGAACCACAATACTCATCATTTGATCCCTTTGTGGATCCTTTTTATTCTCAAGCCATCGTGCCTATTATGCAACCTATTTCATGGGGACCTTATATGCCAGCAAAACCTCAAGATCTCCTTGGCGAGCCGGTGCATCTGCGGATTAATCCGGCTATCTCTTCGCATCGGCTCAAGAGGCATTTGCAAGTTTCATTGACCCTACAATGCCGCTAGCTCGTTTTGCAAGGGACATGGATGTCTTCACATCCGACTTCCTCCGGCGCATCTCGGGTAATGAATTTTTATTCATAGATGATGTGAATTTGTTTTGCAGGACCATGCGATTCATAGTGGAGGCCGAGCCTCATGATTATCCGTTGGCCCAAGTACACGTCTATTATCTTGTGCGAGTTATACGAGCACCCCTTGTCTGAAACCGTTCTGCGTCAATGCATGAATGGTGCAAATGAAGGCCACCAACCCTGGCACACCATGCCTGAGGTACTAATACCTGTACACATTGACCACCACTTTGTATTATTGCGTTTAGATTTGAGTGCAGGGCACGCGGTGCTTTATGATCCCAGTCAAGGACATGGATTCAAGCAAAAGGAAGCGGCACTAGTCCATGGCCTCATAAAACGAATCAAGAATGCAATGAAGAAAGAGGGTTCTCGCAGGACAAATTGCCTCTTATTCATCTCACGGAAATGGAATTCCCTCAAGAACTTGATCGGTTCAATTTGTAGGATTTTCGTTTGTTATTATATCCTGGCTATTTTGCGCGGCGAGATACATGGAACATACGTGGCAAAACTTCAGCCGATTTTATGGCTCGGGTGCGGAGATTGGTGGCCCAAGTGATCTACTATTATAGCTTACCAGCAAATAGGTCAGGTTCTTCTTAACCTCTCTACCATGCCATGAAGACATAGAATATTTTAAGTGTGGTGTGGGGAGTGGCTCAAGCCACTTGTTTGTCCTTTATTTTGTTTGATTGTATGTGTTGGTTTGTTTTGGTTTGTTTAGTATTATAATGTTATTTTTATGACGTGTGCTTGTTTGATTTGCTTGAATGTGTGATTTGCATGTGGAGAGCATGGCTACTAGATAATCAATTTTGGCATAAATTTTAACTTTTTATGCCACTTTAGAATCATGTTGTGATAAGGGTGTAAAAGTAGCTAAGGTGTGTTATGATTTGGTTTAAGCATGTCTTTATCTCTTGAATGATATCACCATGTTTTTGGAGCTAGAATTTGAATATTAGCTAAGCATGACATGCTAGGATAACACTAGTGACCCTTAGAGTTGAGTGAAAGAAAATCCAAAAGGAAAATGAGAAAAACCTCTTTCTAGCCCTTGAGTGACATTCATGGTTTATGGGGTAATAGTTTTCTTTGATCCTCTTAACTTTTAACATTGGTTATTTAATGGTAGGAGTTAAGTAAGCATGATGAATACTTATTAGTGCTCAGTGTTTGGTGTGTTGCTAGTGATACAAGGCCATTTAAGTCACTTTGACTTCCTCTGTATCCTAGTTTTTGTTTTGTTGTGTTGTAAATGTAGAAGGCTGTGATGTAGAATGTGAAAAAGCCATCATTTAATTTGATAATGGGATATGAGACATCAATGAATTTCTGTCTCTCCTTATGTAGCAAAATGGCAAGGGGTATGCATTAGAAAAATCAGTCTTATTTATATGTTATGTGAGTAAAAAAAAAGTGAATAATCCATCAAGGGAGAGCATAAAATGCAACCTTGTAAGGTTATTATTTAAAAGAAGTATAAAAAAAAGTTTTTCAGAATAAAAGCCATAATGGGCTGAGTTGTGTTTATTTAGAGTGTTGAGCTCAATTATTTGGCTCAAGGTGTGTTTATTCGGTCATTAGAGTAGATGTGAGTTCATTGAGAATAGAATAGTGTGTGAGTTTTCAAACAAAGTATAATAGAGAGTGTGTTTCCTTTGATGAGCACAATAGGGAACTCTCATGTTTGCTTGGCAAGTACTTAATTAATAACTAGTGGAGAATGTAGGAGGAGCTTTCCACCCATTGATTTTTCGTTAGGTATGGTACTTGGGATTGTGTGGAGAGAAATGAGAATTTATATTTGAGTGAGGCAGCTTTATCCTAGGTGAGAACTTTAAGGGAAACTAGGTGCTATTTTATAATGGTATGCTTGCTAATGTCTGAATTTTCAGTGATGAGACTGCATGGTTGTTAGACTTAGGGGTATGGACATGATTGAGCTTAATTATAATTCATTTTGGTTACTTGATTGCCCACTTCATCATGATAGAGTTGCAAGCTTAGGAAACCATGACTCTCTTTGATTGTTATTTATTTGTTTTTGTTTTTGTTCCAATGTGATTGTTTGTTTATTTTATTTTTGTATGTTTGTGTGTTTTTGTTTGAGGACAAGCAATGGTTCAAGTGTGGTGTATTTGATAACGTACATTTATGCCGTTATTCTAGTGCATATGTAAGGTATTAAAGAGCATGATTAGAGCTTAATTCATCCATATTTCTTAGATATTTGCTCTAACATCCTAGGAAGATTGCTTGGCCTGTATATATGTGTTTTTGAGCTCTTTTGGCAGGTTTTTAGGCAATTTCATCTCATGAATACCAGTCAAATCATTTCATTTATCAAAGAAGGGACTTGTGGCAAAATGGGGCAGCCTGAGGAGGCAAAATAAGGGTGCACGTCATATGGACCCTTATGACGTACAAGGACTTTATTGCGGCTACCGCTTCTACACGTGTCAAGGAATCCTGGAGCAAAATTTCAGACCATTTGGAGGTGCACGTCATATGGCCATATGACGTGCAACATGCCGTGCAGCCGGATTTTTACATGGATCGCTTTGTTTTATTATTTTAAACACTTTTCTCTAAAGCACCTAGTCCAAATTATGCT
>CM042085.1:36801247-37131908 GCA_023512835.1 Taxillus chinensis
CAAAAACAAAACAAAACAAAACGTTTTTTCAATAAAAATTTTTTTAAAAATCTCTTGAATAACATGTTTTGAAAATGTTTCCATAAAATGTATTCCAAATGTCTTTCAAAAACAAAAAAACAAAACAAAACAAAACAAAAAAACAAAAAAAGGGAAAATAATAAAAATCATTTTCTAGGACTCCAAAACAAAACCAAAAACTCAAAACCAACCCATAGGATCTCATTCTCCACTTCAAAACAAAAACCCAAAATTTTTAGGATTCCCTTTTTTAGAAATCTAGGATAAATCCATTTTAACCATAACTTTAATAAATAACTTAGCTAAATAAAAATCATAGACTTTTTAGGAAACTTAACCCAGTTATGACAGTACAAATAAAAGAAAAACCTCCTCCTCCTAAATTAGATACCGAAAGGGCGCTGTAGGGGTGCTAATCCTTCCCTACACGTAACCAACTCCCCGAACCCATCTCTCGATAACGCAGACCACCCACTTAAGACTACTCAAAGTAGAGGGTATCCAACCGTACCCCAAAAACGGTTGGTGGCGTCTCTAAATTTTCTCACCATTGGTTTAGTTTGAGCTCACCCCAAAAAAGGGCCCGGACGAAAACCGGTGATGACAAGATCCAGGTGATCCAACCCCGTTGCTCTCCGTGTGGGTGAATGGGGAGTCACGTACCTGTTTCCTCAGGTTGGAAATTCGGGGCGTGACAATAGGTCCCACTCTTGGTATCAAATCTATGGTGAACTCCACGCTCCGCTCTAAAGGTAACTCTACCAAGTCCTTAGGAAAGATATCATAGAACTGATCCACTACAGCTGGCCATACCCTCTTACCTGAACTCTGCTCCTCCCCAAACCCCAATGCTGCCAAACGGTGGGTGATAACACCCCATAGTTCTCACGTTGGACCTGCTCTACCCGCCTTATCACCCTATTCCCCACGCAAGAAACCCACCTCTCCCGAGGGCGTAATAAATACTACCCTTCTCTTATAATAATCAATCCTCTCCTAAAAGGTTGCTAAACAGTCCATCCCTAGAATAACATCAAAGGTATCCATGGACATCACATATAGGTCAAAAGCAAGCACTACACTACCAATGCTCAGCTCACACCCACAACACTTCCTCTTTAACCATGTGGTGACACCCATGAGTGACCCGACAAGGAGAAGTCTATCAGTCTCAACACATTCTACCCCAAGGCTCACTACTAAAGACTCAGCAATCAAAGAACATGATGCACCAGTATCAAAAAGAACAGATATCATAGTGCTCGAGATAAGAATCGTACCCTAAACAACTGATGGTCCTGTTCCCTCCTCTGGTGGCGGTGCTGGAAACTCCTCCTCCGGAACTGCAGATGTGTGGGTAAACACTCTAGCTCGATCCCCTCTAGCCTTAGATGTCTGACCTCCCATGCTCCCCTGGTTTCCACTAAACTGCCTCATTATGCTGCCTTACTGTTGTCCATCCTGCCTACCCAAAGGTTGGGCCTGGCTGGACCCTGCCTGGCTAATCTGTCTTGGACACGTTGGCCTCGCTGGAGTTCTAAACTGGTCTTCACTTTTCACCCCTAGAACTGGCCCACTGGATGCTCGACCTTCTCCTTTGCTGAGACACACCCTACTAATGTGCCCTGACTTGCCACATTTAAAACAAGACATGTGGTGCTTTGGATACTCTCTCTTCCAATACCCCTCCTCTCCACAGTAGCCATATCCACTGGGAAAACTCTAAAAACTGCTCCCTTGCCCTCCAGCAAAACAGGGTCTACTCAAAGACCCTGTTGACTGGCCCTTGCTTTGCACATAGCTTCTGCCCACTAGATCGCTCTTGGGCTCCCTGCTCTTTCCCTTATCTAGGCCTCTCTCCAAAATCCTTGAGGCGTCCACTGCCTCTGTATATATTCTTAGCTTGAGCACCTCCATCCTCTACCTCAAGGCAAGCTTGAGACCCATAATGAATTTGTGGGCCTTTAAGTCTTCCCTCGAGACTGACCCTGGAGCAAACCGGCTCAGATTCCAAAATGCCCGCTTGTACTCCGTCACTGATTTCCCTCCCTGTGTCAAGTTATCAAACTCGCTCCTCTTGCGCCATCGAACTGACTTTAAGAAGAACTCATCGTAGAGCACTTGCAGGAAGTCATCCCACAACATTTTCCCCACATCAAGGTGACATGCCAAGCTCAACCACCACTCTAGGGCCTCTTCCGCAGGTTATCGAATCACCAGCCTAACCTTCTCTTCCTTAGGTGGAAGGAGGAAAGAGGATACGTGCTCCACGTGCCGCAACCCTTGCTCAGTTGCAACTAGGTCTACCCCTCCCTTGAACTTTGCTAGTTTCTCCTTTCTGAACCTAGCTGCCCAATCCTATGATACTCTCCTATGAATGTCCTCATCACGTGGAACATCCTCTCCCTGAGGTGGAGGTGGAGGTGTTCCCTATTGAGTAGCTGTCTCTGCTCTCATCTCCTCCCGCAGCTCCTGTCAAAGGCTATCTCTCATCCCATGCATGGCCTTACTCAGCGTCTGAAGTTGTGCCAACACTTGTGTCATGGGATCAGCTCCTCCTGCCCGCTTTATTTGGACAGACATTTCATCCCCAGTAGTGCCACTATCACGCGGTGCTCTCCTTGGAGGTATGATTCTATACAGAGACAAACCATCACAACGTATGCTTATAAACCCTCAGCATCTCATTTCAAAATCTCATAAGAGTGAATACACACCAACTTATCACATCACATTACTAAAACATGTAAGTATCTCATGGCTCATGTTTTTACATCACATATACTCATAAATCTCATGATGCACACCCATCATATAATAATATGTCACACCTCAAGATCACAACACCGAAACAACAAGAATCAACACATATTAAGCATCATACATAACAAGATTTCAACAAACAACATATACTAGTGGCCTACTTAATACATGTATGCACTCTCAATGCATATCCTACTCCATGGCTCATCAGCCCCTCGGTGCACCCTAGGAACACACAATAGTCTCGTTGATCAGGCAAGTCCACTCATGCCCCCCTAAGGGCCTTAAGGATAACTTACCCTCCCACTATCCTTGGTCTCAATTGCTCTGATACCATTTGTTACGCCCCAAATTTTCTAACACCGAGAAACCAGTTAGTGATGCCCCATGCCTCGCACCCAAGAGGACAAAGGGTTGGTGAATGGTCACCTAATAGGGCTCTCTCAAGGGTATTGCCCCAAACCTACTACAATCTCATACATGATGTGCACAAACCATACAAGAAAACCACTCCATGTAATAAAACAGTGTTACATGATAGATAGGGTCACCATCCCTAAAACACGGTGTCTCAAATAAATACATAATTCTCAATCTCAAAAATGATACATAAACTCAAATAAAGCAACAAATCAAACACTCATGCTTCCACAACGGTGTAAACTCCTAATGCCTGCTAGGTCTTGCAGAAAAAGACATTAAAGGTGGGTGAGCAAACCAAAGCTCAGTAGGGGTTATGCCTCCCTAGACCACTTCTCCTCCACAATATGCTCAATGTGGATATGTGAAGTGTAGTGTAATTAAATTAATAGTAAACAACACATAAGGACTCATAGGGGGTCCCCTCAATGGAGCCTCAATACTCGGGTCCATTCTTGGACCATCTCCTCAATGGGACCTCAACAACTCATGTCCATCCCATGACTATTCCCTCGAAATCTCATGTCCAATCCAGGACTGTTCCCTCAATGGAACCTCAATATCTCATGTGCAATCTAGGACTATCCCCTCAATGGGACCTCAATATCGCATATCCAAATAAAATAGTAAACACACAAGCATCTCATCACACATCACTATTACAGAATAATAATTCCCACATATATATCTCATTTTCATATATTACCACAACATCTCTATTCAAATGCCACAACACAATATACTCATATATACACGTATAAATCAATAAATCTCAATATATATTATTATCAAGGTCACTCATCACAACGCAATAGCTCCCTAAACCATTTTACCAAAACAAAGTTTGAAATCACAGCATTTAGAATTTCTACAACCTCTGAAACAGATTCAATGGGATAGAACCACCTACCTCTAATGGAAAACGAATTGAAAAGCTCGTACTTCGTGCTCATGATCCAAGGACCTTCTGCACCACCTTCTCTCTCTCTCTCTCTCTCTCTGGATTTCCAACCCACAAAAACTGGTTCGTGAATCCCCATGCCTGCACCTAAAGGGACACGGGGTTGGTGATAACACCAAGAAAGGGACCTTAGCATGGGTGCCGTCCCTAATCAATACCACACATATAGCACACGAATACTGAAATCTCATTTCAAACCACTATACAAACACACATACATACATGTTCTTTCCCCTATGGGGTTACATCATAACTTTTAGAATCCAACAAAACAAACAAACACCCACAAGGTCTCTACGTTTGGTAAACCTCCTAGCTTCTGTAAGCACCTGAAACAAACAAACAAACACAACAAAAGGGGTGAGCAACCACTATTTAGTAGGGATCCCATCACTTTGTACCCTACCACGCAATACAGGCTCAATGCACACCCATACAAACAACAAACGTTAGGACGCAGACTGAAGCAAACTAACATCAGGGAACAAATTCCAACTCTCTAGATAACTCTCACAGCATACTGGTGCAACCACCGAGTGCCAAGGGATTGGTATTCCAATGCGATACCGCCACTCTGAGGGACACGCCGCTCAACCACCTCGGGTTGAGAGAACTTTTGATATCATGGAATACCTTCCTAAGGACAAACAATCTCTAACACCAGCATAACATCTCAGGCGTCTCTATCACCTATCATCAGAAGCCTCACAACATCCCATTAATACAACATTACATCAGGACATCCTTTCCACATCAGGACTCGACATGTGCCTCTCAGGCATAGTATGGCCTCTTAGGCATAGTATTGCCCCTCGGGCATACCAGTGCCTCTCAGGCACAGCATTGCCTCTCAGGCATAGTATTGCCCCTCGGGCACAGCATTGCCTCTCAGGCATAGTATTGCCCCTCGGACATAGTACATTACCTCTCAAGTACATTACTCTATTACCTCTCAGGTACATTACTCTATTACCTCTCAGGATAATACCTCTTATGTACATTAATATAATACCTCTTAGGAACAAATATTGCTTCCCAGGCCCTCAACAATAGCCTCCCAAGCTTATTAACGTAACCTCATAGGCCCATAACACTTCTTCTGGTATTTATATAGCCAAAACAGCATAAATCCCAAACACTATTAATCTGAAACAGCCCCAATCCGAAATATCACTAGTCCGGAGCATCACTAATCCAAAACATCACAAATCCGAAACATCCTAGTCAAATCTGGATGATCATAGTCAAATCAGACCATCCTGGTCAAATTCGGACGATCCTTGTCAAATTCGGACCGTCACACATTTGGAACATCACACTTATCCGAAACATCATACTAATCTGGAACATCACACTCATCTGGAACATCACACTAATCCGAACTACACTCCCTGATACGGAGTAAGGCATCCGAGCGATCACTAGCACAGAATAAGAATTCGAGCGATCACTATCATGGAATAAGCCCTCACTGATCTGGATTGACTTTCCCTCCAGATCAGACATTAAGCATGGACTTTTCAAGTCCTCAACCACACATATCCGCTAAGGTTACTGTTCATTTATCTGGCCTCCTCGAGGTCCCGACCGCACAGTTCCACCAAGGATACTGTTCATCAGCGTTTTCAACCTGTTTCTCATTTGAATTCAACCTAGTAACCCTCAAACCTTCCATAACCTCATAAAACGCATACCATATACTACATATTAGGTTTTCATCACTAGATTTAATCCAAAAGTGGGTTTACCCCAAACCTTAGGGTTCCCATCCAAATTCCATGAATTTGGGGTTTAGTTCTATGTCTAGCAAGGATAATCAAGCAACATCAACAACATAAGAGTGAAAAGAATGAATCCCTACCTCGAATTTGGGCGCTTTGAGTCTAGATTGCCATGGAAGCTCTTGGTTCCTCAAACCTTCTCTCTTTTCTTTCTCTTCACATGCTCACCCTTCTCTTCACGTCTCATGCACCACAACAGCAAAATTTTGGGTTCCTCCCCTCTTTTCTCTATTTATAACTCATTTTATTCCTTATAATTCCAACTATACCCTCACAGGGCCCAAACACCAATTGGACTCCAAATCGAGCCCAATTACTTTCAAAACTCTCTGTTTGACAAGCACATTCTTATTCAGATATTTTTATCTCATGATATGCATTCCATCACATGGCTATCTCCCAGAACCTCAAACACAGGTCATTACACACACACACACACACTCTCTCTCTCTCAAGTGCGATGGTGGCAGCTAGCGTTGTTTTTCCCGAAAAAAAAGAATAAAATAGAAAGAAGACACAAAAAGACACTACACCTGGTCAATGCGGCCCAAAATGTGCGTCAACCGCACGTTGCCTATAGTCAACGTGGCCAAAATGTGCGTCGGCCACTGCATCAACCACCGCGTCGACCCCCAAGTTGACTGTGTAATCCCCTCGTTGACTAGCCTCCATGTCAACCATCCTCCTTTCTTACCTCTTGCTACACTCCAAAATACTAGAAAATACACCTAAAAAACCAAAATTTTAGCACCTTAAGGCACCTCCCAACCTCTAACTCTCAGGACTAGGACACGGGTCCTCACAAGTATAGCTTCCTCTTGTTCTTGGACCATCTACTGCAGAGTGGCATGCTCTTGAAGCACGGATTCAAAGATAAACATGGACACCTCTTTGGCTGTAGCACCTTCATTAAGCTTCATGTGTGCATCTTGGGCTTTTGATGGTATCTTAGGAGAAAAGTCTCTTATGTTTTCTTGGATCTCTATTACTGCAATGACAACTTCTTCGATACCCTCTTTGTCCACCATGTTGTCTAGAAGATGATTAAAGATTGCTATGTCCCTTATATGAATGTATGGAATGCTGGTTGTGCAATGAATGGGAATAAGGGGTTCGTATAAATAAGGTAAGAATAACACATAAGGACATGGAGTTAGCATTTAAGCACACAACTCAAACAAGGCAGGTAAAATAAATGTCACCATAAGGCTTAAACACATGAAGGTCAATGCCCCTATAAAGACCCGTGTTTGGGGGTTTTAGGAGTTAGTCTTGTGTTAGGGATTTTGTTTTAAAAAATGAGTATTGGCACAGTAGTGTGCATGTCGAATGGAGAATTTTGATTGTATTTAGACTTAATTTGGAATTTAAAGCTTTGAGGGGTATTTTAAAAAATTCATTAAGATTTATTTTAAATTTTAATTAAATAACAAATTAGAGGTCTGAGGAGTATTTTAGGGAATTCATTCAGGTTTATTTTAGATTTAAAATAAATAATAAAAAAATATAAAAGAAACCTAAACTCTAGACCTTCTAGTGTAAAGATTCGTATTTGGGTAGGATTGAGAGATAGCCATTTGATGGGAATGCAACTATCTGGATGGTAGTGTAGCCGTCGGTGTGAGCATTTTAACAATACTTTGGCCCGATTCCGAGTCAAGGCCCTGAGTGGCCCAAATGTTAACTTTCTAGGGGTTTATTGGTTAACTTTGCATTTGAGCAGTCATTTGAGTGTGATAATATCTGAATAGTATTATGTTCATCATTTCGAGCGTTTTGATAGTAATTTGACTCAATTTGGAGTTTCGACGTTAGAGGTTAATTATTGGTTAATGATTGGCAGAAATATAAATAGAATGAAAAGAAATAGATTTCATTTTACGCTATCACGTTGGTACATTTGAGAGAGAGAGAGAGAGCTTGGAAGCTTGAAGCCTTAGCGATTTGGGACGATTTGGGTTCGTGGAGCTCAAAGAATCACTCCAAGTAGGTGTCCTTGAACCCTTTAGTTCGATCCTGTCTTTGAATATGCACGAATTTATCATGATTTATGAAATTGAGTATGAACCCTAGGTTTTGGGGAAAACCCAATTTTGGGTTAGATCTAATGGTTTAGCATAAGATCTGTGGTTAAGAATTGATTTATATCAGTTTATATATGTAATTTTGTAGTCTATTGAGTGAAACATGTGTTTGTGAGTGCCTGGGGGTCACTAGGTTGATTCCAGAAAAAGAACAGGCAAAAACAACGATGAACAGTACCCTGGGCGAACTTTAGGGTCAAAGTTCACAGTCAGCAGCTTCGAAGTCAGTAGCTGCAGTCAGCAATTGTAGTCAGCAACTTCGCAGTCAACAGCTGTAGCTTCGCTTCGCAGTAGTGTTTCGTAGCTTCCCTCCACAGCAGTGTTCCATAGCAGTATTCCGCAGCAGTGTTCCGCAGCAGTATTCTGCAGCAGTGAAATTGCACTGGACTGGACCACTGGACCAGTTACAATGTAAATAGCGAAATACCCCCCTTTCGGATTCAAAGAAAAATATTAGAAAATTTAATTCCCGCTCCTTCAAAATGTGAAAATTGGTATTAATGTAAAATCTCAGAAAAATCTAGTTTTTCGTAGAGGTAAATTTTTGGAAAGTGAGGTTAGACATCTCAGAAAAATCCCCAAAAATCAGATTATCTTAGTTATGATATGGAGACCCAATACCGAGACTTTTTATTGCAAGAAAACAACTGCTATGAGTATCTTCTTCCTTGGTCAAGGCATAAGGATGGATTTGTGAAGACGACCTCAATTATAAAGCGAGTGTTATGAACCTTAATGTCATACTGGTGTTGGTATGTTGGTTTGAGGATTTGGGGCTTGGACTCCATGACTTGTTTGTGTTCTCACCGTGAGGTATAGGTGATACTACGTAGTTGATGTGACAGGCCAAGGCCTGGGTTGAGCCGTTGAGCTCGTGGAGCTAGGGCTTAGTGCCCTAAGCTGGGATCCTATTGAGGATTGTGGACGAGCTATCCTGTGTGGGCAGGTTGGGCCCGGATGTTTGTTTGCTGGCTGAGTCCTGATGATTGTGCACACTACACAGTGCACGAGTACACAGAGCATATAGTGTAGACTTGTATATTTGCATGATGTAGAGTATTAGGGTCACCTACTGAGCTTTCAGTAGGTGACCCTACTTGTTCTTTCCCCTTTTCAGGTGTGACTCGAGACTAGTGGAGGACTTTCTTCTAGGAGGATGTGCCGACTACTCTGATGTATGATATAGTACTGTATTCTGTATTATTTTGTGTGATATCCCGGACAAGGGTCCGTGGACAGTTATATTACACACTGTTTATCATATGATGTTTGTATGACTGTTTGACCAATTGTATGCCTGTTGATGTAGGGAAAAGTACAGGATTACCCATGATGTATGACTGTACAGGGTTGCATATTTGAGATTGCACCCGCGGTGTAGTCTCTATTGATGCTAGTCACCTACCCCTTGACCTTTCGGGTGCGGGCAAGGGGAAATCATGTTCCTGGTTCCGAGTACCCTTAAATTCGGCGGTGTGACATCTAGTGTAGCCGTCAAAGAGAGAGAAAGAGAGAGAGAGGGAAAGGGAGACATGATCCTGCAGGGAGAAGGTTGTTTCTGGCGAGACGAGGCCGCCATTGTTGAGATATCAGAAGAGGGGATTGTAGACTCTGATCAATCAAGACTATATTCTGCACATTTCTGAGGAAGGTATGCTTTGATCTTTTTTGTCCTAAGTCCCTTATAATAACCCTTTATTGTGAGAAAAACATGAAATCTAGGCAATGATTTTTAGGGATCGTGGTCTCTTATCCTTGCTGTTTTCCCTATTAGACTAAATATTTATAAAAAAATCTATAGGTGTGTTGACATATATACATATACATATATATATATATATATATGTTCATCATAGGACTGTAGGTAAAATTGGGTATTTAGGATTGAATCCTTTTTGGGACATGTTTAAAACCCTAGATTAGTTTGGTTAGAGAACACTTCTGGGTAAATGTTCTTGAATGAACGATCCGAATGCATGTTCTGGTCGAATGAACAATATGGTCGGGTGAAGCTGGTTTTTGGTTCATTAGAATCATCGCAATATTTTGAGTAACTTTCCCTTCTAGTCGGGTGAAATCTGAAATGGTTAGGTGAACAGTATTTTAAGTGTGTTAGAATTGTCACGGTATTTTGAGCAACTTTCCCTTCTGGTTAAGTGAAATTCGAGATGGTCAGGTGAACAGTATTTGGTTAGGTGAACAATATTTTTTGGTCGGGTGAACGTTTTATATTTTTAATAAATAGCTTGTCAAAGGGGTACATGATATAATCATACACTCTTTTAATCTCAGTGTGCCTCATGGATGAGAACTTCATAATCAAGGTGCGGGCGAGAGCCTTATCAGAGGATACAAACTGCTCATTGACGGCTTTAAGAAGATCCTTGACCTTACTGTGCTGAATGACTGAACCTTGAATGCTAGCACTAATATTAATCTATATGAACATAATTGAGAGGCGATTAGATCGCTACCACTTTTTATAAAGATCAATCGCCTCTGGAGTACTATTCTCTCTTATGATAGCAGTTCGTCTTTCCGAATAGCATAGTCAATATCCATCCATCCTAAGTGTAGTAACACTCTCTCCTTCCACACCTTATAGTTATCATTTCCTAATTTAGGAATATCACATTTAACATCAGAAATATTTTCAGGTAAAATTACTACAAACAAAAGAAACATGCTTATTAACAAAGTTTAAAATTTAACTTTTATCACAATTTACCAATGTAAATCATGCTAATATGAATCTAGTGACATAAAACTTGTCTATGGACTAAATTATACTCAAATCAAATTCAAAATATAACTTGATAGCAAAGCCATCAAATCATTATTTCTCAACTCCTATGGGTAAATTAAGAAATATAATTTAATGCTTTACCCTAACTAATCATGCAAATACAATAAAATTTCCTATGGGCATATCTCATTATATTACACATGATTAGTTACAACTAATGTCTAGTATCGAAATGTGATTTCAATATAATTTTTTTAGAAGTTAGTGATGTTGTGGCTACTCCCCAACTAATAAATTTTTTAATCAATTGACATTTCACTTTATTATATACCAATCTTTATGTATATAAAACTTATAGATTCATTCCAAATTATAAGAATCATATAAGCCATATATTAATTTTTATTGGCATAACCGAATGAAAAACTAGCTAATCCTCTCGCATAAAAAACAATAAGATATGAGTCCACCAATAATTAGTAGAATCAAATTGAATTGAAATTATATCAATTAAGAAGACCAAATGATAATAAATTTCTAAGCAAGGCAGAGATAATAATTCAGCTCTGATACCAAATGTAACTTAATAAGCATAATCATATTTTATACCAAATGAGAAGAATATTATAGATTTTAATATTCTCTCTACCATATGAACATATACATAAGCGAAAGCAATAAACAAAATTAATATAAATACCTCCAGCCATTACTATTTGTATTTGATTAGAGATCACGTTCTAGTTGATCAAATTGGCCGTTCTAAATTTCAGTCGACCACCTCCAATTTCTTCAGTTCATGTTTTGGTCAATCAAATTGGTCGTCTAAAATTTGAGTTGACCACCTCTAATTTTCTGTAATTGACAAGCTTTCTTTTCTTGTGGCTGTGATTGATTCAATGAACTCGAATGCCCTTCCTTTTTATTGATTCCTTAATTCTAATAACTAGTTTTCAAGCCCTTCTACTGAATTTTAGATGGTGTTATTCCTTAGGAGAGTAGGCTTAGTGAACCATGCATTAGCCAAGAAAACATATGCTTTAATCTGTATTTTTGCTCCAACCATCATGGAGAAATTACAATGTGTATCAATTAAAAGTGGGGGTTACTGGACATGGGGAGAAGAATTGGCAGTTATCAATCCATGAATTAATTACAAAAATAAATCACTATGGAGTTACCAATCCATGACAGTTACCAAAATAAATTGATCACATAAAGTTGAATAATAATATTCACTTAATTATTATTTGATGGCCAACAAATCAAACATAACAAAATAGTATAAATATAGAAATAAAAGGATACAAAATATTGGTTACTGTTGGGGCTCAATAAACTATTTTATGTTGACCATTATTGATCGGCTTACGATCTGAATATGATTTTGTTTATAATTCCTTCATTTGTCTCCAAAATTAGAAACAGCCACTAGCGTTATTCTTCAAATTTTGTTTTCTATTATTCGGGACAATTTCCATGATAGTTGAAAGTTAGGGCTGGCTCATTGGCAATTGAAAACTTTAGGGAGACACTCATCCATGTTGTACGCTTCTCGAATTGGTAGTCATGACTTTTGATTACTCTGTAAAATAATGTAAGGAATACATAATTATATAAAATATTTTAAATTGAATATGTGCGTCTAATTCGGATAAAATGATATCCAACACATGAGAGGACAAAGCGAGCCGAGTTGTTGCCTCGATGTGCAACTCATGGGAAACCTTATAACCTAAAGAGAGACGTCCCATATAAGCAGAAACCTCTACCTCTCGAGACAGTGAACGAGAGGGCAACATTGAGAAGAAAAAGCCACCATGGTTGAATCTTGAAGGAGAGGTGATCTCGTGGCTATCTTAGTAGTGCAATGAAGTTTGTCACAATCAAGCACGTTGGCCAAAAAAGGCAAAAAGGGACGTGAGAAGATGAGTAGTGTTGGATCGAACCCAAAATTTGGACGATGCGGATAAAACCCTATGTAATTTGATTTGAGATATTTCAATGTCTATTCCAACTTCTTGCAGAAGATAAGTTAAACTGGATCTATACTCATGAGTGTAAAGCTAAGGACAGGATACATAATCCTAATCCGAACCAACGTGAGTGTCGTCAATTGACGTGGTAAATAACCAAGTCATCACAAGATACGGAGTAAGGATTATTAGCGTGGACTAAGTACTAAAAGATATGGACTAAGGAATCCATGTCTTCACTCGAATGGACTAAGTTATAGAGACACGGAATAAGAATCCTAGTCTACAACTCGCGCAGAGTAAGAGAGCACTTTTGCGGAATAAGAAACTAAGTTTTCCACTCACGCAGACTAAGGACAAGAAGACACGGAGTAAGGAATCTGAGTCTTATACTCAAACGGGGTAAGAAATGACTTGTGCAGAATATGGATAGAGTCTTTATTCACATGGAGTAAGGAAAAGAGATACGAAGTAAGCCATACGAGCTAACGTTCTCGAACGGAATAACGAAGTGCTGACACGGAGTAAGGAATCCGAGTACTTCATTAACGTAGAGTGAGGAACCTCGTAACAGAATAAGGATCCGAGTAACTAGTTGACACGGAGTAAGCAACTACTGATACGAAGTAAGGATCCGAGCATTCTCTTGACATGGAGTAAGGAACCTTGCGACGGAGTAAGACGATATTGCTCTAACTACTATCCTTATCATCTTAGCACATTCAAACTCATCAGCTCACTGTGTCCTGATGTAAGAAAGATTTGTTAAATATTTATCATCTTACACGTGGATCACTTAGAGGCATGGACAAAGCTTTTAATGGAATTGGAATCATGCGAAGCAATGCAATATGCTCATACTTCCAATATCTTGAGCTCCACATCCGCAACAATTAAAGCAGAAGCATTTTCTGAGAAGTCTTCAATGCTACCCACTACCCAGAAAATCCAGTTCCAAGAATGCCTTCTAGGGATGTCTATATATATTGAGTCTTGTATACACATACGAGTGTGCGTGAAAATATTGTTTTGGCTACTGTGTGCATAAATTGTAAAAGAGTGATATTCTTTCAGTAGATTCAAGCTAGATTCAAGCTAGTAAAAACAGCTTCATCTGCTATACATTTTGTTGTAGTTATCTTTTGATAATAATACAAATTACTTCCACTATGTGGTTATCTTCCGCATTGATATTATCTCTTAACCAGATTAAATGTGGTGCCAAAAGAGTATGAAAGAGTTTTAAAAGAGCTTATTCACCCCCCCTCTAGGCTCCGGGACCAACAAGTGGTATCAGAGCAAGTTCTACCTGCTCAAAGTAGAGATCCCCCCCCCCCCTCTCTCTCTCTCTCTCTCTCCCAATCACAAATGGTCGAAGAAAGCAGCATGTTGTTCAATACTCATCTTAACTTTCAAGGTACGCAAGAGCCCATCCTCAGCCACAGGAGCAGTGACAATGTCAATCCGAGCACAAATGCTCAAAACACTACTGCTCCTGTCACGCCCCCGAATTTCAGGGTACCCGGAACCAGGAACATGGCTTCCCCCTGCCCACACCCGAAAGGTCAAGGGGTAGTTGACTAGCACCAATAGAGATTACACCGCGGGTTCGTCTCAAATATGCAAGTCTGTATAGTCATACGTCAAGGGTAATCTTGTACTTTCCCATACATCAACATGTATACAGTATGTTAAATAGTCATACAAATATCATATAATCAATAGAGCATAATACAACTATCCATGGACCCCTGTCCGAGATATCACACAAAACAATATAGAATACAACTGTATCATACATCAGAGTAGTGGGCACATCCTCCTGTAAGAAAGTCCTCCACTAGTCTCGGGCCACACTTAAAAAAGGTAAAAAACAAGTAGGGGTGAGCGACAAGCTCAGTAGGTGACCCCAAAACTCCACCTCATGCAAACATATAAGTCTATATTATATGCTCAGTGCACTCGTGCACCGTGTAGTGTACACAATCATCAGGACACAACCAGCAAACAAACATCAGGACCCAGCCTACCCACAAAGGACAGCTTGTCCACGATCCTCCACGGGATCCCAGCTTAGGGCACTCAGCCCTAGCTCCACGAGCTCAACGGCTCAACACAATCCTCAACAGGATCTCAGCTCAGGGCACTCAGCCCTAGCTCCATGAGCTCAACGGCTCAACACAATCCTCAACAGGATCTCAGCTCAGGGCACTCAGCCCTAGCTCCACGAGCTCAACGGCTCAACACAATCCTCAACAGGATCTCAGCTCAGGGCACTCAGTCCTAGCTCCACGAGCTCAACGGTTCAACACAATCCTGAACAGGATCTTAGCTTAGGGCACTCAGCCCTAGCTCCACGAGCTCAACGGCTCAACACAATCCTCAACAGGATCTCAGCTTAGGGCACTCAGCCCTAGCTCCATGAGCTCAACAGCTCAACACAATCCTCAACAGGATCTCAGCTCAGGGCACTCAGCCCTAGCTCCACGAGCTCAATGGCTCAACACAGGCCTTAGCCTCACGGTGAGAACCCAACAAGTCATAGAGCCCAAGCCTGAATTCCTTAAACCAACATACCAACACCAATATGGCATTAAAGTTTACCATACTCCCTTTATAATTGAAGCCAGTCTTCATAAATCGGTCATTATTCCTTGAGCAAGGAAGGAGATACCCATAGAAGTTATTTTCTTGAAATAAAAAGTCTCGGCATTAAGTCCCCATATCATAACTAAGATAAGCTGATTTTTGGGGATTTTTCTAAGATGTCTAACCCCACTTTCCAAAAATTTACCTCTACGAAAAACTGAATTTTTCTGAGATTTTACACTAAATCCTAATTTTCACGTTTCGAAGGAGTGGGAATTTAATTTTCTAGTATTTTTCTTTGAATCCAAATGGGGGGTATTTCGTTATTTACATTGTAACTTTAGACAAACTGGTTACCATACTTAAATGTATGGTAATACTTAAGTATTATTAACTTAAGTATAATACTTAAATGTGGAGAGGCATAATGGTTTACTATGTAAATGGTCTAAGTCCAGTCAAACTGGAACTGCACTGCCCAACTGCTCGAGACACTGTTGAAAACTGCCTGCTCGAGACTGCTCGAAACACCTGCTCGATGCTACATTTTGCTCGACACACCCTGCTCGAGACTGCTCGAGACTCTGCTTGATTCTACAGTGTCGAGCAAAACTCCAGTCGCGATCTGTCGACTGTGTTCTTCCTAGTTGCGTCTCGAAACCCAATTATACCCATTAAATCCTCCTTTCTAAGCATCAATTCATCCTTATTAAGGGTTTTTAACATCATCTAGCCACATTAGGCTACCAAACAACCTAAATCATCTAGGTATCATGCTCAATTTCCATTTTTCCCCAATTCCTAGGGTTCATCATGACTTTTCATGATTTTATCTAATTCTTACATGTTAATCCAATGAAACAGCAAAGAAAGGGTGAAGAATCAATGGAACACCTACCTGGAATGATTCTTGATGATCGAACAAGCTTAAAACGCCCCAAAGCGAAGGCTCCAAGCTTCTCTCTCTCTCTCTCTCTCTCTCTCAGCTCTCCAACGCACGAACAAGGAGACGTAACGTGCAAGCTCTTACTCTCATCCTATGTATATTTTTGTATTTTTTTTATTAATAAATCCCAAAAATATTAATTGACCTCTCGAGGTCACGAACTCCAAATTGAGCCCAAGTACAGTCAAAATGCTCAAAATAAAGAGCACATCTCTATCCAGATATTTTCCAACCCAATTGACTGCTCAAATACAAGGTTAACTAATAAACCCTGAGAAAGTCAACAATCGGGCCACTTGGGGCCCTGACCCAGAATTGGGCCCAATTATAGTCAAAATGCTCACACTGACGAACACAATATTGTCCAGATGTTTTTAGCAATAGAGAAAGACAATCTCTCAATCCTACCCAAATATGGGTCTTTACAGCTCCTCAATAACAGAGTTCTGGATTCACTCTTACGAAACCGCCAAAATTCACCCCCGAGCTCTTCTCCCAATGGAAAGCTCGCATGCGTATGCGCATGATCACCTCATGTGGCCCTGTCTTCATCAGGAGAACCCTATTCCAATGACAGTCAGAGGCAATGGAGTGAGAAGGCCAAAGACAGACACCAAACTCACTAATAAGGAAAGAACCTGGCAGTACGCAAACGAAAAGGGTCTAGGCTATGTTACGTCGTCTTTGGATTTTGAAGCTTTCACAGACGTTCAGGGCTGCACAACAGCAAAAGCTGTCTGGGATAAACTGACAATCCTTTATGAGGGAAGTCAGTCCCAAATGCAGAACATTATTTGTGCTCTCAGACAGGACTTTGAGAGCTTTATACACAAACTTGGCGAATCCCTTGAGAGCATATATCAGAGATTCGGCAAGCTCATTCTTGAATTGAAAACTGTCAATGAGCGTTACTTGGACTTTCAGATAAATAACAAGTTCTTTCATTCCTTGCCGGATCGCTACTACTCCAAGCAGCTTCAGATGCAAGCCAATGATAACTAGAAATGTGCTCCCCTGGAAGAAATCTACGGAGAGCTACGAACTCATGAGATCAGGTTTAAAAACTCTAACCGAGATGAGAAAATAGCTCGGAAAGAAAAGGGGGTAGCTCTTAAAGCTACAGAGTGTCTAAACACTCAGCACGAGGATGATGAGGAAGAGTCAGACAGCACTGACTCTAATGCTGAAGAGGAGATAGCCCTTCTTGTCAAATTGTTTCAACGATTTCTGAGAAAGAGCAAAAGGGGAAGTAAAAGAGGATTCTCGTCATCCTCCAGAAGGAGAGAGCGATCGGAGTCTACTTCCCAAGACTGCTATAACTGTGGGAAACCAAGTCACTGGGCCAAGGATTGCAAAGCTAAACCCAAGGCGTCCGACAAAAGTGACAAGGTTAAGCCCCGACACTCTACCTCTAACTACAGCAAGAATAAGAGGAAGGCGTTCGTCTCAAAGTACAGAAGCGGCTCGGAAGAAGAGGAGGAATCCTCTGATGATAAGCCAACCAAGAAGGCGAACGTCCGACTCATGGCAAACACCGAGGTACCTCATCTCTCGAACTTATGAGTAAATTAGAATCTCTTATTGTTGAACGCGATTATGAAAAGAATGAAAGATTAATAATTACTTAAATGTATCAAGATATGAGTGGGCAGGCTAAATGTCTTGAATTCACTATTTCTAATCTTAAAAAAGACTTAGCCAGTTTAAGGAGTAATGATGTTTGGTATCACGATCTTAGAGTAGAGAATCATTTACTGAACACTAACCTCAATGGCCTAACTGTAAATCTTAAAAGACTCGAAAATGAGCTTAAAAAGGAAAAGAAAATAAACCATAAGTGGCTAAAATCGGGGGAAATAGCCTCTACATTTAGGACTGATCCAGATGATACTCGAGTCAAACCTAGCCTAGGCTCCGAAGCATCCACCTCAACCTCCGTTACTAAGTGCCCCTCGGATTTCACTCCAAAACTAACCAACCTATATCTTGTTAACACATCTAAACCGTTGGATGGATTTATTTCAGGTGGCACAATAGTTTACGACTGTGGAGCTGAGGCTGTTACTGCTAACATCGAAGCAGTAGCACCCATTCTTAACGGTGAAGGGGGAGGCTGCTACAGTTAAAGCGAAAATGTAACACCCAAAAAGAAAGGAAAGGCTAAGGCTGACGCATCTAGGGCCAACAGCACCTCACCCAATTGCAAAGGATTAGGTCGTAGTGTCACGGACCGAGGCTTATCCTAGCATGGACCGAGGCTTATCCTAGCACACTTAGGCTATTTTGAGGTATTTCCCCCTTGTAAAGTGTTGTAACTTAGTTTATAGAGTGAGTTGTAGAGATTTTACTGATCAGTTAGAAATGATGTCTCATGGTGTCATAACCAGAAAAGTGTTAACATCTATATGTAAGGGAGTGATTTTGTAAAGCTTTCAAGCAATTAATACAATCCTTTGTTGCCTTCGTTCAATTGTTTTTCCACTAAACGTTTCCCTACACAATTTCATTACAACGGGTCGATGGGTTCCGATCCAAATATGACGAGTTAGGCCGACCTAGCGTTCCTTCGTACGGGTGGGAACTAGGTGCCGCACAGGTTAAGCTCTTATAAAGGCTGACACCATGAAAAGTGGTATCAGAGCTAGGTTTGGTGCTAAGTTCGGTGGAACAATCAAAAACTTTGAGACGGTACAAAAATGACAAACGGTGGATCTATTGTCATTAGTGCTAGTGGGCACGAAGGCCACGAGAAGGAGCAAACCACTAAGGAACGGAGGAGAGACAAGTCCGTTTCGAGGGAAACATGTCCGTTGGAGAGTTAGCTAGCCAAAGTAGAGTTGGCATTAACCGACCAGATGGAGGTGATCGTGGAGCACTCTAGAAGCATCGAAAGGCTGGACTTAGAGGATGAGGAAAGCTATAGAAGGATGCAAGGACTTCTCAACTCCGTCATGGATGGCATGAACTCTCGATTCGAGGGCTTGAAGGGTTCTCTCATGTCCCAAATCCTGGCGATGTAGGAGGAAATCAAAGAGATCAAGGCGGATTGGTCTCTATGCAAGATGGCGGTCACCCAAGGTGGTGTTGGCGGCCATTCCAGCTCCAAAATCGACGTGCCAAAGCCTAAGACCTATGCTGGGTTAAGGAATGCGAGGGAGTTAGACAACTTCCTCTGGACCATGGAGCAGTACTTCGATACCTTAAACATTGTCGACGAGGCAAAGAAGGTGAAGACCACTCCACTATACTTAGTCGATTCGGCTATGGTGTGGTGGAGGCGACGATATGCCGACAAGGAGTGCGGCCTATGCATCATCGACAACTGGGAGGATTTCAAGTGGGACATTAAGGCCCAGTTCTATCCCCAGAATGCGGAGGATGAGTCCCGGGCGAAACTTCGGTGCCTTACCTATAAAGGTACGGTGCGGGAGTACATTAGCGAATTTTCAGAGCTTATATTGGAGATTCCGGATATGTCCACGAAGGATTCACTATTTTTCTTCATGGATAGATTGCAACAATGGGCGAAGTTAGAGTTGCAGCGGAGAAATGTGCAGGACCTGGCATCGGCCATGGCGGTGGCCAAATCACTCATCGAATACAAGAAATTGGAGACCACCAGTTCTTCATTGACTTCCAAGGCGAATAGGTTCCACAAAAGAAACGTGGGAGAGACAACCGAAGTGAAGGAAAAGGGAGATCCTTCCAACCATCTAAGGACTTTCACCCAAAACATTTCACGAATAGTTCCAAGGACGGGGAGAAGCCAAGGATCTCTTGTTTCCTTTGCGAAGGCCCTCACAAGGTGTTCGATTGCCCGAAGTGCTCCAAGCTCTCCGAAATGATCAACGAAGACGAAGACAGGGATGCGAGGGATCCAAGACTTGGTTCCTTGCAACTCCTCAACGCAATCAAGGCGAAGGTGGAGGTGCCACCATCCGAATGACAGAAAGGGCGCATGTACGTGCTCGCTAAGGCCAACAACCTTGAAACTAAGGCCTTGGTGGACATGGGTGCGACCAACAACTTCATCAAGGTAGAAGAAGCTCGTACACTGGGGATAGTCTACAAGCAAGAGAAGGGCTGGCTGAAGGCGGTGAACTCTAGTGTCAGTCCAATCCATGGCGTGGCTCGAGGTGTCGAGCTAAGTATCGGCGAGTGGAGAAGCAAGGTGAATCTCTCCATGGTGTCGATAGATGACTATCCCATGGTGCTGGGGATAGAGTTCGTCAACCAAGTGCAGGCAATTTTAATTCCAAGCACTAACACAATGTGCATGTAATGACCCGTGTTTGTGGGATGTACGGAGTTAATCACAGATGCCTTGTGAGTGGAAATTATTGGGTTTTAGGGAGTTTCCTTCCCACACACTTTAGCTAAAACACCTTGGATGTTGGTGCACAAGTTTGAGGTAAGAGATGAGCCCAAGAGGGGACTTTTGGGAGGTGCATATGACAAGTGATAACGTGTATTTATGCCTTAGGAAGATACTATGCATATACATGCGGTTTTAAGCTGTTTTGGCAGATTTTGGAGCTCACTTTTGGTATAGTAGATGGCCTCAAACAATTGGCGTGCAAGGACAAAAGTTTCTTAGAATGAGGTCCTTTACCTACCACAGAAATTTCAGAGCATTTGGAGCTGCACGTGAATTCACCCATTTCACGTGCAAGCATATTTTTGCTTCTCAGGCCTCTACAAGATGCAAGGAGGCTTGGGGTAAAGTTTGAGTGCATTTGGAGCTGCACGCCAATTGGGGAATTGGCGTTCAAATTGGCGTGCAGGTATATTTTTGCATGGTTACCTTAGTTTTGTTATTCTAATCATCTTTTCCTAAAGGACCAGGTTGGAATAGTGAGTATTTTGGTGTGTATAGATGCGGAAAGGTTGTAACTTGTGTAATCAAAACTACGTCGTTTTGATGCTGGGATTCACTTAATCAAAACTACGTCGTTTTGATGTTGTGTTGTCTATATAAGGAGGAGAAGCCTATCTGTTTTAGGGTTAGGGTTTGTTGCTCCACCAGCCGTCGCAGAGAGAGAGAGAGAGAGGGAAGGAGAGCTCCTGGTTGCTGCCGGGCATCTTGCGTGGGTGGACGGCGTTCGGCGTGGGAACAGACTATTGCTGTGTTGTTGCGTCTTACTTGAGGTAGGGGTTCTGTTCTTCCTAAATCCTCCTCTGTCCTAGGGTTCTGGGGCAGATTATGGATTATACCTGTTTGTATATATATATGTAATCCATATAGGTGTGATCTCCTATATGGATGTTGGCCTTTAATGGCATTTTGGTGTGATTCTGCTGTTGGGTGGTTGGTGCATGTCACATGCTTGATGAAATGCCTGTGTGAATATTGCTATGTATATGCCTAGTACATGTTTGATAAAATGCCTGTGTGGTTGGACTTGTGATTCAGTGTAAGTATGCATGCTGGGTGTTTGTTCTATTGCCTGAATGACTGGGTTGGTGCACTTGTGAACGGGTGCACACCAAGTGTTTGGTTTTATGCTTGAGTGATCGTGGTGTATGTTGTGTGCATGACTGTGCTATCTGGCCTGAAGGGGCGGTTAAATCACTTTGCCTGAGAGGCGGTTAAACCAGTGGCCTGAAGAGGCGGTTAAACTACTTTGCCTGAGAGGCGGTTAAATCAGTGGCCTGAAGAGGCGGTTAAATTACTTATTTGAGATGTGGTTTGTTAGCCAGTGTGGCTGGGGCTGAGGTTACGCCCGTTATGTGAAATGCTTTATTTTCTTACTACTGCCACGTCACTACACCTATGCACATGCATGTAGCCGCTAGGAGCATGGGAAGGGTTGGGGAGACTTGATCCCTACTGAGCTGTGGTTGCTCACCCCTCCTACTGTGTTTGCTTGTTTTCCAGGGACTTACAGGCGTTAGGTGGATACACCAAGGTGGAAGACGATCTTCATTTTATTGCTCTTCTGTGATGTAATTTTATGACTTATGTAACCCCATGGGGGAAATGTACTAAGAGACTGAATTGTAGTACGGAACATGGTTGGTTTGTGAACCTTTGAGGTTTGGAATTAAATAAAGATGTGGCTTGTTTGATTTATTATAATTGTTAGTTTTGCTTGTGTGGCATCTAGTAATCCAACCCCGTTGCCTCCCGTGTGGGTGAATGGGGAGTCACGTACCGGTTTCCCCGAGTCGGAAATACGGGGCGTGACAGTGCATCATGGACGAGGGGAAGACGTGCATGGTGAAGGTAATGAGGGAGGAAGAGCTCAAGGTGAAGTCTCTTTTGGCGCTCCAATTGTCTAAAGGAGTTAGGCGACAAGAGCCAACCTTCATTGCCATGGTGAAGGAAGAATGCCCAAGTGTTGGGGAGGAGCCCCCAACCGAAGTGAAGATGGTCCTTGAAGAGTTTGGGGATGTTATGCCACCTGAACTCCCCAAACAACTTCCGCCGAAGCGGGAGGTGGACCACAAGATCGAGCTAGAGGCCAGTGCAAGGCCTACTGCTGTGGTGCCCTATTGGATGGCACCCCCAGAGTTGGAGGAACTTCGGAAACAATTGAAGGACTTGTTGGATGTTGGGGTCATTCGGCCATCCAAAGTGCCATTTGGAGCACCGGTGTTGTTCAAAAAGAAGCACGACAGGTCGATGCGGCTATGCATTGACTATAGGGCGGTAAACAAGATTACGATGAAGAACAACTACCCCATCCCACTCATATCCGACCTATTTGATCAACTTGGTGCTGCAAGATGGTTCTCAAAGCTAGACTTGTGGTCGGGATATTGGCAAGTGCAGATAGCCGAAGGTGATGTGGCAAAGAGGGCGTGCATCACAAGATATGACTCTTACGAGTTCTTGGTGATGCCGTTTGGCCTCACCGACGCCCCTGCAACATTTTATACATTGATGAACCAGATCTTCCAACCATACTTGGACAGATTCGTCTTGGTATACTTTGATGACATTGTCATCTACAGCAAAACCTTTGAGGAGCACAAGACACATCTATGGCGGGTTTTCCAAATCTTAAGGGAGAACCAACTTTTCATGAAGAAGGAGAAATGTGACTTTGCAAAGAAGGAGGTGCCCTTCTTGGGTCACATTATTGGCGGTGGCAAGTTAAAGATATATAACAAGAAAGTGTTAGCCATCAAGGAATGGGAGACGCCCAAGAACGTCCCTGAGATGCATTCCTTCCTTGGCTTGGTTAACTACTATAGAAGATTCATCCGTGGCTATTCTCACATTGCCGCACCCTTGACAGAATTATTGAAGAAGAATAAGACTTGGGTGTGGAGTTCTATTGCAGGAGGGGCATCCTATAGCATATGAAAGCCAAAAACTCAATGGCACCAAACGGAGGTACGCGGTGCATGAAAAAGAGATGACGGCAGTTATGCATTGCCTTCGGGTGTGGAGGCATTACTTGCTAGGGTCCAAGTTCGTGGTGAAGATGGACAATATTGCTACGAGTTATTTCCTAACTCAAAGGAACTTAACTCCGAAGCAAGCACGGTGGCAAGGACTCCTAGTAGAATTCCATTTTGGGCTCGAGTACAAACCGGGCACAAATAATGTGGTGGCCGATGCATTAAGTCGAAAGGTGAAACTTGCAGCCATTAGCCAACCACAATTCCCCCTGGTGGATAAACTGAAGGAAGGAATGGAGCATGATCCATTAGCCAAGTCCTTGGTGGAATGCGTCAAAGCTGGGAAGACGCGGCGATTTTGGCTAAGGGATAACTTGCTCCATACTCGAGGGGAACGGGTGTATGTTCCCAAATGGGGAAATTTGAGGAGAGACATCCTCAAACAATGTCACGACTCGCGGTGGGCTGGCCATCCCGGAGTCGATCGTACCTTGGCATTGGTGGAAAGGAGCTATTACTGGCCTCAACTTTACGAGAACGTCCAAGTATACGTGCGGACTTGTTTTGTGTGCCAACAAGACAAGATAGAGAATCGGCAGCCGACGGGATTGTAGGAGCTGTTGCCTACTCCGGAAAGACCTTGGGAAAATGTTTTGACGGACTTCATTGTTCATCTCCCAAGATTCGAAGGATGCGGTACAATCATTGTGGTGGTCGACCGATTCTCTAAGTATGGAGTTTTCATTCTAGCTCCGAAGGACTACACGGAAGATGACATGGCCCGACTATTCTTTAAGTACGTGGTGAAGTACTGGGGCATTCCAAAAACAATCGTGAGCGATCGGGACTCACGATTTACTGGGCGGTTTTGGACCGAGCTGTTACGGTTAATGGGTTGGGACTTAAACTTTTCAACAAGTTTCCACCCACAAACTGATGGCTAAACTGAACGTGTCAATGGCTTACTGGAGCTGTATCTGAGGCACTACAGGAGTGCCAATCAAAAAGATTGGGCCAAGTTGCTGGACATAGCCCAATTCTCATATAACTTGCAGAAGAGCGAGTCCACGAATGAGAGCCCGTTCAAACTCATAACTGGGTAGCAACCATTGATGCCCACTTCCATCACTCGGGGGTACACTGGAAAGAGCCCCGTGGCATTCATGTTTGCAAAAGGATGGCATGAACAGACAGA
The DNA here is from genome assembly GCA_023512835.1 of Taxillus chinensis. NCBI lineage: Eukaryota > Viridiplantae > Streptophyta > Magnoliopsida > Santalales > Loranthaceae > Taxillus > Taxillus chinensis. Next base: position 36,826,080 of record CM042085.1, read on the forward strand.
TCTGGCCAAGGCATACTTGCACAAAGCAGCGAAGAAGATGAAGAAGTGGGCAAATCAACAAAGGAGGCCCTTAGAATTTTAGGAAGGAGACATGGTGATGCTCAAACTCCTTCCACACCAACTAAAGCACTTAGACAATTGCATAAGGGTTTGGTGCGTCGTTAAGAGGGGCCTTTCAAAATACTTAAGAGAGTTGGGAAGGTCTCATACAAACTGGACCTCCCGACTAGCTTATAAAGGCATCCGGTGTTCCACGTTAGTTTGCTCAAGCCTTACCATGAAGAATTAAAAGATACGAGCGGACAGCGGGCGATGCGGACACCAACAGCATTAATGGGAAAGACCTACGATAAAGGGATAGAGAAAATCCATTCTCGTAGAGTCGTGCCAAGAAGAGGCGTAGATCCAAGCCGGGTGGAGTACTACATCCAATGGAAGAACAAGCCGGTTGAAGAGGCAAGTTGGGAGAAGGAATAAGATCTGGGGCAATTCTCCAAGGAGATTGAAGCATATTAGGAAGAGACCGAACGCTACATCCAGCAGTTCGACGGGTTTGAGGAAGCCAAAGACGTAACGAGGACGCTGCGAAATCGGATGGGGGAGAATGTCACGGACCGAGGCTTATCCTAGCACACTTAGGCTATTTTCGGGTATTTTCCCCTTGTAAAGTGTTGTAACTTAGTTTATAGAGTGAGTTGTAGAGATTTTACTGCTCGGTTAGAAATGATGTCTCCTGGTGTCATAACCAGAAAAGTATTAACATCTATATGTAGGGGAGTGATGTTGTAAAGCTTTCAAGCAATCAATACAATCGTTTGTTGCCTTCATTCAATCATTTTTCTGCTAAGCGCTTCCCTACACAATTGCTTTACAATGGATCGATGAGTTCCGATCCAAATGCGACGAGTTAGGCCGACTTAGCGTTCCTTCGTACGGGTGGGAACTAGGTGCCACACAGTTAAAGCGCTATAAAGGCTGACCCTGTGACGATAGGGAATAGAGTAGCAAATCAGTAAAACCTAAGAAACCTTGTATCCCCTGTTATTACTCCGCACCATAGTGTCTGTTTATCCGTGGAGAAATAGGTCATTATCATTATGAGTGTTGGAGTTAGATGATGACTGGTTATGTAAACAAGTTTCCATTACTAATAAAGATCAGTTTATCAAAAAGGGTTTTTCTAGCAAATCAAAGTCTAAAACTCAAAAGTGTAACTCTCCCAAGAAAACCCAAGTAAAAGAAACAATCGACCCTAACAAAGTATAAAGTCAACATGGAAAGCTAAAATTCCTAACAAAGCTGAATCCGGAACTATTGACTCTATTATTGCTTCTTTTAACCCCCCGGAACAAGTTTCGGCACCAAAAACGTAATCGGTTGTCTTGTAGGAGCATCTCTGGAATTCACTCGCAGACCACTTGAAGTCAAAGATAAATCAAAGCAAGTGGATACTTGATAGCGGATGCTCCGGACATATGACGGGTGACAAGTCCCTGCTTGTGAATATTGTCGACAAACAAGGATCATCCGTAACATATGGCGACAACATAAAAGGTAAGATTGTGGGGTATGGCACTTTAACCAATGGTTGTGTATCATTCACTGAAGTTGCATTAGTCGAAGGTGTAAAGCATAATTTGCTAAGTGTCGGTAATTTATGTGACAAGGGATTCAACTGTTTCATTCTGTCTAACACCTTGCACAGTCATGGAAACCACATCAAGAGACATTAAGTTATCCTGGGTCAAGAGATGGGGACATATATTCGATCATCTTAAGAAATAATTCTTCTGGTCCTATATGCTTCCTCACTAAAGCATCAACTAAATAAAGTTGGCTATGGCACAAGCATTGCATGCATTTAAATTTTAAGACTGTCTAAATTAGCATCGCTTGATTTGGTCACTAGTTTTCCCAAACAAAACTACTCCAGAGACTTTCTCTGTCGAGAATGTCAACTTGGCAAACAAATCAAACATAGCTTTAAGAGCAATTTAGTTAATTCTATATCTGCTCCCTTACAACTTCTTCATATGGACCTTTGTGGTCCCATTTCTATTGCTGTACTTGCTAGTGTGAGATACACCCTTGTGGTTATCGATGACTTCACCAGATACACATGGGTGATATTCCCGAAATCAAAGGATCAAACCTTTAAACATTTAGTAGATCTCTTTAGCTGGATAAGCAATTCACAAGGATTGAGCATTAAATGCATCAGGAGTGATTATGGTACGGAATTTGATTTTTCAGATATAAGGTCATATTATTCTAAACAGGACATTCAGCACGTCTTCTCTGTGCCCAGAACACCCCAACAAAATGGGGTTGCTGAGCGTAAGAATCACACGTTAGTCGAGGCTGGTAGATCAATGTTAGTAGGGGCAATGTTTCCTCTCAGTCTATGGGCTAAAGCTATGTCCACTGCATGCTCTGTTCAGAACAGAATTCTAATCAACAAATTTTCCATGAAAACACCCTACAAGATGTGGAGAGGAAGAAAGCCATCAATCTCCCATCTCAAAGCTTTTGGGTGTGCTTGCTACGTGCTTAACGACGGTAAAGAACACCGGAGAAAATTTGAGCCAAAATCTAATGATGGGGTCTTTGTTGGATACTTGTTCAGTAACAAGGCTTATCGTATTTTCAATAGAAAACTTTTGAAAGTTGAAGAATCTATCTATGTTACATTTGATAAAGTTAACCTGGATTGGTCAAGAATAGGATCTTCAAGTTCTAATGTGTAGGATCACACAGACACAACTGACTACTCACAATTCAGGAATATTCCTGTCACTCCTAATGACCAACCTCCTAGCATTAGTGGAACAAGAAGAAATGCTGTTGATGATGGTTCTGATGATACAAACTCGAAACTTCCATATCACTCCGGACCAATTAACACGGAAATTCAAAGCACCAGAGAACCTTCTAATCCTACCAGACCAGCCAATACTGAAAGTCACGTTGCCGAAGAACCTCAAGGTACTTCCGGACCTGATAATACGGAAATGTCTGGCTCCGGAGAAGCTCAACTAGCGGACGTACCTGAACCACCAAATCTGGCAGAGCTTCAAATTGTTGAGTACTCACCATCACAAGCGTAGAACTTTAGGTGGACTCGAAACCACCCATCTGATCAAGTGATTGGTGATTCAACTGATGGAGTAAGAACAAGGGCGGCCACCTCTAATATTTGCCTATACTCATGCTTCCTATCACTAGTAGAACCAAAAGTGATGGATGAAGTCCTTCAAGACTCAAACTGGATAAACGCTATGCAAGAAAAGCTTAATCGGTTCAAGAGGAACAACGTGTGGACAATAGTACCAAGGCCGAAGTCGCAATAAGTCATTGGCGTCAAGTGGGTGTTCCGGAACAAGCTTGACACGGATGGAATAGTAATCCGGAACAAAGCCTGACTGTAGCCAAAGGTTATTGTCAAGAAGAAAGCATTGACTACGATGAAACCTTCGCTCCAGTAGCTAGACTTGAGGTGATCAGAATGTTTCTGGCATATGCATCATATGAGAACTTCAGAGTTTATCAAATGGACATCAAGAGTGCTTTTCTGAATGGAGATCTTCTAAAGGAGGTTTATGTTGAACAACCTCCTGGATTCATTGAACACAAGGCTGAACATATGGTTTACAAACTACAAAAAGCCTTGTACAGATTAAAGCAAGGTCCAAGGGCCTGGTATGACACACTCGTCGAATTCTTGCTCGAACACTACTTCAGAAAAGGAAGAATGACACCACTTTATTCTTACAGAAAGAGAAGGGACATTCTCTGATCGTTCAAATATATGTGGATGATATCATTTTTGGAGCAACAAATCTGAAGCTATGTGAAGAGTTTACAAAGTTGATGACTATGAGCATGATAGGAGAACTATCCTACTTCATTGGAATAGAAGTCAAACAAATGAAGGAATGAATCTTCATTAACCAAGCTAAGTACACAAGGGACTTAGTCAAGAAGTTTGGTATGAAAGATTCATCTCCCATGAAGACTCCTATGCCAGTCAGTGCTAAGTTAGATCCTGATCCCAACAGACAATCAGTAAATGTAACTGAATATAGAGGTATGATAGGATCATTGTTGTACCTTACAGCAAGTCGTCCAGATATTATGTTCGCAACCTGCATATGTGCAAGATATTAGGTGGATCCTAAAGAGTCACACATGCTTCATATCAAACGGATATTACGATACCTCAAAGGGACAATGAATTTGGGACTCTGGTATCCAACGGATTCCAATTTCTCTCTATCCAGATATTCAAATGTTGATTTTGCTAGGTGTCGCATAGACATGAAGTGTCACGCCCCGGATTTCCAACCCGAGGAAACCGGCACGTGACTCCCTTTACCCACACGGAGGGCAAAGGGGTTAGGATACAAACCAAGAATTTTACATTTCAAACATCCACAACACATTCAAGAATGTAATATTCATAAAAATATTCCAAACCAGTTTATTACAACAGAATTCTTTCCAATCCCATCCCCACTGGGGTTACATCAGTTCCCATAAAAGAAAACAACATAAATGGAAGAATAAAATGGATAAGGTCTTCCACCTTGGTGTATCCACCTAACGCCTGTAAGTCCCTGGAAAACAAGCAAACACAGTAGGAGGGGTGAGCAACCACAGCTCAGTAGGGATCAAGTCTCCCCAACCCTTCCCATGCTCCTAGCGGCTACATGCATGTGCACAGGTGCAGTGACGTGTTACAACAATCTCATCAAACAAATACAAACCACATCAGTCGTCACAATTGTCCACCACACAAAACACAAGTGATTTAACCGCCTCTTCAGGCCAAGTTATTTAACCGCCTCTTCAGGCCAAGTGATTTAACCGCCTCTCAGGCAAAGTTCTTTAACCGCCTCTTCAGGCCAGATACCACAGTCAAGCACACAACACACATGGTCACTCAAGCATACCACCAAACACTTGGTGTGCACCCATTCACAAGCGCACAAACCCAACCATTCAGGAAAATAGAGCAAACACACAGCATACATACATACACTAAACCACAAATCCAGCCACACAGGCATATTACCAAACATGTAATGGGCATATACATACAGCTATATTCACACAGGCATTTCATCGAACACATAGCATGTAATCCACAGAATCACACCAACATGCCACTGAAGGCCAACATTCATATAGGAGGTCACACCTATATGAATTTACATATAAATAATATAATATTCTGCCCTAGGACCCTAGGACAGAGGAGGATTTAGGAAGAACGAACCCCTACCTCAAGGAAAACGCAACAACACAAAGAACGGTCCGATCCCCAAGCCGAACGCCGTCCACCCACGAAGCACCGACCACCCACGCAAGACGCCCGGCAGAACCAGGAGCTCTCCTTCCCTCTCTCTCTCTCTGCGACGGCCGGTGAAGCAACAAACCCTAAACCTAAAACAGAGGGACTCCTCCTCCTTATATAGACATCACAACATCAAAACGACGTAGTTTTGATTAAGTGAATGCCAGGATCAAAACGACGTAGTTTTGATCACACAAGTTACCACCTTTCCGCACCCATATAGGCCAAAATACTCGAATTTCAACTTGGTCCTTTGGAGAAAGTTCCTTAGAATGGCAAAACCAAGGGAACTATGCAAAAATATGCTGCGTCTTTGCACGCCAATTCCCCAATTGGCGTGCAGCTCCAAATGCACCCAAACTTTACCCCAAGTCTCCTTGCATCTTGTAGAGGCCTGAGAAGCAAAAATATGCTTGCACGTGAAATGGGTGAATTCACGTGCAGCTCCAAATGCTCTGAAATTTCTGTGGTAGATAGAGGACCTCATTCTAAGAAACTTTTGTTCTTGCACGCCAATTGTTTGAGGCCATCTACTAGGTCAAAAGTGAGCTCCAAGATCAGCCAAAACGACTTAAACCGCTGTAAACGCATAGCATCTTCCTAGGGCATAAATGTACGCTATCGCTTGACACATGCACCTCTCAAAAGTCCCCTCTTGGGCTCATCTCTTACCTTAAACTTGTGTACCAACATCCAAGGTGTTTGTGGTTAACTCCTTAACACACGGGTTACACACGGGTCATTACATGAAGAGCATTAGTGGTACGTGCTAGTTTCTTGGAAACAGACTTATCTCCTCGTTCAATACGAAGCAGAATTCTGTATCAACCTCTACTACTGAGGCAGAATATATAGTTCCCTGGAGTTACTGCGCGCAACTCTTATGGATGCAAAGTCAACTTACTGATTACGGATTCAACATGACGTCTGTTCCACTATACTACGACAATACCAGTGCGATTGCGATTAGCAACAATTCTGTCATACGCCCGAAAAACAAAGCATATTGAAGTCAAGTATCACTTCATCCATGACCATGTTCTCAAAAAGCACATATCTCTCGAACATGTTGCTACAGATAATCAACTTGCAGACATACTCACTGTAAGGACCCGTACCTTGAGTTAGTCACAGTTTTGCCTTCTGAGTAGAGTTTTTCTAGTTTTTCTAGATTTTGACCTAGTAAATGGACTCCAATGAATTCACGTGCAAAAGGAAAGATGCTTAGAATGATGTCCTCTATCTACCACAGAAGTTTTAGGCCAAACTGACGTGTATGTGAGGTGCACGTGATATGGGTCCAATTCACGTGCAAGTATGGTTGTCTTCTACATGATGCAAGGAGGCTAGGGGTGAAGTTTGAGCGCATTTTGAGTGCATTTGGAGTTGCACGTGAATTGGGGAATTCACGTGCAAATTGGCGTGCAGGATTATTTTGCATGGTTCCCTTGGTTTTGTCATTCTAATGACCTTTCTCCAAAGGACCATGTTGAAATTCTGAGTATTTTGGCCTATATGAGTGCGGAAAGGTGCTAACTTGTGTGATCAAAACTACGTCGTTTTGATCCTGGGATTCACTTAATCAAAACTACGTCGTTTTGATGTTGTGTTGTCTATATAAGGAGGAGAAGCCCCTCTGTTTTAGGTTTAGGGTTTGTTGCTCCACCAGCCGTCACAGAGAGAGAGAGAGAGAGGGAAGGGGAGCTCCTGGTTGCTGTCGGGCGTCTTGCGTGGGTGATCGGTGTCTTGTGGGCGGACAGCGTTTGGCGTGGGAACTGTATTACGGTGTTGTTGCCTTTTTCTTGGGGTAGGGGTTCTGTTCTTCCTAAATCCTCCTCTGTCCTAGGGTTCTAGGGCAGATTATGGGTTATATCTGTTATATTATTTATATATAAATTCATATAGGTGTGACCTCCTATATGAATGTTGGCCTTCAATGGCAGTTTTGATGTATTCTGGTGTTGGATGGTGTGCATATTAAGTGTTTGATAATATGCCTGTGTGGCTGGGTTTGTGGGTTTGTGAATGTATGCATGTTAAGCGTTTGGTATAATACCTGTGAGACTCTGCATGTCAAGTGTTTGGTATTATGCCTGTAAAAGTGTGTATGCTATGTGTTTGATAATATGCCTGTGTGACCTTGTATGCTATGTTTGTGGAACCCGGTGGCTGTGGAAGCCCGGGACTGACTGTTAGCCTATGTGGCTAAGCCTATATGGCCGTGGATATGTTAGCCTGTGTGGCTAAGCCTGAGAGGCTGTGGATATGTTAGCCCGTGTGGCTAAGCCTGAGTGGCTGTGGCTATGTTAGCCTGTGTGGCTAAGCCTGAGAGGCTGTGGATAGGTGTGTGCCTTGTGAATGTGGAATACAACCTGTTTACATTTTATTGTCACTACACTGCACTTGTACACACCATGTAGACGCTAGGAGCATGGGATGGGTTGGGGAGACATGATCCCTACTGAGTTGTGGTTGCTCACCCCTCCCTCTATGTTGTGTTTTCTTTCAGGAACATACAAGCGTTAGGTGGGACCCCAAGGTGGAAGACCATATTTACTTTACTGTCTACCATTTATGTTGTTTTTATGGGAACTGATGTAACCCCAGTGGGGATGGATTGAAAAGAGGACTTTGTTGTAATAAAGACTGGTTTGGTTTGTGGATTGTTTTGATGAACTTTATTTTCTTGAATGTGTTGTGGATGTTTAAAATGTAATATTCTTGGTTTGTATCCTAACTCCTTTGCCCTCCGTGTGGGAAAAAGGGGAGTCACGTGCCGGTTTCCTCGGGTTGGAAATCCGGGGCGTGACAATATGTTATCAGAGCATGGTCTAGTTGGCCTAGGGTAGTGGGCGGACCTGGTTATCCTAAGTTCTTTGGAGGAGCCTGGAGGGACATGCCTGATCAACATGGTCCTCTTTGAGCCTCCAAGGTGTACTTAGGGTAGTCCAGTCTTGTGGTAGGATTTGCATGCATTGGCATTAGGGCACTAGTTGCATTTGTTGTGAATGTGTCTTGAATCGTGGATAAGATCATATGATTAAGTGAAATGTGCAACTCTGATTTGTGTGGCAATGTGTACTGAACTGTGCAATGTGATTGATACGATGTATGTGTGCAATGTCATGTGATAGTGGAATTGATCAGTGGGGTAGAGGTAGTGACGCGATAGGTTATAAAATTGTTTTGACGTTGTGCTTCTTACTTCGTGTAGTAAGAATGCCGCCGAGGAGAGTGACACATGCGTCCAGGGCAGTGGGCCGATGAGTCATCTCGCCCATGAGGGTCCGGGTGCAGGACCGTCCGTTGGAGGGCATGCGTTGTTGCTGGCACAGCTACGAGAAGGCATCCGGCTGGAGGTACAAGAGCTACGGGAGGGACTCCGGCAGGACGTTCGGGAGGAGGTGCGCCGTGAGATGGCAGCACAGCAGATGGTGCCACCACCACCACCACCACCAGTAGGAGAGCTGCCTCGCGAGCATGAGAGTTCGCTGGGTGGTGTACCAACTCATGCAGAGGATGACGTGGTGACACGGTTCCGAAAGGAACAACCTCCGCGATTCAAGGGGGAAGGTGAACCCGTGGTAGCTGAACAGTGGTTGAGACAGATAGAGCATGTGTTCTCCTTTCTCCTGCCCCGGGAGGAGGATAAGGTGCAACTGGCAATTCGGCAGCTGGAGGGGGATGCTTTGGAGTGGTGGACGAGTGTTGCGGGGAGCCGTGCAGTGCAACTCATGCTTTGGGAGGAGTTCTTGCAACTCTTCCATGATGAGTTCTTCCCGGAATCAGTGAGATGGCAGAAGAGGGAAGAATTCGGCAGTTTGAAGCAGGGATCCCGGACGGTACCTGAGTATGAGCGGGAGTTCCGGACCTTGAGTAGGTTTGCTCCTGAGACTGTGGCAAGGGAGGACCTGAAGGCCCACAAGTTCACTTTGGGCCTTAGGCCAGCCCTTAGGCAGAGGGTGGCAATTCTACGCTTGAGGACCTACTTGCCGAGGCCGTGGAGACGGCCCGTGTAGCCGAGAGGGAGCCGGATGATGGGAGGCGGACCCATCGGGGTCGCCCGTTGCAGGGTGGGTTGGAGCGTGATTCCGGGTCTAAGCGGCCCAAGACTGAGGAAAGGGATAGCAGTTCCTTTCGCAGCCGGGGACAACCATCAGTGCCCCCAGGGAGGTCTAGCTTTGGCGGTAGCAGACAGGAAGGTCCAGCAGGAGGACTCCCCAGCGGTTGTCATTGCTGTGGGGAGCAAGGCCACTACAAGAGGGAGTGTCCCAAGAAGAACTGGCGATGCAATAGCTGTAGACGAGAAGGCCATTTGAGCCGGGTTTGCCGGAGTAGCAACAAGGGAGTTGGAGGCATGGCATCCAGCATGAGGAGTGACGCCAGTTTCCGTACACCAGCGGAGAGACCAGCTCGTCAGTGGTAGGCTAGTCAGGCAGGATCGAGTCAGACCCGACCCCAGGGGGAGGCCGGAGCGGCAAGCAGATCGAGGCCGGAGGCAACCTTAGCGGGAAGCGTCCGGTGAGTGAGCCAACCAGGTGGCACGGGCCAAGGAAGGGTGTTTGCGCCTGGAGGCGACGTACCAGGAGGAGGCTGAGCTACCACCCCCACCAGCTGAGGGTGGAGCAGGATCGTCGGTGGTTAGAGGTACCCTTTTGATCTCCCGTACATTAGCTTCTGTTCTTTTCGATACGGGTGCATCATGTTCGTTTGTTGCTGAGCTTATAATAGACGGCTTGGGGTTAGCTTGTGTGGAGGCCGCGAGGCCCCTAGTTGTGGAGTCTCTGGTGGGAGGCATGATTGAGGTACGGCGTGTGTGTCGTGATTGTGTGTTAACCCTAGGCGAGGTGGAGCTGAGTTTTGACTTGCATGTGATGCCTTTGCATACGTTTGACCTGATCTTGGGTATGGATTGGCTTATGGCCTTCCAGGCCAAGATAGATTGTTACCGGCGGCGTGTATCCTTCGTGACACCTGCAGGGATCTCTTACACCCTGCAGGGGGAGTGGGACTGTGAGGCGAGTCGGGCCGGGCCGGTGTTGGACCAGTGGGGTGCCATTACCCACAGGTTGGCAGCCCTGACATTTGCTGAGGTGGGTAAGGTGGAAAAGAGGGTGTGGCCCGCTGTTGTGGACCAATTTCAGGATGTCTTCCCTGACCAGTTGAGGAGTTTACCTCCGCAGAGGAGTGTGGAGTTCACCATTGAGTTGGTGCCTGGGACGGGTCCGATTTCCCAAGTAGCATATCGTATGGGGCTAGCCGAGCTGAGGGAGCTGCAGAGGCAAATCGAGGAGTTGGTGGGCCAAGGGTATATCAGACCGAGTACCTCACCTTGGGGTGCTCCAGTGCTCTTTGCTAAGAAGGCTGATGGCACGCTTCGTCTCTGCATCGACTACAGGAAGCTGAATTCAGTGACTGTGAAGAACAAGTACCCGTTGCCTCGGATAGATGACCTGTTTGACCAGTTGAGTGGGGCCCAGTGGTTTTCCAAAATAGATTTACGGTCGGGGTACCATCAGTTGAGGGTTAGGGAGGGAGACATCCCTAAGACGGCCTTTCGGTGCAGGTATGGGCACTACGAGTGGATAGTGATGCCTTTTGGGCTCACTAATGCGCCGGCAGTATTTATGCATTTGATGAACCAAGTCTTTGCCCCATACTTAGACTCGTTCGTGGTGGTGTTTATCGACGATATCTTGGTGTATTCCAAGACCGAGAAGGAGCATGTGGAGCACTTGGTAACGGTGTTGCAAACCTTGAGGGACCAGCAGCTGTTTGCTAAGTTTAGCAAGTGTGAGTTTTGGCTGCAGGAGGTTCACTTTCTTGGCCATGTGGTGTCAACTAAGGGAGTTAGGGTGGACCCAGCCAAGATTGAGACCGTGGCATCGTGGGCGAGGCCAACCAACGTTTTTGAGATCCGTAGCTTTCTTGGCTTGGCGGGGTATTATCGCCGTTTTGTAGAGGGGTTCTCCCGTTTGGCGGCTCCTATGACGGCGTTGACTAGGAAAGGAGTGAAATTTGAGTGGACAGATAAGTGCCAGCAGGCGTTTGAGACTCTCAAAACCCGTTTGACCACTGCACCTGTGTTGAGGTTGCCTAGGGAGGATATTCCGTATGAGGTATACTGTGATGCGTCCAGGGTTGGTTTGGGGTGTGTGCTTATGCAAGAGCACCGTGTGGTGGCTTATGGGTCAAGGCAGCTGAAGCCTCATGAGCAGAATTATCCTACTCATGACCTTGAGTTAGCGGCTGTCATCTTCGCCCTGAAGAGTTGGCAGCACTATCTCTTGGGGGAAAAGTTTGTGGTGTTCTCAGATGACAAGAGCCTTCAGTACATCTTTACCCAGAAGGACTTGAATTTGAGGCGGAGGAGATGGGTGGAGTATTTGCAGACCTTTGACTTTACTCTTGCCTATACCCCGAGCAAGGGTAATATTGTGGCTGACGCGTTGAGCGAGAAAAGGGAAAGCCGAGGTGGCCGTGAGAGAGTGGAAGCCGATGGAGCGGTTGGCGATGTTGCAACGGCGACTTGTTGTTCGTGATGGTGGGACAGTCCTGAGTCCTTTGGTGGTTGTGCCTGGGTTGTACCAGCGCGTCCGGGAGGAACAGTTGGGTGACATCGAGTGTGAGGTTCTCCGTGCTCGTATTGAGGCTGGTGAGCTATCTGAGGACTGGACAGAGGGTCCTGAGCATGAGTTGTCATTTCAGGGGAGGTTGGTAGTGGCTTCCTCCCTCAGGGATGAGGTGATGAGAGAGTTTCACCAGTCTAGAGTTGCTGTGCATCCAGGGGGTACGAAGATGTACCATGCGCTTCGGGGACATTTTTGGTGGCCTGGGATGAAACGCGATGTGGCTGCCTTTGTTTCGCGGTGCCTCACTTGTCAGCAGGTGAAGGCTGAGCATCAGCGGCCGGCGGGCATGTTACAGCCATTGCCCATAGCGGAGTGGAAGTGGGACCACATAGCGATGGATTTTGTGGATCGGTCTTCCACCCACCACAGGGAGGAAAGATATGATTTGGGTGATTGTGGATCGACTCACAAAGTCGGCCCATTTCCTGGCTGTTCGCGAGCGGGACTCCATTGGGACCTTGAGTCAGCTATACATGAACGAGATTGTGAGACTGCATGGAGTACCATCGTCGGTTGTCTCTGACCGGGATTCGAGGTTCACTTCCCGTTTTTGGGCAGGTTTGCAGGAGGCTATGGGGACCAAGCTTCACTTGAGTATAGCCTTTCACCCTAAGACTGACGGTCAGACAAAGAGGACGAATCAGACTTTGGAGGACATGTTACGGGCCTGTGTGTTAGATTTTGGGGGTTCGTGGGCAACTCACCTTCCTTTGGTGGAGTTTGCCTACAATAACAGTTATCAGGCATCCATTGGGATGGCTCCTTTTGAGGCGTTGCATGGGCGGCCGTGTCGATCACCTTTGTGTTGGACCGAGGTGGGGGAGACAGCTCTCTTGGGACCGCAGTTGGTTCAAGAGGCTACCGAGAAGGTTAAGTTGATTCGTCAGCGTTTGTTATCGGCTCAGAGTCGGCAGAAATCTTATGCGGATCAGCGGTGGCGACCTTTGGAGTTTTCTGTTGGTGATCATGTGTTTCTTCGTGTTTCTCCACGTCGTGGACATCGACGGTTTGGGCGAGGTTCCAAGCTATCTCCGCGGTTTATTGGTCCTTTTGAGATTTTGGATCGTGTGGGGCCTGTCGCCTACCGCTTAGCGTTACCACCGCAGCTGAGCCGAGTGCACAATGTCTTCCACGTGTCCCAGTTGCGGAAGTATCACCCTGACCCCACCCATGTGATCAATTGGGGAACCTTAGACATTGAGGATGACCTGTCCGTTGTTGAGGCCCCTATCCGTATCCTAGATCGGCGAGAGAAGCTTTTGCGTGGTCGTGCTCTTCCTTTGGTTCGTGTGCTGTGGCAGCACCGTGGCATTGAGGAGGAGACGTGGGAACGTGAGTCCGTGATGCGTGAGCAGCACCCAGAATTGTTCGAGGACGAACAATCTTAAGCGTGGGAGGTGGGCTGTTGGCCAAGGGATAGTGATGTGTTTTGTATTAGTTGTGTACGATTTGGTGTATTTGTATTGTCTTTTAAAGACATGTGTTCTTATTTGTGATGTGTTTTGAGATGTATATTCGTGACATGCGGACATGTGTTATATGCATTATTGTGGTTATGGATTATGGTGGTACTTTGTTATGTGCTGTTATGACTCATTTGGGTGTTGTGGCTTGCCGGGTGGCAAATGGGTAGCTTGTGTTTGTTTTTCTCGTATGTCATTTCTTTTCGAGGACGAAAAGTCTTAAGGGGGAGAGGATGTATGGACCCGTACCTTGAGTTAGTCACAGTTTTGCCTTATGAGTAGAGTTTTTCTAGTTTTTCTAGATTTTGACCTAGTAAATGGACTCCAATGAATTCACGTGCAAAAGGAAAGATGCTTAGAATGATGTCCTCTATCTACCACAGAAGTTTCAGGCCAAACTGACGTGTATGTGAGGTGCACGTGATATGGGTCCAATTCACGTGCAAGTGTGGTTGTCTTCTACATGATGCAAGGAGGCTAGGGGTGAAGTTTGAGCGCATTTGGAGTGCATTTGGAGTTGCACGTGAATTGGGGAATTCACGTGCAAATTGGCGTGCAGGATTATTTTGCATGGTTCCCTTGGTTTTGTCATTCTAATGACCTTTCTCCAAAGGACCATGTTGAAATTCTGAGTATTTTGGCCTATATGAGTGCGGAAAGGTGCTAACTTGTGTGATCGAAACTACGTCGTTTTGATCCTGGGATTCACTTAATCAAAACTACGTCGTTTTTGATGTTGTGTTGTCTATATAAGGAGGAGAAGCCCCTCTGTTTTAGGTTTAGGGTTTGTTGCTCCACCAGCCGTCGCAGAGAGAGAGAGAGAGGGAAGGGGAGCTCCTGGTTGCTTGTCGGGCGTCTTGCGTGGGTGATCGGTGTCTTGTGGGCGGACAGCGTTCGGCGTGGTAACTGTATTGCGGTGTTGTTGCCTTTTTCTTGAGGTAGGGGTTCTGTTCTTCCTAAATCCTCCTCTGTCCTAGGGTTCTAGGGCAGATTATGGGTTATATCTGTTATATTATTTATATGTAAATTCATATAGGTGTGACCTCCTATATGAATGTTGGCCTTCAATGGCAGTTTTGATGTATTCTGGTGTTGGATGGTGTGCATATTAAGTGTTTGATAATATTCCTGTGTGGCTGGGTTTGTGGGTTTGTGAATGTATGCATGTTAAGCGTTTGGTATAATACCTGTGAGACTCTGCATGTCAAGTTTTTGGTATTATGCCTGTAAAAGTGTGTATGCTATGTGTTTGATAATATGCCTGTGTGACCTTGTATGCTGTGTTTGTGGAACCCGGTGGTCGTGGAAGCCCGGGACTGACGTTAGCCTGTGTGGCTAAGCCTATATGGCCGTGGATATGTTAGCCTGTGTGGCTAAGCCTGAGAGGCTGTGGATATGTTAGCCCGTGTGGCTAAGCCTGAGTGGCTGTGGCTATGTTAGCCTGTGTGGCTAAGCCTGAGAGGCTGTGGATAGGTGTGTGCCTTGTGAATGTGGAATACAACCTGTTTAGATTTTATTGTCACTACACTGCACCTGTACACACCCATGTAGACGCTAGGAGCATGGGATGGGTTGGGGAGACATGATCCCTACTGAGCTGTGGTTGCTCACCCCTCCCTCTATGTTGTGTTTTCTTTCAGGAACATATAGGCGTTAGGTTGGACCCCAAGGTGGAAGACCATATTTACTTTACTGTCTACCATTTATGTTGTTTTTATGGGAACTGATGTAACCCCAGTGGGGATGGATTGAAAAGAGGACTTTGTTGTAATAAAGACTGGTTTGGTTTGTGGATTGTTTTGTTAAACTTTATTTTCTTGAATGTGTTGTGGATGTTTAAAATGTAATATTCTTGGTTTGTATCCTAACTCCTTTGCCCTCCGTGTGGGAAAAAGGGGAGTCACGTGCCGGTTTCCTCGGGTTGGAAATCCGGGGCGAGACACATACTATACTTCATACATACTATATTCTCTATTCAGCAGTTACTTTTTTAGAACATGCATTGCGCTCCTTGACTAGTGCAAGACACATACTATACTTCATGCTGACCATATTTACTTTAAAGTCATGCATCATGTTTCTGATAATATTCCCATAATTCAATTTGAGAAGATGCTTACTAATCCGGACTGAAATAGGTAACGCCAACATAATTAATGATATATGAATCAAATCTTCTTTCGATGTCATGATTTTATTTCCATCTCTCACCACATGTCTTATGATTTCTATGATTGAATGAAATATCTAACAAGCATTGTTAAAGATCTAAAATGGGTTGGCTCGGAATGTATGTATGGTGGATAAAATCACAGCTACAGTCTGCTCAGCACCATGAGTGGAGTTTTATTTCGGATAGACAACACTTTTTCGCGATCTAAACTCATTTTACAAGAAAAGTCTATCGAGAGGATCACATGATCTAAGGGGGAGAAAATGTTTCATTTATTAACTGAGTAATATCCCCTTATATGTCTCGTGACCTCTTTCCTGGTTGTCCATCTGAGGGGGAGTCTTCCTCGAGAAGATCGCATCAAAGAGATTCGCATGATCTCAGGGGGAGAGAATACTTTGTCAAATATTAAGTAAGGCCCTTTGATTCAACGAAATCGCATGAATTCAGGGCGAGAGAATACTTCTTATTTAGTAATGCCCCCTGATATGTCTCGGATACTCCACTCTACAAACTCTCACTCTTGGGTCTGATTGGACTTGCATTATTAAATCAGAATGTTGGAATGACTGGAATAGTTTCTTCTTCAACCTTGTATCTTAGGCATGACTATCAATTGATTCATCATACATCATGTGCCTTCTTATTCACCCTCACTCATGAATCTCAAGTTGGATAAATTCATATAACTTTAATTCATCTTTGTTGTCTATCTCAGTATGAAAGATTCTCTATGTTGACCAATTAAACTTTGGTATTTATTCTCTATCATATGCATTACTTTTAGTAAATTGGTCATTAACTTGTATGTATGTGTCTATCACTAATTCTATCTAATGCATAAATTTAATCTTTTTGTTAGTCCGAACGTGCTATGTTTTTAACATAAAATTTCTTTTCTATTCATACTAACCTCACCTATTAAGATTTTTGTCCTTCTAGTATATTTTTTATGAAGCTACAGGTTCATATTGTCTTTGAATTTCAACGTTATATCTAGTTTGATGTCTCGGATTTGAGGTGTTGTGGTACCTCTTGTCCTTTCGACTTCAAGACAGCAAAGGAATCTTCTTCTCTCTTCGTTAGCACTTATTATTACGGAACTAGTTAATCTTTCTTCCGGATCATTCTTTCTACTACTTATCTTTACTCTAGATGACAATCGGTTCACTTACTCCTGACTCTTGGAATTCTCAAATCGCGATAATTCAAGTATTATCTTACATTGCGTGTTTTTGAGGAGGAATAATGATGATTCATTAAATGCACGTCTCGAGCCGGGCAATTAGTCGTTTCAAATTTTTGGACGTAGGCGTACAGCTATCACAAATGCTTGGTTCTTACGGGCTCCACATCATCTCATTATCTGGAGACGTTCGAATATCAAGTCTAATGACGTAGGTTGTCACTGTCACGCCCCGGATTTCCAACCCGAGGAAATCGGTTCGTGACTCCCCTTAACCCACCCGGTGGGCAAGGGGTAAATATATAAAACATCCCTCATAGGATATCGTACAAGATCACCACAAATACTCACACAGTTATAAATCAAATGTCTTTATTAAAATTCAAACCACAATGTTTACAACGAAACATATCTTTATTACAGTCAAACCCTTTTACAACCTCTACCCACTGGGGCTACATCAGTTTCCACAAAATAACATAATTGAAAAGAAACAATAAAACAAATACGGTCTTCCACCTTGGGGTCCCACCTAACGCTTGTAGGTTCCTGAAAGAAAACACATCAAAGTAGGAGGGGTGAGCAACCACAGCTCAGTAGAGATCATGTCTCCCCAACCCATCCCATGTTCCTAGCATCTACATGAGAATGTGCACAGGTGTCGTGTAGTGACAATAAGATAAAAACAAGTTATATTCCACAGTTGAGTATCAATCCACAAGTCACGGAACAGGTACAACCATTACCATAGCCACACAGGCTCACATATCCACAGCCTCTCAGGCTTAGCCACATAGATTAACATATCCACAGTTACAAACATTACCATAGCTTCCCAGGCTAACAATTTAACCGCCCCTCGGGCAAATATTTAACCGCTTCTCAGGCAAATAGTTTAACCGCCTCTTAGGCAAATAGTTTAACCGCCTCTCAGGCAAATAGTTCCCACATCCTCTCGAGGCTAACAATCATACAAACAAACACATAACATACATTTCTGCCACACAGGCATAAAATCAAACACATGGCATGCGCACATTCACAGGTTCTCAAACTCAACCACACGGGCATAAAATCAAACACATAATAGGCATAACCACATAGACATAATCTCAGACATATAACATGCATAGTCACTCAGGCATATTATCAAACACATAACATGTGTGGCCTCACAGGCATAATATCAAACACTTAACATGCGTGGCCTCACAGGCATAATATCAAACACTTAACATGCGTGTATATATACGTTCAAGCAGAACATGCCATTGAAGGCCAACATTCATATAGGAGATCACACCTATATGAATTTACATATTTATATATATAAAACCAAACAGCTACATTGCTTATCATAAGGCTAAAGCCCTGGGATAGGTTCAAGGAAGAACACAACCCCTACCTTGCAAGTGTCCTTCTGCTCCTGCCTCCATGCTAGACACCGTCCACCCACGCGAACCACCACGGCAACGATCCGGAGGTTCCCTCCCTCTCTTTCTTTCTCTCTCTCTCTCTCTCTCTCTCTCTACGGCGACTGCGACGGCAAAAGAAACCAAAGAACCCTAAACCTAAGCCTGAACCTCTTTATATAGACACCACAACATCAAAACGACGTAGTTTTGATTAAGTGAAACCTAGCATCAAAATGACGTAGTTTTGATCGCACAAGCTACCACCTTCCCGCATCCATATAGGACAAAATACTCATAATTCTAACATGGCCCTTTGGGAAAAGATTATTAGAATCACAAAACCAAGGTGACGGTACAAAAATATGGTTGCACGCCATAATGCATGTCATATCCCCATATGACGTGCAGCTCCAAAAGCTGTGAAATTCTACCCCAAGCTTCCTAGGATCATGTAGAAGGTAGGCATGCAATAAAAACCTTGCACGTCATAATGCCTCATATGACATGCACTCTATTTCTGCCTCCCTAGGCTGCCCTCTTTCGTCAAAAGTTCCCTATTTGGTAAATAAAATGATTTGGCTGAAGTCCATGAGTAGAATTTCCCCAAAAACTAGAAAATTGCCACTCGAAAGGCAAAGCTGTGACTAACTCCTCACATCTCAAAACACAGGTCATTACAGTCAGGCGGCTCACTGTTCATCTCGCTTTAACCATAGACCTGCTGGCATCCGCAGCCCAGTCATATATAGCCTGCGCGTTCAAGCACAGAGCGACATTACACTTTCAAATCCCCAAATCCTTTATCGCTCTCTTCTTCTCAAACCCTTAGCTTTCCTTACCTTCTCACACTTCAACTTCAATGGCACCCAAAGCTGCACTATCTGGTGTAACTCTGGGCCACTTGGTTGATTGGAACGCGATTTCCAATCCTCCAGTGTGGTTTCTGGAGCTCCACCCATTCCTCGACGCCAGCCACTAATGCTGCTCCATCTGCTCCTACTACTACTCCTTCTGCCATTGAGGAAGTTGCTGATCCTTCTGCTCGGACTCGGAATATTGGAAAGCGGCCTACTACTGCTCTACCTCCGGGCATTCCTATCTCCAAATGTAGCCGCTACATCTAACAACCCAAGTCTCCCATAGCACGATATTGTCCAGTTCAGGGCCCAAGCCCAATCCCCAGTTTTATTCTTCGCAATGCCACACAAGCACCCCAAAAGGCCTCGTGCCAGGAGAGGTCTCCATGTCCTCTTAAGTGGCGCACTTTGTTCTCCTCCCCAACCAATGTGGGACTTGCAAAGTCCTCAGACTCTACAATCCACCCCCCTTAGGAGGCCCACGTCCCCGTGGGACTATGGCACACCGACCCAGTCCCTAGCTCTAATACCATCTGTAACAGCCCAAGTCTCCCATATGTCACGACCAAGGCTTATCCTAGCGCACTTAGGCTATTTTGGGATATTTCCCCCTGTAAAGTGTTATAACTTAGTTTATAGAGTGCGTTATAGAGATTTAACAATTATTTGTTGCCTTCGTTTAATCTTTCTTCCACTAAGCGCTTCCTTACACAATTGCTTTATAACGGATCGATGGGTTGCGATCCAAATGCGATGAGTTAGGCTGACCTAGCATTCCTTCGTACGGGTGGGAACTAGGTGTCGCACAGGTTAAGCTGCTATAAAGGTTGACCCCGTAACACATAAGACGATATTGTCCAGTTCAGGGCCCAAGCCCAAGCCCCGGTTTTGTTCTTGGTAATGCCACACAGGCACCCCAAAAGGCCTCATGCCAGGAGAGGTCTCTACGCCCTCTTAGGAGGCACGCTTCGTTCTCCTCTCCAGCCAATGTAGGACTTGTAAACTCCTCAAACTCTACACTACCCACCTTCTAAGGCCAGCTCCTCCAGTGCCACTCCATCTTCTTTTGCTCCTGCTACGGACATCATCTTCCTCCCATCATATGTAGAACTTGATCCGGTTGTTGAAGATAGAAGTATTTGTTGGATCAAACCGAGAATTTGGATAATGCGGAACAAACCCTATGTAATTTGACTCGAGATGTTTCATGTTTACCATTAAGTCTGTGCAGATGAGTTAACTCTAAATCCGAACCTACTCATGTGAGGACAAAGCTAAGGACAGGATACATAATCCTGATCCGGATCATCATGAGTGTCATCATTCACTTGGTATATAACCAAGTCATCATCCGGAGTAAGGACCCTTCGTGCTGATTAAACACTTCACAAAACGACTAGGAACCCGCGTCTAACACTCAACTAGATTATGTTAATTAATGCGGAGTAAGTTCCTGAGTCTACATCTTGCACGGAGTAAAAGAGACTTGTGAGAGAGAAAGAATCGAAGTTGTCACTCCAACCGGACTAAGGAAAAGAAGACACGGACGAAGAAATCCGAGTCTGTCATTCGAGCGGAGTAAGGGCAACTATTACGGAGTAAGGACATCAAATGCGGAATAAGGAATCCGAACCATTACTCATGCGGAGTAAGGAAGCACTGATGCAGAGTAAGCTCTCCAAACCACTACTCATGCGGAGTAAGGAAGCGCTGACACGGAATAAGGATTCCAGGACTTCATTCATACGGAGTAAGCAATCACTGATACGGAGTAAGGATCCGAGCTTCGTTCATGCGGAGTAAGGAACCTTGCAACGGACCAAGAAGACGCTGCTTCATCTCTCCAAGCCGCAATTAATGCTAGCAGCTCGCTACGTCCCGATGTAAGACAAACTCATTGAATACCTAAATTGTCTGACACGTGGAACACACGGAGATATGGACGCAGTTTCAAATGCAATTGGAATCAAGCAAAGAATTCATTACAACTTATGCTTCCAATATTTCGAGCTCCACATCCACAGCAGTTAAAGCTTCAACATTTTTCGATGAAGAACTTCAATGCTCCACACTGCTCGGAAAATGCAATTCCAAGATAGATTTCTAGGATGTCTATATATATGCCTGAAGCAATGTAAATAAGAATGCGCGTGCTTACTTGTACTTATACACTCATAAGCGTATATCTTGTAAAGAGCCAAACACAGAGATTCACTGCCAAGTGTGTGTAACTATAACAGAGTGTTGTGTTGTAATCAGCTAAAACGCTGTTTTGCTTTGTTGTAATTATCTTCAGATAATAAAGCAACATACTTCCACTACCTGGTTAATCTTCCGCACTGATTTTATCCGTTTAACCAGAGTGAGTGTCTAAGCCATTAAGAGAGAGAAAGAATTTTCAAAGAGCCTATTCACCCCCCCTCTAGGCTCTCCGGGACCAACAAGTGGTATCAGAGCAAGTTCTACCTGTTCGTAGAGATCCCTCACTTCCTCTCAACCCAAAATGGCCGAAGAAAGCAGCATGCTATTTAATACCTGCCTTAACTCCGGGGGAGCTCAAGAGCCCCTTGCCAACCGAAGCAGCAGTGAAAATGTTGATCCACCTCAACCTGCTGCTGCCACTGCTCCTCAACCACGGAGTTCAGGCTATACTTTAAGCAAACCGCCAAAGTTTACACCACAGCTTTTCTCCCAGTGGAAAGCTCGCATGAAGATGTTCATGACCTGTCATGATCATCTAATGTGGCCTTGTCTTCATCAGGAGCTTCCCATTCCGATGACCATCAGAGAAAATGGGGTCAGGAGGCCAAAGACTGATGCTGAACTCACTCACGATGAAAGAGCCTGGCAATATGCCAGTGAAAAGGCTCTAGCTTATGTGACATCGTCCTTCGATTCAGAGGCTTTCACGGACGTCCAGGGCTGCACGACAGCAAAAGCTGTGTGGGATAAATTGACTATTCTATATGAAGGAAGTCAGTCCCAGATGCAGAATGTCATTTGCGCTCTCAGACATAACTTTGAGAGCTTCAACCACAAACCTGGCAAATCCCTGGAGGGCATCTATCGGCGATTCAGCAAGCTCATCCTGGAATTGAAAACTGTCAACGAGCACTACACTCAGTTCCAAATAAATGACAAGTTCTTTCGTTCCTTGCCGGATCGCTATTACTCCAAGCAGCTCCAGATGCAATCCAAAGACAACTTGTAGTATGCTCCCCTTGAAGAGCTATATGGAGAGCTACGGACTCATGAGGTCAGATTCAAATACACTGACCGAGACGAGAAGATAGCTCGAAAAGAAAAGGGGGTAGCTCTTAAGGCTACGGCTGGACCAAGCATGCTGACGGAGGATGATACGGAAGAGTCAGAAAACTCTGACTTGGACATGGAAGAAGAAATAGCACTCTTGGTGAAATCTTTCACACGATTTCTGCGGAAAAGCAAAAAAGGATTCAGAAGAGGTTCTTCCTCATCCTCAAGAAGGAAGGAGCGGTCGGAGTCAACATCCCATGACTGCTACAATTGCAGGAAACCTGGTCATTGGGCCAAGGACTGTAGATCCAAACCCAAGATGGCCGACAAGGATGACAAGGTTAAACCCCAGCGCTCCACCTCAGACAACAGCAAAATGAAGAGGAAGGCGTTCGTCTCAAAATACAACAGTGGCTCGGAAGAAGAAGAGGAATCTTCAGACGACGAACCAACGGAAAAGGCGAATGTCTGCCTCATGGCAAACTCTGAGGTACCTTCTATCTCTGAGCTCTTGAGTAAACTAGAATCTCTTACTAAGGAACGTGATGATGAAAAGAATGAGAGATTAATAATTACTCAAATGTATCAAAATATGAGTGGTCAGAATAAACGCCTAAAACTTGCTGTTTCTAAACTTGAAAAAGGACATAGCTGACTAACGAAGCAGGGAGGTTTGGTATCACGACCTAAGAGCTAAAAATCACCTACTGAATATCAACCTCACAGGAATGAATGTAAATCTTAAAAGACTCGAGATTGAACTTGAGAAGGAAAAGGAAATAAATCGTAAATGGCTAAAATCTGGAGAAATAGCCTCTACATTTAGAACTGATCCTGACAATATCCGAGTCAAACCTGGCCTAGGATCCAAATCCACTTCCACTGCTCCAGCTACTGAGTGCCCTCCGGACTACACTCCAAAACTAACCAACCTATATCCTGTTAGTACATCTAAACCGTTGGATGGTTTTGTTTCAGGTGGCACCATAGTTTATGATTATGGAACAAAGGCTGTTACTGCTAATCCCGAAGTAGTAGCACCCGTACCAAACGATAACGGGAAGGCTGTTGCAGTTAAAGCCGAAACTGCAGCACCCATAAACAAAGGAAAGGCTAAGGCTGACGCATCCAGGGCCAAGAGCGCGTCACCCGTTCGCAAAGGATTAGGCCATAGGGAATAGAGTAGAAAACCTGTGAAACCTAAGAAACCTGTATCCCCTGTTGTAACTCCTCATCACAGTGTCTGTTCGATATGTCGCGAAATAGGTCATTATCACTTTGAGTGTTGGAGTCTATCTGATGACTGGTTATGTAATCACTCTTTAATCAATAAAAATCCAGTTGTCAAAAAGGGTTCTTCTCGGAAAGCTAAATCTAAAACTCCTCGGAGTATTTCACCTAAGAAAACCCAAGTTGAAAAAGCAACTAAGACGGAAAAAGCTAAATCAACTTGGAAAGTTAAAGTTCCTAGCAACATAAAATCCAGAATAGTTGACACTGTTGTTGCTTCTCCTAACCGCCCAAAACAAGTTTAGGCATCAAAAATGTAATCTGTTGTCTTGCAGGAGCATCTATGGAATTCACTGCCATCTCACTTGAAGTCAAAGATCAATCAAAGCAAGTGGATACTCGATAGCGGATGCTCCGGACATATGACGGGTGATAAGACTCTGCTCGTGGATGTTACTGACAAACGAGGCCCATCCGTAACATATGGTGACAACAGTAAAGGTAAGACTGTGGGGTATGGCACTTTAACCAATGGCTGTGTATCAATTACTAAGGTTGCATTAGTCGAAGGTTTGAAGCATAATCTGCTGAGTGTTAGTAATTTATGTGACAAAGGATTCACAGTTTCCTTTTTGTCAAACACCTGCACAGTTAGAGATAACTTATCCGGAGATATTAATGGGGACATATATTCTGTGGTCTTGAGAAACAATTCTTCTGACCCTGTATGCTTCCTCACTACAGCATCACATGAAGATAGTTGGCTATAGCACAAGCGTTGCGCACATTTAAATTTTAAGACCTTGTCTAAATTAGTGTCGCTTGATTTGGTCACTGGTTTGCATAAACACAAATACTCCAGAGACACTCTCTGTCGAGAATGCCAACTTGGCAAACAGACCAAACATAGTTTTAAGATCAAATCAGTTAATTCAATAACTGCTCCTTTACAACTTCTTCACATGGACCTATGTGGTCCCATTTCTGTTTCTTCACTTGCTGGTGCGAGATACACCCTAGTGGTTATCGATGACTTCACCAGATACACATGGGTGTTGTTCCTGAAATCTAAGGATCAAACCTTTGAACACCTTGTCGATCTCTTCAACTGGATAAGTAATTCACAAGGACTAGGCATTAAATGCATCAGGAGTGATCATGGTACAGAATTTGATTTCTCAGATATGAGGTCATATTGTTCTGAACAGGGCATTCAGCACGACTTCTCTGCGCCCAGAACTCCACAACAAAATGGGGTAGCTGAGTGCAAGAATCGCACTTTAGTCGAGGCTGGTAGATCAATGTTAGCAGGGGCAAAGCTTCCTTTCAGTCTATGGGATGAAGCGGTGTCTACTGCTTGCTATGTTTAGAATAGAACTCTTATAAATAAATTTACCATGAAAACACCTTATGAGATGTGGAAGGGCAGAAAGCCTTCTATTTCACACTTCAAAACTTTTGGGTGTACTTGCTACGTACTGAACAATGGAAAAGAATCCCGGAATAAATTTGAACCTAAATCTAATGCTGGGATATTTGTTGGATACTCATTACATAGCAAGGCTTATCGGATTTTCAATAGAAAACTTTTCAAAGTTGAAGAATCTATCCATGTGACTTTTGATGAAGCTAACACGGATTGGTCGAAAGTTGGTTCTTCAAGTTCTAATGTGCAGGATCAAGACGACAACATTGACTACTCAAAGTTTATGAATGTTCCTGTCACTTCTACTGACCAACCATGTGGCACCAATGAAGAACGAAGAAATGATGCAGATGATGCTACGGATGAATCGGACTCGGGACTTCCACATAACTCCGGATATATTCCTTCGGATATTCAAAAAACCGGAGTACCTTCCAGTCCATCCGGACCAGTTGATACGGAAATGAACAGTAATAGAGAACCTCAAAATACTCCAGAACCTGTTAATTTGAATAACGCTGGCCCGGAAGAAGCTCAATCAGTGGACGACCAAGGATCTGACAGAGCTTCAAATCATTGAGTATTCACCACCACTTGCGCAAAACTATAGGTGGACTCAAAGCCACTCTCAAGAACAAGTGATTGGTGATCCTATTGTTGGTGTTAGAACAAGAGCAGTCACCTCCAACATGTGCCTCTACTCTTGCTTTTTGTCGCAGATAGAGCCAAAAGTGGTGGAAGAAGCTCTTCAAGATTCAAATTGGATAGACGCCATGCAGGAAGAGTTAAATCAGTTCAAAAGGAATGATGTGTGGACTCTTATACCAAGGCCAAAGTCTCAACAAGTCATTGGAGTTAAATGGGTGTTCCGGAACAAACTTGATACGGACGGAATCTTAATCCGGAACAAAGCCCGACTGGTAGCCAAGGGTTATCCTCAAGAATAAGGAATAGACTATGACGAAACTTTTGCTCCAGTAGTCCGACTTGAGGCAATCAAAATGTTCTTGGCATATGCTCCATATGAAAACTTCAAAGTTTATCAAATGGATGTCAAGAGTGCATTTCTAAACGGAGATCTTCAAGAGGAGGTATATGTTGAACAACCTCCAAGCTTCATTGAACCAAAGGCTGGACATCTGGTCTACAAACTAAGGAAAGCCTTGTATGGATTGAAGCAAGCTCCAAGAGCCTGGTACGACACACTTTCGGAATTCTTACTCACTCACAACTTCCAAAAAGAGAAGATTGACACCACGCTATTCATACAGAAAGAGAAGACACATACTCTGATCATACAGATCTACGTGGATGATATCATTTTCGGATCATCTAATCCGAAACTTTGTGATGAGTTTGCCAAGTTGATGACTGGCAAGTTTGAGATGAGTATGATGGGAGAACTGTCCTACTTCGTTGGGATCGAGGTCAAACAACTAAAGGAAGGGATCTTCATCAACCAAGCTAAGTACACTCGTGACTTAATCAAGAAGTTTGGTATGGAAGGTTCATCTCCTGTCAAAAATCCAATGCCAGTCAGTGCCAAGTTAGACCTAGATGTTGATGGCAAATCAGTGAATGTGACTGAGTACAGAGGGATGATTGGATCCTTGCTGTATCTTACAGTAAGTCGCCCGGACATAATGTTTGCAACTTGCATCTGTGCAAGATATCAGGCGAATCCCAAAGAGTCACATATGCTTCATGTAAAACGGATATTAAGGTATCTCAAAGGGACGATGAATTTGGGACTCTGGTACCCAAAAGAGTCCAATTTCGCCTTATCCGGATATTCTGATGCTGATTTTGCCGGGTGTCGCATAGACAAGAAAAGCACCAGTGGTACATGCCAATTCCTTGGAAACAGATTGATCTCTTGGTTCAGTAAGAAGCAGAATTCCGTATTAACCTCTCATCTTGAAGCGGAATATATAGGCTCTTTGGGAGTTCGTTGCGCATGACTTCTCTAGATGCAAAGTCAACTTACTGACTACGGCTTCAACATGACATCTGTTCCACTCTACTGTGACAATACCAGTGCTATTGCCATCAGCAATAATCCCGTCATACATCCAAACACAAAACATATTGAGGTCAGGCATCATTTCATTCGCGATCATGTTTTTAAAAAGCACATATCCCTGGAACATGTTGCTACTGAAGATCAACTGGCGGATATACTTACAAAGCCCCTACCTGATGTAAGATTTTCTGAACTTCTTCTTAAATTAGGTATGCTTGACTTTTCTGCATAGCTTCTCACCTGTTATCCATCAGTAGTTATTTTCAAAACATGCATTGTTGTACTTCATGGTTAGTGATAGATACTGAACTTCATGTTTAACTATCTTACTTTAGTCGTGTAAATGTTCTGATATTTCTCACTAAGTTCATATTGGGAGGATGCTTGCTTATTCGAACTGACAGTGAATCAAGCAAACATAATTAAATTTATATGACACAAATCCTATTCTGATGTCATGAATTCAACTCCATCTTACATCACATGTCTTATGATTTCATGACTGACTGAAATATCTAAGAAGCATGGTTGAGGAATGATTTGGGATAGCTCGGACTGAAAGTAGAAATTCACTGTCTGCTGATCAGCTGCTTGAGTGGAGTAAATCAAGGATAGGCAGCAGTTTCTCTCGTTTCATCATAAAACAGGAAACATCTTAACAGGCTCTAAAAGTCCACAGGGGAGAAATTGCTCTCTCTATTATCTAGTAATACCCCCAGATTCATATTTCATGACCTCTCTCCTGGCTGTCTATCTGAGGGGGAGTCATCCTCAAGAAGATCGCATCAAAATGATTCGCTGATCTCAGGGGGAGAGAATACTTCATTGAATCTTAAGTAAGGCCCCCTATTTCAGCAAAAGGCATGACTACAGGGCGAGAGAATGCTTATTATTAAGTAATGCCTCTCTGATATGTCTCGGATGTTCCGCCCTATAACTTTCACTCATAAAGCTTATTGGATTTGCACTGTTGAATCGGAATTGCGGATTGCTTACTGTTATCTTCCTCTTCCTAGCATTTTAGGCATGACAGTCGGTTGTAACATCATACATCATGTGCTCTTCCTTCCATTTTCACTCATACATTCTCTGATGGATGAAGTCATATAAATCAAATTGATCTTTGCTCTCATTTTCAGTATGAAGGATTGGCTATGTTGACCTATTGGATTTATGTGTTAATTATCCCACACATACATTGATTTCAGTATGATGGCTTTCACTTCTTATGTATGTGTCTAGCACTTAACTTCTTATGCATAAGTTCTGTTTCTTCTTAGTACGAATTGTGTGTTATACTCTTATGTTGTTTATCCGGACTAACCCGAACCTGACGAGACTTGCTCTTCAAAGCATCTATTTGTTAAGTCACAGGTTTAGATTCTCTTTGCATTTCATTGCTCTATCCTGTGAGATGTCTCGGATTTCTGAGGTGTTATGGTACTTCATACTCCCTCGACATCAAGACCGCAAAGGAATCATCTCTTTTCAACACTGTTATACTGATACAGTTAGTCAGTCTCATCCGGATGATCTTTATATGGATTATCCTGCTCCGGATGAAAGTCGGTTTATTTCCTCCTGACTCTTGGAATTCTCAATTCGCGATAAACCAAGTAATTATCTTACATCGCTTATTTTTGAGGAGGGATAATGATGGTTCATTTAATGGACGCATTGAGCCCGATACTTATCTTTTCAAAAATCCGGAAGTATGCCTACATCTGTCATCTTTGAATGGTTAGCACAGCCGCCACGTCATAAGTCTATTCGACGGCGCTAATCCATCACTTCTAATGACATAAAGAAGTCGAGTGGCTCACTGTTCATTTTGCTTAAACTCAAGACCCACTCGCTTCCACGGAAAGGATCCTATTTATACCGCACTATCGGCGTCGGCCGAGGTTATCACTACCAACTCTCAAAACCCTAAACCCTCACCGCACCTATTCCGGCAAAGCTCTTCTCTCCTTCTTCCTTACTCTTTCACTCTCAATGGCATCCCAACCTCTCTATGGTGTTGTTCCTGGCCATCTTGTCGATTGGTCCGGAATCTCTGATCCTCCAGCATGGCTCCACGAGGTTCGCCAGCTACTCAAGCATAGCAACCTTTTCGCGTTTGTTTCTGCCTCGGCTGATCTTCTAGTGTCGGACGTCCTGGCCTTCCATCAGCACTCCACCTCCACTGAGGAGTTTATCCTTTCTGTGGTTCGAGGGGAAACTATCAAGATCACACCTCAGGTGATCCGGGATGTTTTCAACCTTCATGCCGGCAATGACATCTGACCAAACACTACTGCCATGGCTGCTTCCATGGGGTGTCCTAATAAGGTGAAGGAGTACAAAATGAAGTCTTTCCATGGTCCTCACCGCTGTATGGCCACCATACTCAGCCGGTGTCTTCTGGCTCGCTCCACGGCTCTCGACTTGGTTCCATACGATCTCCTGCTGGCAATGTATGCGGTTTTTGAGTCACTGCCACTTGACTGGGGCAACTTTCTCTTCCGGGTGTTGCGGAATGGGAAACAAAACTTGTCTTTTGGACGGATTCTGTCCCAAATCTTCCGGCATCTTCACCCCACGCACTTCCAGGGTGAACAGGTGATTCCCTTCCCGGCGTCCTACTACTTTCGCCATCTTACTGCCGACGGGACCCTCACCGTTCACCGCCCTCCAGTCTCCGGTGCCCTTGCTGTCGCTTCAGAACAGCGAGCGAGTTCTATTGGTGAACCCGTTGGCAGCTCGGGCCACGAAGTTAGTTCTGCTCTCCGGTCCGTTCACTCCCGCATCCGGTCTATTGCCGCTCCGGCACGCTCCCGCAGTTCGCTACACAGCGTTCGGGCTGACCCGTCTACTGCTGTAGGGCCCTCTCAGCCGCCCTTCCATGAGGTTACCACATCCACCTCTCTTGCTGATGTCCCTGTCTCTCTTCCTGTTGTTGCTGCTCCTGATGCTGCTGCTGATGCTCCCGCACCCATCTCTTCGGTCACAGCGGCTGTTGCTGCTGTTCTTTCGGACCTTCCATCTTCTCCTGCGGAAGCCTCTCCCGCTCACTCTCCGGTCCTCCAGGACTATCTCGACCATCTCTCCACCGACATACTGAATGACTGTTGGCTGCGCTTCAGCCTCGCCATTACTGCTGACATCCCAGAACCTACCCTCCGGGTGTTTTATGCTCAACACACCCAGACCCCGGAGGAAATGCTTATTAGGAACTGCTATCACGGCTTTGTAACGCCGTCGATCCTAAAGGCTACACCTCCTGCTGCTGCTTCTTTCGGGCCTGCCCATGACGCACGGACACTTGTCCCTGCTGAGGCTGGTCCCTCTTATCCTGCGGATATCCCTACCATTGACCTCTCCGGTCAAAGTGGATCTGCCGCCCCTCCTGCTGCTGCTGCTGTACAACCACCGCCCTCTCCTGCTGCCGCCGACTCTACCCTGCCCACACCTGCCCCTCTTCATGTGGGCGAGTCCTCGAAATCTCCCGCCTTTGGTCTTGGGTGCGCCTCTTTTGCCACTATTTTATCTGAGGCTGCTTTCTCTGCCCAACTCGATCGCCTTGCTGACGACAGTCGTCTTCAGACTCAGGCCCTTTCCGACCATGTCCGAACCATGGGTGCCGAGCTTCTTTCCGCCTTCTCCTCTACCTCTCTCTCCATGGATCAGAAGCTAGAGCGGCTTGCCGCGTCTTTCTCTGACTTGTCCACCTCCATTGCGGACTTAACGCAAGTCGTGGCCAGTCCCTCCCGCTCTCACCGATCTGCCAAACCGGGGGAGAAATCATCTGATCCTTCCCCTCTTTCCACTACTGGCGTTGCCTCTCGCAAACGGTCTGCACCTGCTCTTCCTTCGGGCCTTCCAGTGCCTAAACGTAGCCATTTCTCCACTGGCTAGACCAGCTCTCCCACTCCTACTGTTCTATCTGGTGCCATTTCCTTCTTCCCATCATACGCAGAATTGCATCCGGATGATGCTGATGGGAGCATTCTTGCTGCGGCCAAGGCCTATGCCTTCTCCACTGTCGAGCGCCGATGTGTGTCTGCCTCGTCCCCCTTCGAACCTCAAGACATCCGGACCATATTGTCTGAGGAGGGACAATTTTCCACTGACGACATCGATAACTATGCTCTGGCGGTAAAGATGGAGTTGAGGCTATTCCCCTCTTTACTTGAGGAAGGCTTTGATTTTGATGTTCTTCTTTGTTAGGTTGAAAACCAGTTTCCTGCTGTGGACGTTATTCTATCCTACATCAATGGTACAGCAGAGAATAGCCGACCATGGACCTCTCTGTCCATCATTTTCATCCCCTTCCGAGTCGACTCCCCACATTTCATGCTGACTGTTTTCCTGATCAAAGAGAAGAAAATCTTGCTTTTGGATTCTCATCAGGTTGTTGACCGCCCGATTAGAAAGAATCAGATGAGAAGTCTCATTCGAACCTTGTCGGATGCAATCAGACAGAGTTCTCTCTACGAAGACTTGAATCTACAGCCTCTTGGTCAGGATGAAGTACTCATGGGGACGATCCGGAACAAGAAGAATGTGCCCCAGCAACCCGATGAAAACAGTTGTGGAGCCTTTGTCTGCTACTTCTTAAAATCTGTTATCTCCTTCGATGATGACTGGAAAAATATCATCGAGTTCTCCAAGAAGCAGACAATGGCACTACGAGAGCATGTAGCAAGGATGATCTTCAAATATAGTAAGCCGTATGTACCATAATTTATATCTGTACTAAGGCTTAATGTATTCCTGTTGTAACTGAGTGGAACTGTTCTCTTTAATCCTTACCTCTGTGTTTGCTGCCTTACCGGATCAGATTACAAAGGGTTTGGCATATCCATATTGGGGGAGACTGTTGGATCAAACCGAGAATTTGGATAATGCGGAACAAACCCTATGTAATTTGACTCGAGATGTTTCATGTTTACCATTAAGTCTGTGCAGATTAGTTAACTCTAAATCCGGACCTACTCATGTGAGGACAAAGCTAAGGACATGATACATAATCCTGATCTGGATCATCATGAGTTCGTCATTCACTTGGTATATAACCAAGTCATCATCCGGAGTAAGGACCCTTCATGCTGATTAAACACTTGACAAAACGACTAAGAACCCGCGTCTAACACTCAACTAGATTATGTCAATTAATGCGGAGTAAGTTCCTGAGTCTACATCTTGCACGGAGTAAAAGAGACTTGTGAGAGAGAAAGAATCGAAGTTGTCACTCCAACCGGACTAAGGAAAAGAAGACACGGACGAAGAAATCCGAGTCTATCATTCGAGCGGAGTAAGGGCAACTATTACGGAGTAAGGACATCAAATGCGGAATAAGGAATCCGAACCATTACTCATGCGGAGTAAGGAAGCACTGATGCGGAGTAAGGACATCAAATGCGGAATAAGGAATCCGAATCATTACTCATGCGAAGTAAGAAAGCGCTGACACGGAATAAGGATTCTAGGACTTCATTCATATGGAGTAAGCAATCACTGATACGGAGTAAGGATCCGAGCTTCGTTCATGCAGAGTAAGGAACCTTGCAACGGACCAAAAAGACGCTGCTTCATCTCTCCAAGCCGCAATTAATGCTAGCAGCTCGCTACGTCCCGATGTAAGACAAACTTATTGAATACCTAAATTGTTTGACACATAGAACACACGGAGATGTGGACGCAGTCTCAAATGCAATTGGAATCAAGCAAAGAATTCATTACAACTTATGCTTCCAATATTTCGAGCTCCACATCCGCAGCAGTTAAAGCTTCAGCATTTTCCGATGAAGAACTTCAATGCTCCACACTACTCGGAAAATGCAGTTCCAAGATAGATTTCTAGGATGTCTATATATATGCCTAAAGCTATGTAAATAAGAATGCGCTTGCTTACTTGTACTTATACACTCATAAGCGTATATCTTGTAAAGAGCCAAACACAGAGATTCACTGCCAAGTGTGTGTAACTATAACGAGTGTTGTGGTGTAATCAGCTAAAACGCTGTTTTGCTTTGTTGTAATTATCTTCAGATAATAAAGCAACATACTTCCACTACCTGGTTAATCTTCCGCACTGATTTTATCCGTTTGACCAGAGTGAGTGTCTAAGCCATTAAGAGAGAGAAAGAATTTTCAAAGAGCCTATTCAGCCCCTGCCCCCCTCTAGGCTCTCAAGGAGCAACAGTATTTTTAGAGCAATGAAAGAGTATGCTGGCTCCACTGCTGAGCGAAGATGTCTAACTATGTTTCCTTTCTCACCTGAAGATATAAGCAATATACTTTCTGAGGGGGGACTGTACACGACTGAAGAGATTGACAACTTCGCTCTGGCTGTGAAGATGGAATCCAGGTTGTTTCCTTCTCTGTACAAGGATAGAAACCTTGTTGATATCTTGCAATGTTGGTTTGAGGATTATATTCCAGTTATTTCCTACATCCAGACCTTCGTTGACGGAACTGCTGAGAATAGCATAAAATTGATAATGTGCATTTATATCATTATTTTATAGCCTATTTAGGGTGTTTAAGATGCATGTCCAGTGCCTGTTTAGTACCATATTTCATATATATTTGCTCTAACCCCTAGAAAGACACTGATTGTGCTATATATGTGTTTTTGAGCTGTTTTGGGCAGGTTTTTGGATGATTTCTTCTCTAGTCATCAGCTAGACTACTCTATCTACTAAAGAGGGAGCTTGTGGCTACTTATGAGCTCAAAAGGAGGTATCTATTCCAGGCTACAAGTGAAAAGGCCGCAAGAGGTCTCTTCACACTATCAGTGCTAAATATGGATGTTTTGACTTATTTGACCCAAAAGGAGGCTTCAAATGATTTCACGTGCAGAACAAAAGTTGTTCCAAATGATGTTCTCTACCTTCCCAAGAAATTTAAGCTATTTTGGAGATGCCCGTGACAATGACCTTTCTCACAGGCAAGATTATTTTTGCATGAAAGAAATCTATATGACTTGATAAAGTTGGAGACAAATTTTCAAACCATTTGGAGGTGCTCGTGACAATGACCTTTGTCATGGGCAAGGATGTTTTTACATGGAAGGCTTCTATTTGATGTGATAAAGTCTTGGGTGAAGTGTCAGAGCAAATGGAGGTGCCCGTGACAATGACCTTTGTCACGGGCAAGAATGTTTTTGCATAGTCACCTTTGTTTTGCTATGCTAACGATTTTTCTCTTCTGGAGCTTGATCAAATTCTACTTGGTTTAAGGTGTTTTTAAGGTTTGAATGGAGAATAAGGGTCACTTACCGAAACTACGTCATTTTGGTAGCAACAACAGTTGGCATTAGGGCACACATTATACAATACCTGTAGCCCTATAAAAAGAGGGATCTTGGAGGCAGCAACGCATGCTAAGGAGGCTGAAACACAGACAGAGGCTAGAACGGATTCAGGACTTCAAGAGAAGCAGCATTGGAGGTTGTGTAACATGTTCTTGGCAGGACAAGAGAAGGGCTGGAGCTTCTGTTTTCATCTCTCTATTTTATTCTATCTCTCTGCTGGTACATTTGCTATGCCTTATTTTGAATTTTCTGGGTTTGTAAACATGATTATGGGGTAAAACCTTATTTCTAGGGGAGCAATGTAGCCCCCAAGGTCTTGTAATGTTCTGGATTACGGAATTTTGCTTGCTGTTATATGAAATTTTGGGTTTTTAATTAGTTCATTAATGTTTAATGCAAAGTCTAATGTATGCATGGTTAGACTATCTTAGCCCTTGTCTAGGGTGGAATTTGATGAACTAGATTTGACATTACATGATGGATCAAGTCTGTATTTGTTAAATTGGTTGTTTTTCTTTGAACACTTTTATTATCATGGACCAAATGGTTTAAAATACTTAAACTTCCCTTTTCATGGACCAAGTGTTAAGGCAGTGGGTGATGACCATTATAAACTTGGAATTAATTAAATGTTTTTAAGCAAGTGTTAAAACCAGAATATTGCAAGGGTGTGAGTGGTGAAATTGTGAACCTAGAATCACTTAAACTAGCTGAAAACCTCCGTTGAAGCGTCGGTTAAACCCAATCATTTCCCTAGATTTTGCTGAATTTACAAGTTCTGTAGTTCTACTTAAATTACAAGCATAATCAATTGTCCAGACATAAGCTTAAGCTTGTTGCTAGGTGCTTGCTGCCTAACAGCAAGGCTACCTCCCTGTGGGTTCGACAATCGGAGTCTTAATACTCCATTTTAATACTTAACCAGTGCATTTGCTGCAAAGCCTGTCAAACCAATTTAGTGAGGTCAAGTTTTTGGAGCCGTTGCCGGAGAGGCAAGCCAAATGATGTTAGGATTAGGTGACATTTTGTGATCAAGTCAGTTAGTGATCTGGAATGTTTAATTTATTTATTTTTTTGTTTATTAGAGTGGTATCACCCGGTATTTCTCTGTATTGTTTTTGTTATTTTTCAGGGGTGTTTATAGGTGTTCGATTAAATTCCTCAGTGTATGCGTCAAACTCGAGGAGAGTTGTTGCCATATGATCCATAAATCGAACGGACATTGCGAGAGCAGTGAAAGGCTTATAGGGTATTAGCTGCAGCTGAACAGCAGTTGGAAGGCTTAACTACCTTGTGTGAAGAAATTATGGCTGAAAATAGAGCAAGAGAAGATCAGGGACACAACGGCCAAGGAGGTTATTAGCCTAGGACCTTCATGGATTATGCTAGACCTGTACTTTTAGATGAGTACTCAGGCATTAAAAGGGTGCCGGTCCAAGCAAATAACTTTGAGCTGAAGCCTACACTGCTGCAGATGGTTGGGCAAGAAGCATTTTGAGGATCAGTGTTGGATGATCCTCACAATCATCTAGTGAGATTCTTGCAAATATGCGACATGATCAAAATCAATGGCGTAATAGATGACACGATAAAGCTGTGACTCTTTCCCTTTTCGTTAAGGGATAGAGCGCTTGGATAGTTCCAGTTATTACCAACAGGGAACATTACTACCTGGGATCAAATGGTGGAGAAATTTCTTTCAAAATACTTCCCGCCTACAAGAGTGATGCACCTGAGGAGCCAAATAAGACAATTCAGCCAGCACACTGATGAATCTCTCTATGAAGCATGGGAGAGGTTTAAGGACTTGGTTAGGCGCTGTCCTAACCATGGAAGACCAGAATGGTTGCAGGTAGAGTCCTTCTTCATGGGCCTGCAACCTTCAATCAGAAACATGATGATGGAACTGGGAAATGCAGTGGAATTGCTTGAGAGGATGGCAATGTCAAATTGCCAATGGTCCACTGACAGACAAACACATTCCAAATTAGAGTCTATAGCTGCGGTTTCTAACTCAAACCAGCTTGATGAGTTAACCAAAAAGATGAACATGCTAAATGAACAAATGTCAGTCGTGTCTGTACGGATCGAAGGGAGAGCAGAACAAAGTACTGGAGGAGAAAGCACATCACACTCAACTCCGGAGGATGCTTTGTATATTGGAAACAAAGGTAGATATCAGCGCCAATATCAAAATTCTACCTCCTCAAATAATTATCAGCATCAGTAAGGGCAGGGAAGTGCTCAACAACCATATGTGTGGCAGACGCAGAACAAAGCCCAAACCTATGGAGCGCCACACTATGGTGAAGGATCTCAACTTAATAATCAACTCCCTCCAGGATTTCAAAGACCTCCACAGCAGAAGGATGTAAGGACCCGTATTTGAGGGGTTCTTGGAGTTAGCCTTGAGTAAGGCCTTGTTTTAGAGAATGAACATCAGCACAGTGATGTGCTCGTCAAATGGAGAATTTTGACTATGCTTGGGCTCGATTCGGAGTTCGAGGCCCCGAGGGGTATTTTAGGAATTTCACATGAATTAAAACATCCCAATTAATATATTTGAGAGTTTTATTTAAAATATGATTTGCGCTTAATTGTTGGGCTATAGAGCTTAATGAAGTGGATTAAAAAATCTTGGCCTTTGGGCTTATAGATGTTGGGCTTTAAAATTAATCAAAACTACGTCGTTTTGATTATGGGGGAAAATATATAAAGGAAAAAAGGGTTCAAAAATTAGGGAATTTTCTCATTTCAAAACCCTAGCAGCCGTCAACCCAGAGAGAGAGAGAGAGAGAGAGAGAGAGAGAGAGAGACACGGCTAGAGAGGGAGACTGCTGGAAAGAGGGAGACTGCTGGAAAGAGGGAGACACGGACGGAGACGGCGAGGACGATCCAAGGCCGGCGATCCAAGGATTTCTGCCGTGGACGAGAGCCCAGAGACGTGATTGCTAGAATACAACGACCAGTTGTATTCTCCGATTTTGAGGTAGGGAATTCGTGTTCGTATTCATATCTTCTGAGAATTTTGGGTTTACACCCTCTGATGTGAATATTGAGAATTCTGGGTTTATACCCTTTGTTGCGATTCATCGAGTTGGCTGGGTACGGATCTGTTATGGTTCTGTTCATGTTGATGTTGAGTTTATGCCCCCACATGCATATGATGATTGATTGTGAGGTTTCCAGTATATCTGGATAGTAAAAGTTAATAAAATAATCTGGGATGGTCTGGATGGGTAGGTTGATATGAGGGACATAGCTGGAGTTGAAACCAGGCTATGTACCCTAACTTTAGAGTCTAATAACTCACAATCTAAAAATAATTTGAGAGAGGTCCTTTAGAGAAAAGTGATTAAAACAACAAAACAAAGGTCTTTGTGCAAAATATGGCTGCATGCCATATTGCACGTGAAAAGCCCTTTTCACGTGCAAGCCCATTTGGTCTGAAATTTTACCCCAGGCTTCCCTGAAAGGTGTAGAAAGCAGGAAGCTAAAAACCCTTGTGCACGTGAAAAGCCCTTTTCACGTGCAAGCCCAATTGGTTTAAAATTTTACCCCAAGGTTCCTTGAGATGTGTAGAAGGCAGGGAGCCAAACATCCCCCTGCACGTCATATGACCTATATGACGTGCATCCCCTTATTTTGCCTCCTCTAGCTTCCCCATTTAGCCAGAAGGTTCTTGAGTGGAAAATAATATAATTGGGATGAAGTTCCGGAGTTAATTTACCTAAAAACTTACCAGAACGGTTAAGGAACACTGATATGGGAAAAGAAATTGTATACTGTGAATGTTACTAAGATTGTGGCTGCACTACATGAACTGAGTGGATTGTAAATCATATTGATATGTGCTTAGTTGTATTATGTCTGTTGAGCATCTTGTACTGAAATAAATTATGCCTTCTGGGCACCTTGTGCTGACTTATGTGGTTGCATTTCACTGAGTTTTGTTTGAGTGCTAAATGTTGTAAGCTACGGGACAGCTGTTGAGCTGGAGCCTTTGATCGACGAGACAGCTGCCAAGCTGGAACCCTTTTGATTACAGGACAGTCATTGGACTGGAGCCTTGGATATGGGACAGTTATATCACTGGAACCCCTCTCTCTGAATATGGGATGTGTTTGATGGTTTTTGTGTGTGGTTTCAACTAGTTCACTACACTAGCACAAGCATCCACTAAACATGCATTCTAGTAGTGTGGGATGGCCCTGGGGAGACTTGGTCCCTACTAAGCTGTGGTTTGCTCACCCCTCCTTTGAATTGTTCTCTTTGCAGGGTCTAGCCGGCGATAGGTGACAGAGCTGAGGTGATTGGCCATAGAGGCTATGGGACCCTCCTTATTTGATTGTTAATGTGTCTATTGCTTTCTATTTTGGTTTGGGTTATTTTGTAAACTGAATTTGGTATTGTGGGTTTACTGGGAGCTTTTCCCCATTTGAGTTGTAATGGACTTGACTCCTCTTTGAAATGAAGTATACTGTGGTATGTTATTTTGACTGAATGATGATTGTGTGTATGGTTTGGAATCAGGGGCATGTCCTTTGGCATGTTAGCCCAGGATGTGTAGTATTGGGACAGCACCCGTTGTATAAGTCCAATCTAGGTGTTTGCACCAACCCCTTGACCCTTCGGGTGCGGGCATGGGCAGTCACTAACCATTTCCAGGTGTAAGGAAATTGGGGCGTGACAATATGGTATCAGAGCATTCATGGTCTAGTGGACCTAGGATAGTAGGGGGGATGATTACTTTTGAGACCCTTAGAAGACAGTATAGGGCACGCCTGATCACCGTGGACCTATCTGGTTTTTTGGGGTGTACTCAGGAGTAGTTAGACCAGGGAGTAGGACATTTGCATTTGAGTTGAGGTGCATACATGCGTGGCATTAGGGCACTAGTTTGAATTTTTGTATAAATGTTATGATCTGGTGTGATACGTTGCTGAACATAATTGTTGAACTTGATACTGAAACTTGATGTTGAAACTTGATACTGAATAATGAATGCCAAGTGTTAGAGCTGAATAATTGATGCTGAATGTTAGTATTGGACAATTAGTACTGAATGTTCTTGTTAAATAACTGATACTGAAAGTTTATGCTGGAAGTTGATACCGTGTGTGAATTGTTATTATACAATTCTGGGCAATTACTCAATATGTGTACCTCAAGGTCCATAGGAATGAGGGTGTGTAACCTGAGATGACTCTAGTCTTATCTAATGTGTAGAAAATGCCTCCTAGGAGAATAACCCGAGCTACCCCAGCTGTAGAATATGAGTCTTCTGCACGGGTTGGACAAGAGGGAGAACCACGAGTAGAGGGTGATCCTATAGATCGGATCATGGCCCAAGTCAGAGCTTTGAGCGACAATGTACAAGGAATGTGTGAGGACCTCAGGGGAGATATCCTAAATGAGGTACGTCAGGAGATGCTGGCACGGCTGGCAGTGCCACCTTCCCCACCCCGTGAGGCAGAACCTCCACACAGGCAGGAAGTGCCAGTGAGACGGGAGGAAGAAGACGTGGTGATGCGTTTTCGGAAGGAACACCCACCAAGGTTCAAGGGAGGAGCTGAACCTCTGGCAGCAGAACATTGGCTGCGCCAGATAGAGCACATATTCTCTTTTCTCCGACCCCAGGAGGAAGATAAAGTGAGGCTGGCAGTCCGCCAGTTGGAAGAAGAAGCCCTGGAGTGGTGGCTGAGCATATCAGGGAGCCGGGACATGGAGGCAATGTCCTGGGACGAGTTCCTCCAGCTATTTCATGAGGAATTCTTCCCAGAGTCGCTGCGGTGAGTCACTGCGGTGGCAGAAAAGGGAAGAGTTCAGCAGCTTGAAGCAGGGCTCACGCTCAGTGGCTGAGTACGAGCGGGACTTTAGAGGACTGAGTCGGTTTGCCCCAGAGGCAATATCTAGAGAGGATCTGAAGGCCCATAAATTTACCATGGGACTCAGACCTCCCCTGAAGCAAAGGGTGGAAATGCTGAGGTTGAAAACTTATGCAGAAGTCGTTGACACAGCCAAAATTGTTGAGAGAGGATTGGAGGAGGGAAGACAAGCTCATCATGAGCGGCTGGGACAGAGTAGACGTGATAAGCAAGGGGATTCCAAGAGACAAAAGGTTGAGTCAGGGAGTGGGACTTTTCCCAAGGACCGGGGCCAAGCTTCAATGGCTCCACCGAGGTTCAGTAGTTTTGGAGGACAGGGAGGCTCAGTTGTGAGTTTTCCCAGAGAGTGTGCTTGTTGTGGCCAGTCAGGACACCTGAAACGTGAGTGCCCCAAACAACACCTGTCGTGTCATGGCTGTGGGAAGATAGGGCACCTTAGAACAGTGTGTTTCAGTAAGGGGAACAGTTGGGGAGCTGGAAGTGTGACACAAGGAGGCAGGGGAGGGACCCAATCTCAAGCCCCAGCTCCGAGGCCAGCACGTTCGTGGCAACCCAGTCAGGCCGGTTCCAACTATGCCAAAAACACAAGAAGGATCGGAGGGGCGTCCAAGTGGACTCCAGGATGGAGCTAAAGGGAAGGTTGTAGAGGCAAGTGCTGGGGCGAGTCAAGGCAGAGCGTACGCGCTTACCTCAGCACCCGCAGAGGAGGAGGACCTTCCATCACCCTCCGAGGACGGCGGAGCCGGGTCTTCAGTAGTACGAGGTACTATTTTACTATCCCGTACTGTAGTTGTTGTACTGTTTGATACCGGAGCATCGTGCTCCCTGATTGCGGAGTCCTTGGTTGAGGGCCTTGGACTTGTTTGTGTGAGGGCTGATAGGCCTCTGTGTGTTGAGTCACCTATGGGAGGAACGGTGACAATAAACCGTGTATGTCGTGAATGCATACTTACAATTGGAGAAGTTGAACTCCAATTTGATCTTTATGTGATGCCTATAAGGACATTCGATTTGATTCTGGGAATGGATTAGTTGTTGGCCTTTCAGGCTAAGATTGACTGCTATAGACGACGAGTGTCGATTACTTCACCCACAGGAACTTCCTGTACTATAGTGGGTGAATGGGATAAGAATGTCGGAAGAGCAGGGCCAATGAGAGAGCTATAGAGTAATATTACCCATAGACTTACCACTCTAACCTTCGAGGAGGAAGGTAACTTAGAGAAAAGAGCGTGGCCTGATGTGGTTGAGAACTTCCAGGATGTGTTCCCTGGAGAGTTAGTGGAATTACCTCCACACAGGAGTACTGAGTTCACAATTGAACTAGTACCCGGGGTGGGACCTATCTCCCAAGTGGCATACCGGATGGGACCTGCTGAATTGAGAGAGCTACAAAAGCAAATAAAGGAGCTTGGAGATAAAGGCTTCATTCGCCCAAGTACATCACCTTGGGGTGCACCAGTACTGTTTGCTAAGAAGGCAGACGGGTCGTTAAGACTCTGTATTGACTACCGGAAGCTGAACCAAGTGACGGTAAAGAATAAATATCCGTTACCGAGGATTAATGACTTATTTGACCAACTGAGTGGAGCACGGTGGTTTTCGAAAATTGATCTCCGTTCGGGGTACCATCAGCTGAGGGTCAGGAGGGAGGATATCCCTAAGACTGCATTCAGGTGCAGATACGGGCACTATGAGTGGCTAGTGATGCCTTTTGGGCTTACGAACGCACCGGCAGTGTTTATGCATCTAATGAACCAGGTATTTGCCCCATATCTGGATTCCTTCGTAGTGGTGTTCATTGATGACATCCTCGTATATTCTAAGACCCGAGAGGAGCATGGGGAACATCTGACCGTGGTGTTGCAGACACTACGAAATCATCAGTTATATGCTAAATTTAGTAAGTGTGACTTTTGGATGAGAGAGGTGCATTTCCTTGGGCACGTGGTATCTGCTGAAGGAGTAAGAGTGGACCCGACCAAGATTGAGTCTGTATCATCTTGGAAGAGGCCCACTAATGTCTTTAAGATCCACAGTTTCTTGGGACTGGCGGGATATTATCAGCGCTTTGTGGAAGGGTTTTCACGGTTGGCAGCACCGATGACAGCCCTAACACGGAAAGGAGCCAAATTCGAGTGGACGAACAAGTGTCAGAAAGCTTTCGAGGAATTGAAAACTCGACTGACCACTACACCTGTGTTGAGTCTACCACAAGAGGGAGTGCCTTATGAGGTATATTGTGATGCGTCCCGAGTTGGACTGGGGTGTGTTCTGATGCAAGAATGCAAAGTCATAGCTTATGGCTCACGACAGCTGAAACCCCATGAACAAAATTACCCAACACACGACCTGGAGTTGGCAGCAGTGATTTTTGCCTTAAAGTCGTGGCAACACTATTTGTTGGGGGAGAAATTTGTGGTGTACATGGACCATAAAAGTCTGCAATATATTTTCACCCAGAGAGACCTGAACCTGAGACAGAGGAGATGGGTAGAGTACCTGCAGATGTTCGATTTCACACTCTCCTATACACCTGGAAAAGGGAATGTCGTTGCTGACGCGCTAAGTAGAAAGGGCAAAGCTGAGATTTCCATTAGAGAATGGAAAATGATGGAACAGCTAGAAGTACTTTAGGTACAGCCTGATCTTAGCAGTGGGAAAGCAGTCCTGTGCCCTATCACTGTGATGCCAGAATTATACCAACGTGTCCGTGATGGACAGTTGGGAGAGATGGACTGTGAGGTAATCCGGGCCCAGATAGAGGCTGGTGAGCTGTCCGAAGAGTGGACAGAAGGAGCTAGACACGAGTTGAGGTTTCAGGGGCGTTTGATAGTTCCACCCTTCCTTCGAGGGAATTTGATGAGGGAATTTCATCATTCCCGTTTGGCTGTACACCATGGGGGACAAAGATTTATTATGCCGTGAGAGCACAGTTCTGGTGGCCGGGACTGAAGAAGAGCGTAGCGGGATTTGTTTCTAGGTGCCTCACTTATCAGCAAGTCAAGGCAGAGCACCAACGACCTGCGGGTCAATTGCAGCCCTTACCTGTGGCTGAGTGGAAGTGGGAACACATTACCATGGACTTCGTGACAGGACTTCCCGCCACCTCTGGCCGGAAGGACATGATATGGGTCATTGTAGATCGTTTGACAAAATCAGCCCATTTCTTAGCTATTCGGGAGCGAGACTCCATTGGCACCTTAAGCCAGTTGTATATCAACGAAATTGTCAGATTGCATGGGGTACCCGTGTCTATCATTTCAGACAGAGATGCACGGTTCACCTCACGCTTTTGGAGTGGCTTGCAAGAAGCCTTGGGGACACGACTCAATCTGAGTACGGCTTATCACCCCGAGACTGATGGTCAGTCAGAGAGGACCATTCAGACACTAGAAGATCTGTTGAGAGCTTGTGTGCTCGATTTTGGAGGATCGTGGGCTTCTCACCTTCCTCTGGTAGAGTTTGCCTATAATAATAGCTATCAAGCTTCTATTGAGATGGCCCCGTTTGAGGCACTATATGGTAGACCATGTCGGTCTCCATTATGTTGGGTAGAGGCTGGAGAAGCAGCCATGTTGGGACCCCAATTGGTCCAGGAGGCTACGGCCAAGGTACAACTGATTAGGCAGCGCCTTCTGACAGCTCAGAGTCGACAGAAGTCCTATGCGGACCACAGACGCCGACCATTAGAGTTTTTGGTTGTAGATCATGTGTTCCTTTGTGTTTCTCCATGGAAGGGACATAAAAGATTTAGAAAGGGATCCAAGTTGTCTCCAAGATACATTGGACCATTTGAGATTTTGAGCAGAGTTGGACCTGTTGCTTATAGGTTAGCCTTACCACCTAGTTTGAGCAGAGTTCACAATGTTTTCCATGTATCCCAGTTACGGGCATATCATCCAGATCCCACACATGTACTGGATTGGAGTAATCTGGATATTGAGGA
This sequence comes from Taxillus chinensis, assembly GCA_023512835.1. Classification (NCBI taxonomy): domain Eukaryota; kingdom Viridiplantae; phylum Streptophyta; class Magnoliopsida; order Santalales; family Loranthaceae; genus Taxillus; species Taxillus chinensis. Next base: position 36,870,233 of record CM042085.1, read on the forward strand.
AGATATGACAATTATTGAGGCCCCAATCCGTATTTTGGATAGGCGCGAGAAACAGCTCCGAGGAAAGACTATCCCACTGGTTCGGGTGTTGTGGCAACACCAAGGTATGGAGGAAGAGACTTGGGAACGTGAGACTGAGATGCGTGCTCACTACCCTGATCTGTTCGAGGACGAACAACCCTGAAGGAGGGGAGGAAGGCATAAACATCAGGTATTATTGGTACTGATTTTATTTTGCTGTTACATGGGTGCTGATCAATTATTTTGCTGTTATGTATTGGGTGCATTGTTTGTGGTTATGGTTTCCTTTCAAACCCAGCTTTCTTTTCGAGGACGAAAAGTCTTTAAGGGGGAGATGATGTAAGGACCCATATTTGAGGGGTTCTTGGAGTTAGCCTTGAGTAAGGCCTTGTTTTAGAGAATGAACATCAGCACAGTGATGTGCTCGTCAAATGGAGAATTTTGACTATGCTTGGGCTCGATTCGGAGTTCGAGGCCCTGAGGGGTATTTTGGGAATTTCACATGAATTAAAACATCCCAATTAATTTATTTGAGAGTTTTATTTAAAATATGATTTGCGCTTAATTGTTAGGCTGTAGAGCTTAATGAAGTGGATTAAAAAACCTTGGCCTTTGGGCTTATAGATGCTGGGCTTTAAAATTAATCAAAACTACGTCGTTTTGATTATGGGGAAAAATATATAAAGGAAAAAAGGGTTTAAAAATTAAGGGATTTTCTCATTTCAAAACCCTAGCAGCCGTCACCCCTAGAGAGAGAGAGAGAGACACGGCCAGAGAGGGAGACTGCCGGAAAGAGGGAGAGATGGCCGGAGACGGTGAGGACGATCCAAGGCCGGCGACCCAAGGATTTCTGCCGTGGACGAGAGCCCGGAGACGTCATTGCTAGAATACAACGACCAGTTTTATTCTCCAATTTTGAGGTAGGAAATTCGTGTTCGTATTTATATCTTCTGAGAATTTTGGGTTTACACCCTCTGATGTGAATATTGAGAATTCTGGGTTTATACCCTTTGTTGCGATTACTGAGTTGGCTGGGTACGGATCTGTTATGGTTCTGTTCATGTTGATGTTGAGTTTATGCCCCCACATGCATATGATGATTGATTGTGAGGTTTCCAGTATATCTGGATAGTAAAAGTTAATAAAATAATCTGGGATGGTCTAGATGGGTAGGTTGATATGAGGGACATAGCTGGAGTTGAAACCAGGCTATGTACCCTAACTTTAGAGTCTAATAACTCACAATCTAAAAATAATTTGAGAGAGGTCCTTTAGAGAAAAGTGATTAAAACAACGAAACAAAGGTCTTTGTGCAAAATATGGTTGCACGCCATATTGCACGTGAAAAGCCCTTTTCACATGCAAGCCCATTTGGTCTGAAATTTTACCCCAGGCTTCCCTGAAAGGTGTAGAAAGCAGGAAGCCAAAAACCCTTGTGCACGTGAAAAGCCCTTTTCACGTGCAAGCCCAATTGGTTTGAAATTTTACCCCAAGGTTCCTTGAGATGTGTAGAAGGTAGGGAGCCAAACATCCCCCTGCACGTCATATGACCCATATGATGTGCATCCCCTTATTTTGCCTCCTCTAGCTTCCCCATTTCGCCAGAAGGTTCTTGAGTGGAAAATAATGTAATTGGGATGAAGTCCCGGAGTTAATTTACCTAAAAACTTACCAGAACGGTTAAGGAACATTGATATGGGAAAAGAAATTGTATACTATGAATGTTACTGAGATTGTGGATGCACTACATGAACTGAGTGCATTATAAATCATACTGATATGTGCTTAGTTGTATTATGTCTGTTGAGCATCTTGTACTGAAATAAATTATGCCTGCTGGGCACCTTGTGCTGAGTTATGTGGTTGCATTTCACTGAGTTTTGTTTGAGTGCTAAATGTTGTAAGCTGTGGGACAGCTGTTGAGCTGGAGCCTTTGATCCACGGGACAACTGCCAAGTTGGAACCCTTTTGATTACAGGACAGTCATTGGACTGGAGCCTTGGATATGGGACAGTTATATCACTGGAACCCCTCTCTCTGAATATGGGATGTGTTTGATGGTTTTTGTGTGTGGTTTCAACTAGTTCACTACACTAGCACAAGTATCCACTAAACATGCATTCTAGTAGTGTGGGATGGCCCTGGGGAGACTTGGTCCCTACTGAGCTGTGGTTTGCTCACCTCTCCTTTGAATTGTTCTCTTTGCAGGGTCTAGCCGGCGATAGGTGACAGAGCTGAGGTGATTGGCCATGGAGGCTATGGGACCCTCCTTATTTGATTGTTAATGTGTCTATTGCTTTCTGTTTTGGTTTGGGTTATTTTGTAAACTGAATTTGGTATTGTGGGTTTACTTGGAGCTTTTCCCCATTTGAGTTGTAATGGACTTGACTCCTCTTTGAAATGAAGTAAACTGTGGTATGTTATTTTGACTGAATGATGATTGTGTGTATGGTTTGGAATCAGGGGCATGTCCTTTGGCATGTTAGCCCGGATGTGTAGTATTGGGACAGCACCCGTTGTATAAGTCCAATCTAGATGCTTGCACCAACCCCTTGACCCTTCGGGTGCGGGCATGGGCAGTCACTAACCATTTCTAGGTGTAAGGAAATTGGGGCGTGACAAAGGAGGAGGACAAAGAGAAAGCCAAAGATGAAAAAATGAGGAATTTTTTCTACTAATTTGCTAAGCAGGCAACTAACCAGTTAAGCAGAGGAGAAACATGAATTGAAGCCCTCACCACCTCTGTTCAAGACCTAGGAACAACAATGAAGAATATAGAACAGCAAATAGGTCAGCTAGCAAATGTAATGAAACCTTCTTCATCAAATAGTTTCCCAAGCAACACTGAAGTTAACCCAAGAGAGCACTGTGAGGCTATAATGCTCAGAGGTGGGAAAGAGCTTCAGCCTAAAGAAAGAGAGGAAACCTCAATTGACAATGGAGAAAAGAATACTGAGGCATATTCAACAAAAGATAATGAAGAAGAACGGGTAGAGAGCAGTGCTAGGCAGCAAGAGAAGGAAAAGGCGGCAGCTAGTCAGTCTAAAAATGTAAAGCCAGCACCTTATCAGCCTCCTATGCCTTATCCTCAAAGACTAAGGAAGCAAAAGATGGACGCTTAGTTCTGCCAATTTTTGGAGATGTTCAAGAAGTTGGAAGTGAACATTCCCTTCGTTGAAGCTTTAGAGTAGATGCCCAAGTATGTCAAATTCCTAAAAGGCTTGTTGTCCAACAAGAGACACTACGAAGATTGTGAGACGGTAGCACTGACCAATGAGATTAGTGTTGTGGTGCAGCACAAGCTACCACTAAAGCTTAAAGATCCGGGTAGCTTCACGTTGTCCTGCACGATCAGGAGCTCACACTTGGAGCAAGCTCTTTGCGATTTGGGGGCAAGTATAAATTTAATGCCAAAGTCAGTATACAGAAGATTAGGCCTGCAAGGGGGAAAGTCCACATCCATTTCCCTTCAGTTCGCTGACCGATCCATTGGGAAGCCGGAGGGGATTATAGAAGATGTATTAGTGAAGGTGGATAAGTTCATTTTCCCTGCTGACTTTGTGGTGCTAAACATGGCAGAGGAAAAAGGAGTGCAGCTCATTTTGGGTAGACCATTTCTAAGAACAGGCCATGCACTCATTAATGTGAGTTTAGGAGAGTTGACTCTTCGTGTGGATGAAGAGGCAGTGGTATTTAATATGGAGAAATCAATGAGAAGGCGAGATGACTATTCAAGTTGCTTTTGGGTGGATGGCATAGCAAACTTCATGGAAGAATACTTTGAAGAGAACATAGTCACCAAGATCCTTGACCACGAGCTGCAGCAGGTTGAATTTGCTGAACTAAGCAAGGAAGAAGAACTAGAAGCTGAGGTTGAGCAAGTTGAGGAGCAACCTTCAACATCCGAAGAACCTTCTACACTTAAAGAACAACTTCCAGAACTGAAACAACTCCCTGAACATCTAAAATATGAATTTTTAGATACAACGGGAAGGTACCCAGTAATAGTTGCTGCATCACTTGTAACGCCCCCAAATTTGAAACCTCCAAACTGGGTGCGTTAGCGGAAATTAAATATACAAATTTTATATCAATTTCAAACTATTACTTAATTAATCAAACAAACCATTCATTATTACAAATTTCAATCCAAGATCTTTAAGGTTTAGGGGTTTAGAGACTAAATGTCCATAACCCATTATTACATAACAAAGCACACGAGCAAACAACTTAATAAATCTTTAAAATTTCACACAACTTTATTTCCAAGCACTTCTCGACTCCTTATCCTAGTTTCTCCATCCCTTAATTTCCTGGGGTTGGAAAAGAAATCATAAAAAGGGTGAGCTCAAATAGCCCAGTAAGGGTAAAATAAGCGGGTAAGGAAAATCATGAAGATATCGAACATAGGAAATACCATATAACATTTGCATACATGATCAACATTTCACAAGAAAATCATAACATGGAAGATTATGTTTGAACATCGTATCATAACATCATGATCCAGGTTAACTACCCAGATACCATATCATAACATAACATATTATCAACCTGGATTGACACTCTCCAGTGATGTTCTTTACCCAATGCATTGGAGGTCTTTCTGGAACCACCCATCATAAACTTACTTTGTCCAAACATAAGAGGTTATAACAACTTTAACATACATAACATGAGGCATCACATAGAATTTCAATAAAACATTCAAAGTTAACAAGGATAACCACGAATATCAAAATGGTTATCTACCCCAATCAATAGCATAGATTACCAGAGAGAGATTAAAAAGAGACTAATCTAATCTTCTCAACAATAAAATGGAATTAGAAAAATAAGAAACATAAAACTCTTACAATAATAATTCCAAATAAAACATGATAAAGAGGAAGAGAAAAGTCCCTTACAATAATAATGAAATATAGATAATAATGAAAAAGAAAAGGGGGGATGAGAAAAAAAAAACCCTTACGAAATATAGACTATAATGAAAAAGAAAAAGAGGATAAGAAAAGTAAGAATAAAGAAAAGAAAAACCCTTACTATCCGCTTGTCGTTCTCCGCGTTCTAAACCTTAAAAAAAAATATCAAAACACTAAATTAGCATTAATGCTTGAAAAGTTCAATATCACACATATCTCCTTTATATATATATATATATATCATACTTTAACTTATATCTTTTAATAGGCATACCGTGCTTGTGGGGTTGAATATTAATTTGGGTTCCCACTTCTATTGCTGTTCCATATCCTATTTCGATCCCATGCATCATAAGCCTTGAGTTGTGCACTAACTAGGTTATATGCCTTGAGAGTTTTTGAATAAGATTTACTTCTTGTATTGGGTGAACGGAAAAGACGTGCGATAAGCTTATTTTTCCTACGTGTCTTCCACCTTAACCATGAGGGGATATTAGACACGGGTCTAAAGGGAAGATCAGGAGGAGATAAGGATGGGGATAAGTTGTGAGGTTGAAGCATTAACAATTGGGGTTGCAGAAGAAGAAGGGCGATTGCCGGGAGAATTCATTTTGGAAGTCGTTCCTTACGATCTTCCGCTATCTAGAACCTTAAAAATAAAAATAAAAACATAAGTTAATATTCTCATCTTTTCACTTGAATTATAGAATGACAACGCTATGATAAAATACTATAATTTAAAATAATTACACAGGTATGTATATAAGGTGGCAAGGTCAACCATGTATGTATATACGAGGTGGTACAACCAATCATATAAATAACATATGTAAGGTGGTAAAACCAACCATAAGGATCTACATAATAAATAAGGAAGTAACTTCAAAATTTCAAAATCTTAAGTATTACCTTTCGTAGAACTTCGACGCTTGGTAAGTACCAAAAGCAAAAGAGGATTTGAGTAGAGTATTTGGGGTGTTAAGAGGGCTTAAGGGAGTGTTTTTAGAGGGAAATTTCGTGGTGTGGCTTGAGGGATTTGTGCTTAAGAGGAGAGGCAAGACACTCCTTATATAGGCAAGGATGGTGGTAGGTGTGTAGTGTGAAAGTAGTGTATGAATTTGACTTTGGCATCAAATTAAATTATGTAAAATATATATAATACTTTATTTTCCTCCTATTATCCTCTATTAAAACGTGGGTATCTTCTCCTACCATTTTAAAATTGTTTTAAGACTTTTCAACCTAGAAGGTTCCTTTGGCAGCAAAAGTCCACATTGGTGTACTCCCTACTAATTCAATTATAACATTTTTAATTTTGTAGTTTTTGACAAATGGCCAATTGTATTGCATTACTAACTCAAATATCTACAAATGGGTATCAATTTTATAATTTTTAAATATGTATTACAAAAGTTATTGAATTTTAAAGTCATACTAAAATGTTTACCCGTTCATACTGAACCTATGTGTAGTATTTTAAATTCTGGAATTGATTGGCTTCATATTAAATTCTGAAATTTTTACACGTTTTAGATAAGTCATAAATGAACAAATGGGTTTTGGTTTCATGTCAATTGGATCTGTATAATTCAAGTTATGGATTTTTGAATGGGACCTCCAGAATCTGCCTCATTCAAATTTTTGGGCCTTACCTATGTTTTATACTTTTGGTAAAGTTAAAGCTTGTAATACTTACTTACCCATAGTAATTTGGTTTAAGAAACTAAATGACATAATATATAGCATCTAAACTTTTTATGATGTATAAGAAATTATTTTATTTTTATAACGTATTTAATATTTATGCGGATAAAATAATATAATTGCATAATCAATAAACAATAAAGTAAGATAACATTATAGCATAAAATATTATAATCCTAAACATAAACATTAATATCATATTCTATGGCCTTCGTAAAATTTCTTGAATTATATTAGCGTATGTGCGTAGGACGTGTTGTGCTTCACATAGAGAGCCGCACAACCCTTCGGCTAACATTGTCGTGGTTGTCGCACGAATAACCTCAAACTTCTCCCGTGTCTCGTCGCATTATATTGCAGCCATTGGACACGAGCATTTAGCTCATCTATAGCAAAGCATAGCTTTGTAACTTCAAGTCGTATTGCTCGCCGATCTTCTTCTCGTACACTATTCTCGGATGGCGGTACTTGAGAACTTGATGCCATAACTCTTATTATTCTTCTTCTTACTTCTATACTCTCTTATAAATAAAATCTCATGCTCATACCTATTTATGGACGTCCAAACGGATACTATTCATAACGGCTAGTTACTATTCTAACGACTACTTATTAGTCACATGTTATTTGAATGACTATATTGGGTGCTTATTTTTATTATGATAATATCCAAAATATCCTTTCTAACTATTGTTAACAATGACATTATTATTATTTTATTATTATTACTCTTTAAGGAAGAACTTAAATAGCTAAAAATTTTGCGGGTCTTACATCACTAGCTGCTGAAGAAAGCCAGCAATTGTTAAGGGTACTCAGAAGTCATAAGAAGGCTTTGGGATGGACTATTGATGATATTAAAGGGATCAGTCCGGCAATTTGCATGCACAAAATTTTGATCGAGGAGACTCACACGCCCACTATTGAACGACAACGCAAGCTTAATCCTGCAATGAAAGAGGTTGTAGGCAAAGAAATTCTCAAGTGGAGAAAAGCTAGTATTATCTTTGCTATCTCCGACAGCCCATGGGCGAGTCCAGTGCATGTGGTTCCAAAGAAGGGAGGTATGACCATTATAAGAAATGAGAAAAATGAGCTCATTCCTTCCCGGACCGTGACAGGGTGGCGTGTTTGTATTGACTACCGCAAATTAAACACGGTGACTTGCAAGGACCACTTCCCACTACCCTTCATTGATCAAATGCTGGAGCGATTAGCAGGCTACCCTTACTACTATTTCCTCGATGGCTATTCAGGCTACAATCAGATTGCTGTGGAGCTAGAGGATCAGGAGAAGACAATGTTCACATGCCCGTTTGGCACGTTTGCCTTCAAAAGGATGTCGTTTGGTCTATGTAATGCACCTGCTACATTTCAGAGGTGTATGATGGCAATCTTCCAGGGATTAGTGGAGGATATAATGGAGGTGTTTATGGATGACTTCTCAGTATTTGGGTCCTCCTTCTCCACATGTTTAAAGAATTTGGAAACAGTACTCATCCGTTGTGAGGAAAAAAACCTAGTGTTGAACTGGGAAAAGTATCATTTTATGGTCCAAGACAGTATCGTCCTCGGCCATAAAGTTTCTGCTGCTGGGCTGGAGGTAGATAGAGCAAAAATCCCTATTATTGAGAGTTTACCTCCACCGCTGAATGTGAAGGGTGTCCGAAGCTTCTTGGGTCATGCTGGGTTTTACCAACACTTTATCAGAGATTTTTCTAAAGTGGCGAAGACCCTTAGCATGCTACTGGAAAAGGACACACCTTTCATTTTTTCTGAGGATTGCTTACATGCCTTCGCTGTGCTGAAGGAGAGATTAATCTCAACACCAGTAATTGTGGCTCCAGATTGGAATCAACCTTTTGAACTGATGTGTGATGCCAGCGACTATGCAGTCAGAGTGGTGCTTGGGTAGAAGCAGGACAAGGTTTTCAAGGCAATATATTATGCCAGTCGCACACTCAATGAGGACCAACTCAATTACACTACTACAGAGATGGAGTTACTCGCTGTGGTGTTTGCTTGAGATAAATTTCGGCCGTATTTATTGGGAACTAAGGTAATTGTCTACACCAACCACGCTGCCTTGAGATACTTGTTCAGCAAGAAGGATGCTAAACCTAGGTTGATCAGATGGGTTTTGTTACTCCAGGAGTTTGACCTGGAGATTAATGACTTGAAGGGGACTTCCAACATTATGGCGGACCATTTATCGAGGCTGGAGCTAGGGGAAGGTAGCACTAAAGGTTCTACTATTTCTGACACCTTCCCTGATGAGCAGCTCTTTGTAGCTGAAGCACAGACACCATGGTTTGTTAATATAGTGAACTACCATGCATACGACTATGTACCTACCGAGTTCACTTCTTAGCAAAAGAAGAGGTTCCTCTTTAATGCAAAAAGATACATTTGGGATAAGCCTGTCCTCTACAGGCAATGTACTGATCAGATCATCAGAAAATGTGTGCCAGAAGAGGAAGTAGACAGCATACTGAGGCATTGTCATTCATTCGACTATGCTGGCCATTTGGGAGTGCAAAAGAACGGTGGCAAAGATCCTACAAAGTGGGTTTTACTAGCCAACCATGTTCAAGGACACATACACCTTCGTTAAGTCATGTGATCAGTGTCAAAGAACAGGAGGGATTACAAGGAAGCAAGAGAAACTGGAATTATGCCAGTAGAACATTTTGATATATGGGGAATCAACTTCATGGGACCTTTCCCACCATCAGATGGGTTTTCCTACATCCTTCTAGCTGTTGATTACCTCTGAAAGTGGGTTGAAGCTATACCCACAAGGAAGAATGATGCTCAGGTGGTAATCAAGTTCCTTCACCGCAACATATTCAGCAAGTTTGGAACACCTAGAGCAATTATCAGTGATGAAGGGAGTCACTTCTGCAATAAGCTTTTTGAAAAGCTCTTAAACAAATATGGAGTTCAACATAAGTGTACTTTAGCCTATCATCCACAAGCAAATGGCCAAGTTGAAGTCTCAAACCATGAGATCAAGCAAATTTTGGAGAAGATAATGGGAGGCAACCGAAAAGATTGGTCTCTAAAGCTCGATGAGGCATTGTGGGCTTACCGCACAGCATTCAAAACGCCTATTGGAATGTCTCCCTATCGTCTACTTTATGGAAAGGCCTGCCACTTGCCTGTTGAATTGGAACACAAGGCATTTTGGGCAGTTAAAAAGCTGAACATGGATCCCACCGTTGCTACTGAACTGAGATTGCACCAACTAAATGAGTTGGAAGAATTTCGCTTCAATGCCTATGAGAGTGCTAAGTTGTACAAGGAGAGGTCTAAGCTCAGACATGATAAGAAGATCAGCCCCTCTACTGTTGAACCAGGGCAGAAGGTGCTTCTCTTTAATTCTAGAACTAAACTCTTCCCTGGGAAGCTGCGATCTAAGTGGATGGGGCCTTATACTGTTATAAAGGTTTTCCCATATGGCAATGTTGAACTTTAATCAACCTCTGGACAAATATTCAAAGTAAATGGTCAGCGTGTGAAGCCATACTACATCCAGGACCATGTTAATGAGGTTGATCATTACCTCTTTTGTGATGATTGAGGTAAGAGCAGTCTAGCTACAGACTTTAAATGAAGCGCTTGTTGGGAGGCAACCCAATTTCTTTTTTTATGTTTTTATGTTTAACAACTATTATGATTTTGCTGCCCACTAACCATGGATGCAGAGGATGTTTTTAAGACTACACAAACCATCTTTCAGGATTTTAAATGAAATATAAGGAGGGAATCTTGGACATCCAACTGACACGTTTTGTTCATTAAAGAGGGCCCACTCACAAGGAAAGTTTCAAGTAAATTAGAACCCATTTGATGCCTCAAAAGCATGCCCATGATATCAGTGCATGTGCCGTGCAGACATATTCTGGCATAACAGTGTATTATATAGCTTTAGGGAAACTTTGGACCAAAATGGCCCTGCCCCGCACAACAAGAAAAAAGTTAATTGACGACACTTTGTTAAAGGGTTTTAACGACATTTTGAAAAAGCGTCGTTAAAATATTAATAAGACGATGTTTTGTCGAAACCTGTCGTTAAATTAGTAAATACAATGACACTTTCTGTCGTTAATAATTTTAAAGCACGACGCGTTTAATAAAGCGTCATTGTAGGAATACTATGCTAAACGACCCTATTTAGGAAATGTTGTTAATATATTTACAAGATGACATTTACGCTCAAAGCGTTGTTATATTACGCGAAAATATTTACGCCCTAGCAAGTTTTTCATTCCAGTCTCACTTTACGTTTCCCTCATCGTCTCTCTCTCTCTATGTCGACGTCGCCGCCCGTCCCAGCTGCATCAACGCCGCTATTGTTCACCGGTAGACACATGTTGCCGGCCATCTCTGCATCGCTAAACATCCTTCTTTTGCCTTCTTCAGAATCATTCGTCTGCGTACCAGGTACATAAAGAATCTTTGTCTCTCATTTAGGGATTGTAGTTATATCTTTTAGGGTTGCTGTAAAACATATTAATCAGTGTTTGATATTATGCAATTTACTACTATTTAACGCAAATGAGAAGAATAATAAGTTAATTTTTAAATCTTTCATGTTAGCCATGTCTCATGTTTGTTAGGGTAGGATTGGGCGAAATGTTGGATGTCCATGGATACCCGAATATGACGAGGGAGTTGATTAATTCCTACATTTCGCCTTGCTAAATGCAAATGGTCACAACTCATCTAGATTACCTGGGAGTGCAGGTGGCATGGGTTACGTGACCATGGTTCCTCTTCTCCAGTTCTTCCAGTCTGGGATGTGCTTCTTTTTGAAGGGACTCGTGTCATGCTCGTTAGAACAACACTAGCACTAATGGAATCACTGTTGCTTGTTTGATCTAGAATTTCATCTTTATTGTTTCTGAAATCATGAAAATTATGTTATTTCCTTAATATGGGATATTGTGGCCTACTTTCTTTTAACTAGTGGTGGTTCTATGTTTTAGTAATTATGTTTTTTCGGGATGTTGTCTTATATTTTCTTTCTCTTTTTCCTTGTAATTTCTTACTGTGTTGGTGTTTTTAATAAATTTCTTTTGTTTATAAAAAATGTTGTCATATAGTTGATTTCTGCTAATTAAGATTCATTTATGTTAGGAGTAGGAGAATAATCTTTTCCTCTGATGTGATAAGTGCAGAATGTTGGTGAGTTATTCTTTATTTTGGTTTTCGTTTTGTATCATTAAAGTAGCATATTCAGTAATGTGGAATATTGCTTCAACAGTGGAGTAAAATATCCAATAGTTTTTTTCTATTTAATTTCGGTGTTTGATTTATTATCGCAGTTGTTCAAGTCCATGCTAAATGCTATGGGGAAGTAGAGCCTGTTCATGGAGTACTATGCTACATTGATGTTTGCTTCTCACGGTGACCAGATTGGCCTTGCGAAGCTGGTTCAAGGATATCACCTTTGAAATTCTGATGGTTGCTATATATCGACAAAAAGTGAAGGGAGAAAGTCAATCAAGCTGAAGGTAAACGAAATTGTACTCCAAGTAAATTGGTGAACTTGGGTTTATATGGTTTTCAGGTAGAGGTGGGCGTCATTCACCTTTGATTTATGCATGTTTGCCTGATCACATTCAAATTTTCATGCATTTTGACCATTTTAGTATCATAACTTTAATTTCTATGTTAAAATAATCTTTCATTTTAATTATCTGTTGTGCTTTTTATCCAAGGAGCTTCTTGGAGATTTTGAGGCATGTGCTGAGATGCTCATTCCAGTAAGTATTTTTCTGGAACAAAGTAATTTACTTGAATATTGTAGGCATGCTTAAAACTGTTTATCTGAAGCTGATTTCGAATTGCAGGTCCTTTTCTAGCTGGTTGTGATCGCAGAGTCTGTAGATAACATATGAAAACAGTAATGCTCATGTTTTTTGTTTGTATACTAAATTAAAGTTTACACCATTGTTATTGCATCCTTCTTGCCTTTCCAGATGTTGTGTAACTGTAAAGTTACCCATTTGCTTCCCCGAATAGCTGATTGTGCAAAGAATGATCGTAGTGCTATTCTCCGTGCAAGGTGTGGTTATTTCTTTATCCTAAGGTTAATGTAATTTGTTATTTATTTTGACTGTTGTCTTTGTTTTTGTAGGTGTTGTAAATATGCACTGTAAGATACTAAAGGCGCCCTTTCCAAAATTCAATAGTTGTTTACTCCATATATGTTGCTCTATGCATATCCTGATTGTGGGAATTTTTATTTAAATTTAAACTTGGGGTTCTTGTTACTTGTTAGGTGTGATTCACTGCAAGGACATGCTAAAGAATGTTTACATAATTTTTTATCCTTTGATCCGGTCATTCAAAGGGTACATGCTTCTCTATCTCAAATAATCTCATTAAAACTATGGAGTGACATTTTATTTTTCATAGATAATAAATGACGAGGATGGTGGCATGCACAGAGACGACATGCCTCACTGGAACCTTTTGTTCATAGACATGCCTCAGTGACTGCAATCGATGAAGAAGGGCAAGATATGATCGTAGATAGTATGCTTTCATGGGAACCTTTTGTTCGTGTACGCAATAAAGTTGTCATCCACATTGTATTGAGCTGATAATTGATAGACATATTATTAGTGTAAATATTGTTAGTAGTGATACAACCAATTTGTGAATAGTGTAAATAATATTTAAATTTGTTTGGGCATGTGGCTTAAATATATTTAAATTTTGCGTGGGCATCTTATATATATAATGAAAAAAATGAAAACTAAACCGAACTGACAATTGTTTTTTTCCCAAATACACTCAAAGGATGACACTAAAAATAATATCCTTGACGACGCTTTACTGGCGTCGTGGGTAAGAAGATTGATGACAAAATTGACGCGTCGTGGATAAGAAGATTAACGATGCTTTGGAAGCGTCGTTGATTATCTAATTCAATGACGCTTTAAAAGTGTCGTCGATTATTATATTTGACGACGCTTTAAAAAGCGTCGTCGTTGACCCAAAATCTTCTGACGACAGGGTGTCGATGACGCTTTAAAAGCGTCGTCTTTTGGCTTTTTTGTAGTAGTGCCGTGACAATGGGATGTCATGGGCAAGTGTGTTTCTTGTTCGTTCAAGCTGTAATTTCTTGGAAAGATAGATTTTCGCATTTTGAGCATTATTGCTTCTAGACGCAACATCATCCGACCACTCGAACATGGTCAAATCCCAGATAATGTGTGACAAGGATGGATTCTTGGAAAAGTAACTGACACGTTTTGTTCATGAAAGAGGGACGCACTTCCACAAAACATTTGAAGGAAATTAAAGTTCATTTGATGCTTCAAATTCATGCCTGTGACATCTGACCATGTGCCGTGCAGACACGTTTTTGGCATGATAGTACATTTCAAGGCTTCAGGAAAAATATGGACCAAAATGGCTTTGCCCGTGACAATGGGATGCCACGGGCAAGTGGGTTTCTTGTCTTTTGGGGCTTAAATTTTTGTGGTAGCTAGCTGGCCACGTTGTGAGCATTATTACTTCTGCACATTTCAGGACATTTTTCGGGTTTATAAAAGCACACAAGTTTCCTTAACTCTGATATTGTGTTAAGCAACCCTAGCTGCAATTCTCACAAAAATTTCAGTTCATCTCTCTCCATCTTTCAAGAACTAAGAAGGCTTTGTCTCACAACATGGTGTGAACAAGAAGGGCATACAAGGAAGCGGGATCCTCATCAATTTCATCCCCAACCTCAGACCAAGAGGAGCTCCGTCAAGAAGAGGACATTGTCATTGGACATATCTTAAATTGGGAGGTTCTGGCAGCATCAAACATCGGTTGGGCAGAAGAGATTGCAATAAAGCTTGAATCCCTAGGTTTACAAAGGTTAGTTTCTGCAAGAAGTGATTTAATTTATCCTGCCATGCAAGAGTTCTACAATTATGTTTACATAAATGATGATGATGATGAGTTGATTGGAGAAGTGCAAGGATTCTTAGTCTATATTTCCCCTCCTATTATTAGAGATTGCTTTGATCTCCCAACCCCTTCACATGAACTTCCCCAATTAAGCTTAGGAGCTTATGGTAGAGCTTTTAACTCGAGTAAGGAATTGGGTAAGAGAAGACAATATACAAAAAATGGCTTTGCGGGGAAATATAGATGCCTTGCTGATAACGTGCATTTATGCCGTTATCCTAGGCCTTATTTAGGATGTTTTAGAGTATGTTTTGTACCTAGTTGCATGATATTTTACACATATTTGCTCTAACCCCTAGGAAGACCCTGTTTGGTGTATAGTGGTACTTTTTGAGTGTTTTTGGCAGGTTTTGGAGCAACCTTTTCCCACACACCTTGGCTAGATCACTCCATACACCCAAGAGGAAGCTATAGGAAGAAGATGGAAACAAAATGAAGGCAAAATCAAGGTGCACGTGAAAAGGCTTTCTCACGTGCATTCTCACGTGCAAGGATTTTGTTGCTTAGATGCCTTCTACCACTCAAGAGGAAGCTTTGGAGCAAATTTGGGATGATTTGGAGCTGCACGAGAAAAGGGTCTTCTCACGTGCATTCTCGCGTGCAAGCATTTTTAAGCTCCAAATTATGTGTTTTGTTGTTTTAATCATTTTCCTCTAAAGAACTTGGGCCAAATTTGGTGTAGTTTGGGTGTTATTGAGCCTAGAACGTTGAATAGTGTCACTAACCAAAACGACGTCGTTTTGGCTGCGACCACATTTATAATTAGGGCACATCTTTTGTAACCCTAAATTGGCCCACTAAATCCTATAAATAGGGGTCTTTGGAGGCATTGTAAATCATCTTGAGTGGCAGAATCTGATCTGAGTTCGAAAAGAGCTATAGCCATTGCTAAAAGATCGGATTGTCCTTGGCAAGGAGTGATTTTGGGCAGCAGACGCCGGAGTCTTTGGAGGCTGGAGTCCTGGTTCATCTTGGGGTCTTCCTTTATTGTCCTGGTACTGTAATCATGTTCTTTCTTGTAATTGTTATTGCTTTTGTCATGATTATGGAGTAGTTTTATTAGTCTAGGGGAGTAATGTAGCCCCTAATAAATTGTATTCAGTTTGGTTATGGTTGTTCAATAAAATAGAATTCAGTTCTTGTTTAATTCACTTGCTTAAATGGAAATGCCTAGTTTATGCATAATTAGGTAATCTTAGCCCTTGTCTAGGGTGGAACACTAGTGAATTAGATTTAATATTGTATGATGGACCAGGTCTGCAACTATTAGATTGTTTATCTACCTTGATCACTTTTATTCACATGGACCAAATGGGATAAAAGCCTTAAATCTATCTTAGCATGGACCAAATGTAAGATAGGTAGGAGATAATCAACATGAACATGAACTAGAACATAAATCAAGAACAAGAGCCATAACCAGACTATTACAATCGATTGGGTGGTAAACATTGTGACCCTAGATCCTTAATCACTGAAATTTCTATACCAATAGCTTGCCAACATTCTGATTTAATCATTTTTCATTCAAATTATTTGTACAACAAAAATCAATTGTCCAGACATAAAATCAACTTATTAGCTTAGTGCTTGCTGCTTAACAGCATTAGCTACCTCCTGTGGGTTCGACAACCGGAGTCTTAATACTTCATTTTATTACTTGACCAGTGCACTTGCTACAAAACCTATAGACACAATTTATACGGGTCACTTGCCCACTTGGTAGGAAAATGTTTACTGCTACAAACTAGTGGAATAGATTCAGTGCCTAAATCTCATCTTGCATTCATGTATTGCATCAATCATCAACTTCATGTGGACTGGGCAGCTGAGATTTTTAATCTTTGGAAACGAGAGGTGAATAAAAAGTTGTATGGTAGGATGCTGAGCATGATATTTAAATTCCAATACGCACAGTTGTGTGCTCATATGGACACATCAATCTTCCCATCTAATTTGATATTGAGAGTCCTTCAACCTGAAGGGGCTCTAGGGGTTAGTTTCAAAGGGAAATGGGGAGCTAGTACTCCCACTGCACCGCAGCCCTCATGGCATAGTGTGCACATGGAAAGGCTTGCTGAACATTCTAGAGACACATCTACTCCCATGAGTGCAAGAAAACAGCATATATTCCAGTTGACTGCTCTCTACATGCAATATAATGTCCATAAGGCAGATGTGTACAACTTCTTTCAAGGAATTAGGGGGTAGGTTATAAGTGAAGCTGAGGTGATCAATTGGGCCTTCACCAATGGCCACATAACTCGTATCCAATTAGAGGAGTTGTTGGAATTTCTATCTCAAGACCAGCAAGCAACTTCACGACCGTCATCAAGAGCATGGGAAGCCCCTGATCAACCTTTTGGTTTGTCTTATGAAGACCTGAAGTGAAGAACAGATCAACTTCAAGAAGAACAGGCAGTGACCAAGCAACAAATTGGACAATTGCGAAAGAGCCAATCCCTTTTAATCCAAGAGCAAAAAGAAGTGAAGGGAATACTGGGAAAAATCTGGAAAGCGTTGGGCAAAAAGAAGAAGTCTACAAAACCCAAAGTTGTAGACCTTTCTGAGGAGATAGAACCTTCAGCGCAGCCCGAGTATGATCATACAGAGGAGACACCTGAGTACCGACAATACCCCCAGGAGGAGGAGATTCATGCTTATCAGCCATACTTTCACCCAGCAGCACCAGCTCCATCGAACCTCAGGCAGGCCCCAGTTCTTCTCATGCTCTCATTCCACTAATTCAGCCTCTACAATGGTGGTCTAGTGTTTCTTCAGAGGCTGCACAAGAGGATTTATTGGGCTAGCCAGTATATGTGACTCTCAATCCAACCTTGTCAACTCTTGAGGCCATGGCATCATTTGGGCAGTTTCTTCAAGGTGGAGCTTGGCAAGCGCGATTTGCTAGGGATTTCGAAGTGTTCACATCATCCTACCTGTAGCGGATCTTAGCTAACGAATTTTTATGTGCGGACGATGTTGATCTTTTTTGCAGAACCATGCGGCATGTAGTGGAGGCAGAGCTTAATGACTACCCTCTGGCACAATACACTTCCATCATGCTGTGTGAATTGTATGAGCAACCTCTGGCAGAGCATGTTCTTCATCAAAGAATAAATGTAGCTGCAGAAGGTCATCGCTCTTAGCATCAAGTGCAAGAGGTCCTAATCCCTGTCCTTGTAGACCGCCATTTTGTGCTTCTTCAGTTGGACCTAAGTGTGGGACATGTGGCATTGTATGATCCTTGCCAAGCACATGGATTTGCTACACAAAAGAAGAAGATAGTCCATGGTTTCTTGAGAAAAATCAAAGACGCACTCAGGAAAGAAGGGTTGTTGACATCCAAGTTCCCTCTCATGCACTTCATTGAAAAGGAGCTTCCCCAACAGCCTGACCAGTTCAGCTGTGGGATTTTTGTATGTTATTATTTGGTAGCTCTGTTGCAGCATAAGGATACCTGAGCGCTCACAGGGGAAACATCTGCTGAATTTGTAGTGCGCCTTAGGAGTATGGTGGCCCATGTTATTTTCTTCTACAGCTTACTCACTCAAAGGTGAATGTCTTCTTTCCCCTTTTACTATGCTCTAAGGACATAGCACATTTTTAAGTGTGGTGTGGGGGGTGACGTGAACCATTTGTTTTGATGTTTTTATTGTATGAGTGATTTGTTTTGTTTTAATTTGAGTGACTTGTTGTTGCGTTTGATTTTGTGAGTGATGTGATTTTGTGTTTTGCATGCGAGAATATGTTCAGAATAAAAGCCATAATTGTTGGATCAAACCCAGAATTTGGATAATGCTGATAAAGCCTTATGTAATTTGATCTGAGATCTTTTGTGTTTATTTGATCGTTGCAGAAGATATGTTATTAATCCAGAGATGCACTCGTGAGAGCAAAGCTAAGGACAGGATACATAATCCTGATCCGGACAAGAGTGAGTGTCGTTAAACAATTGGTAAATAACCAAGTCATCAATACATACGGAATAAGGAACATTCGTGCGGACTAAGAACTTAA
Organism: Taxillus chinensis; assembly: GCA_023512835.1. Classification (NCBI taxonomy): domain Eukaryota; kingdom Viridiplantae; phylum Streptophyta; class Magnoliopsida; order Santalales; family Loranthaceae; genus Taxillus; species Taxillus chinensis. Next base: position 36,888,874 of record CM042085.1, read on the forward strand.
AAGCTACGGATTGCGGAATATGTTCCTAGTGCCTCAAACGGACTAAGTCAAACTGATACGGAGTAAGGAAGTATTAATGCGGAATAAGGACCCGAGTCTTTATTCGCACGGAGTAAGGAAACTAGATACGGAGTAAGGAATCCGGACAACTTTACTCATACGGAGTAAGGAAGCGCTAGTACGGAGTAAGCATTCCGATCCCTTAGACTCGCCCGGAGTAAGGAACTTACATACGGAGTAAGGAATTTACATACGGAGTAAGGAACTTACATACGGAGTAAGGAACTTACATACGGAGTAAGCAATTTACATACGGAGTAAGGAACTTACATGCGGAGTAAGGAAGCAGCGACACGGACTAAGGATTCCAAGATCTAAACAGATACAGAGTAAGAAACCACTGACACGGAGTAAGGTTCCGAGCTTCATTAGCAATGGAGTAAGGAAAATTACACCGGACCAAGAAGATACTACTTCAACTCACCGCATTTAAAGTTATCAGCTCGTGGCGTCCCGATGTAAGACAAACTTATTGAGAGCCTGAAGAATCTTACACGTGGATCATCCGGATATGTGGACACAACCTCAATTGTATTTTGGAACTCACAAATGCACTTATACTCTTCAAACCCAAGACCTTGAGCTCCACAAACCGCAGCAGTCAAGACAGAGAGATTACCGAGGAATAGTTAGTGCTGAACGCATTCCGGAACTACAAGTTCCAAGGTTGTCTCTTAGGAATGTTTGTATAAATATTCATACTTATATATTTGTAAAAGTGTGTGTACGTGTGCGAACAAGCCTGAATAACCTGTGTATGCACAAGGGCTCAAAGAAATAATCTAGGCTAGTGTGTGAATCCCTTTGTAAACAGAGTGTAAGAGAGTCTTGCTTCTATTTTGTTGTATTTATCTCTTGATAATAAAACAAAATACTTCCACTATCCTGGTTATCTTCCATGATGATTCTATCACTTGACTAGATTAGTGTAGTGCCTTAAGGGATAAAAAGAGTTTAGATAAGAGCCTATTCACCCCCCTCTAGGCTCCAAGGGACCATCAAGTGGTATCAAAGCAAGTCTATTTGTTCAAAAGTAGAGATCCCACTCTTTTACTCTAAGCAATGGCCGAAGAAAGCAGTATGCTATTCAACACTCGCCTTAACTCCGGAGGTGCACAAGAGCCCATCCCAAATCGGCGCAAACGGTGGAAAACGTCTACCCACCTCAACCTGCTGCTGCCGCCGCTCCTCAACCACGGAGTTCTGGTTTTACTCTGACGAAACCGCCCAAATTCACACCTGAGCTTTTCTCCCAGTGAAAAGCTCGCATGAAGATGTTTATGGTGTGCCATGATCATCTCATGTGGCCATGTCTTCATCAGGAGATTCCAATTCCGATGACTATCGGAGAACATGGAGTTAGGAGGCCAAAGACGGATGCTGAACTTACCAACGATGAAAGAGCCTGGCAGTGTACTAGTGAAAAGGCTCTGGCTTATGTTACATCATCTTTGGATTCCGAGGCTTTCACGGACGTCGAGGGCTTTGCACGACAAGCAAAAGTCGTTTGGGATAAACCGACAATCCTCTATGAGGGGAGTCGGTCCCAAATGCAAAATGTGATATGTGCTCTCAGACAGAATTTTGAGAGTTTCAATCACAAACCTGGCGAATCCCTTGAAAGCATCTATCGGAGATTCGGCAAGCTCATTCTAGAGCTAAAAACTGTCAATAAGCATTACACTCAGTCTCAAATAAATGACAAGTTCTTTCGATCCTTGCCGGATCGATACTACTCCAACGACTCCGGATGCAAGCCGACAAAAACTGGCCATTCACTGCCCTTGAGGAAATATATGGAGAGCTTCGGACTCATGAGGTCAGATTCAAATACACTGTCCGTGATGAGAAGATAGCTCGGAAAGAAAAAGGGGTAGCTCTCAAAGCTACGGAATGCTCCAGTAATCATCAAGAGGATGATACGGATGAGTCAGAGAATTCTGACTCAGACGCAGAAGAGGAAATAGCTCTTCTTGTCAAATCCTTTGAATGATTCCTTTGGAAAAGTAGAAAAGGATTCAGAAGAGGCTCCTCATCATCCAGAAGGAAGGAACGATCGGAGTCGAGCTCCCAAGAATGCTTCAACTGTGGGAAACCCGGTCATTGGGCCAAGGAATACAGATCCAAATCAAAAGTGGCCGAGAAAAGTGACAAGGTAACTCCTCACTGTTCCACCTCAGACAACGGCAAGAACAAGAGGAAGGCGTTCGTGACAAAGTACGTCAGTGGCTCGGAAGAAGAGGAAGAATCCTCGGATGATGAGCCAACTCTTAAGCCGAACGTCTGCCTCATGGCAAATACTGAGGTACCTTCTATCTCTGAGCTCATGAGTCAATTAGAATCTCTTATTAGTGAACGTGATCATGAAAAGAATGAGAGACAAATAATTACTCAAATGTACAAAGATGTGGAAAGTCAGAATAAACGCCTTGAATTTACTATCACTAGACTTGAAAAGGACATAGCTGACTTCAGAGGAAAAGAGGCTTGGTATCATGATCTAAGAGCTGAAAATCATCTGTTAAATACCAACCTAACGGGCCTAAAAGTTATTGTGAAACGACTCGAAAATGAACTGGAACAGAAAGGGAAATAAATCGTAAGTGGCTAAAATCCGGGGAAATAGCCTCTACCTTTAGGACTGATCCTGACTGATCCTGACAACATCCGAGTCAAACCTGGCCTAGGTTTAGAACCATCGACTTCCATAGCTCAAGCTACTGAGTGACCTCCGGATTTCACTCCTAAACTAACCAACTTATATCCTGTTAGTACATCTAAACCGTTGGATGGTTTCATTTCAGGTGGCACCATAGTTTATGACTGTGGAGTTGAGGTCATCATCGCACTTCCCGAAGCAGTAGCACCCGTAACTAATGATGAAGGGAAGGCTGCTGCAGTTAAAGCCAAAACCGTAGCACCCAAAAAGAAAGGAAAGGCTAAGGCCGACGCATCTAGGGCCAAGAGCGTGTCACCCAAACGCAAAGGATTAGGCCACAGGGAACAGTAGAAAGTCCAGTAAAATCTAAGAGACCTGTATTCCCTGTTTGTACTTCACATTATAGTGTCTGTTCCATCTGTAGGGAAATGGGTCATTATCACTATGAATGTTGGAGTTTATCTGATAACTGGCTTTATAATCAAATTCAATCCAATAAAGTTCAGTTTAATAAAAGGGTTTCTTCGAGCAAAACAAAATCTAAACCTCAAAGGAGTGTCTCTCCCAAGAAAACCCAAATAAAAGAAGCAGTTGAAACTAACAAGTTAAAGTCAACTTGGAGAGCTAAAAGTCCTAGCAAAATCAAATCCGGAACCGTTGACAATCTCGTTGCTCTCTCTCTAACCGCCTGAAACAAGTTTGGGCACCAAAAGTGTAAATTGTTGTCTTTCAGGAGCATCTCTGGAATGCATTGTCGGATCACTTGAAGTTAAAGATCAATCAAAGCAAGTGGATCCTCGATAGTGGATGCTCCGGACATATGACGGGTGATCAGACTCTGCTCGTAGAAGTTAATGAAAAACGAGGTCCATCCGTTTCATATGGTGATAACAACAAAGGTAAGACTGTCGGGTATGGCACTTTAACTAACGGCTGTATATCAATAACTAGAGTTGCACTAGTCGAAGGTTTGAAACATAATTTGCTAAGAGTCAGTAATTTATGTGACAAAGGATTTACTGTTTCCTTTATGTCCAACTCCTGTACAGTAAGAGAAAACTTATCCGGAGATATTAAGTTATCCGGATCAAGAGATGGGGACATATACTCAGTGGTCTTAAGAAATAATTCTTCTGATCCTGTATGCTTCCTCACTAAAGCTTCAGATGAAGATAGTTGGTTATGGCACAAGCGATGCGCACATTTAAACTTTAAGACATTGTCTAAGTTAGCGTCACTTGATCTTGTCACTGGTCTACCTAAACTCAAATTCTCCAGAGACACTCTCTGTCGAGAATGCCAACTGGGTAAATAGACCAAACATAGCTTTAAGAGCAAATTAGTTAATTCAATAACTGCTCCTCTACAACTCCTTCATATGGACCTCTGTGGTCCTATTTTTGTTCTGTCTCTGGCTGGTGCGAGATATACCCTTGTGGTTATCAATGATTTCACCAGATACACTTGGGTGATGTTCCTGAAATCAAAGGATCAAACTTTTGAACATCTAGTAGATCTTTTCAAGTGGATAAGCAACTCACAAGGACTGAGCATAAAGTGCATCAGGAGTGATCATGGTATAGAATTTGATTTTTCAGAAATGAGATCATATTGTTCTGAACAGGGTATACAACATGACTTCTCTGCTCCCAGAACTCCACAACAAAATGGGGTAGCTGAGCGCAAGAATCGTACTTTAGTTGAAGCTGGTAGATCCATGTTAGCAGGGGCAACACTTCCTCTCGCCTATGGGTCAAGCCGTGTCCACCGCCCGCTATGTTTGAAACGGAACTCTAATAAATAAATCTACCATGAAAACACCCTATGAGATGTGGAGAGGACGAAAACCTTCAATTTCACATTTCAGAGCTTTTGGGTGTACTTTGGAGAAAGGACTCTTTACTAAAGAAGACATTGACAACTTCTTGAGGGCTGCTAAAATGGAGATGAGGCTGTTTCCATCTCTATACAACGACGGGCACTTGTTTAAAGTTCTGCCGTGCTGGAATGAAGGCTATCTTCCCAGTGTGGATCTAATTCAGTCCTTCATCGACGGAACTGCTGAGGATAGCAAACCATGGAAAACTCTCTCAACTATCCTCATTCCGTACCGGATCATGTCGCCACACTTCATGATGGCTGTCTTCATGATTCAGTCCAAGCAAATGATTCTCATTGATTCTCATCAGATAGTGGAGCACTTTGTAAGAAAGAATCAATGGGAACCACTGTGTCTCAGGCTGACTGAAGCTGTGAAGAAAGCTGGTTTATATGAAGAGTTGGGCATCACACCCTTGGGTCCAATTGAGAAGCTGAAGGTGACATTCCGGGGCAAGAAGCAAGTGCCACAACAGCCGGATGGAGATAGCTGCGGGGCCTTTGTCTGTTACTTCATCAAGTCCTTTTTGACTGTGGACAAATCGTGGAGCCAACACACTACTTATACGATGAAGCCAGACAATGGAGCTTAGAGAAAAGGCAGCAACTATGATCTTCAAGTATAGTAAGCCTTATGTACCTTAGTGAAAATCTTGTATTAAGGCTGAATTGTACTTAGTTGCTGATAAATGAAATTGGTTGTGATGCGTATTCTGTATGTTATCTTTTTGCACCGCTTACAGGATCAGATTACAAAGGGTTTGGGCATATCCATAATTGGGGGAGATTGTTGGATCAAACCCGAATTTGGATAATCTTGATAAAGCCTTATGTAATTTGATCTGAGATCTTTTGTGTTTATTTGATCGTTGCAGAAGATATGTTATTAATCCGGAGATGCACTCGTGAGAGCAAAGCTAAGGACAGGATACATAATCCTGATCCGGACAAGAGTGAGTGTCGTCAAACACTTGGTAAATAACCAAGTCATCAATACATACGGAATAAGGAACATTCGTGCGGACTAAGAACTTAAAAGCTATGGATTGCGGAATATGTTCCTAGTGCCTCAAACGGACTAAGTCAAACTGATACGGAGTAAAGAAAATGCGGAATAAGGACCCGAGTCTTTATTCGCACGGAGTAAGGAAACTAGATGCGGAGTAAGGAATCTGGACAACTTTACTCATACGGAGTAAGGAAGCGCTAGTACGGAGTAAGCATTCCGATCCCTTAGACTCACCCGGAGTAAGGAACTTACATACGGAGTAAGGAATTTACATACGGAGTAAGGAACTTAAATACGGAGTAAGGAACTTACATACGAAGTAAGCAATTTACATATGGAGTAAGGAACTTACATGCAGAGTAAGGAAGCGCTGACACGGACTAAGGATTCCAGTACTAAACAGATACGGAGTAAGCAACCACTGACACGGAGTATGGTTCCGAGCTTCATTAGCAACAGAGTAAGGAAAATTACACCGGACCAAGAAGATACTACTTCAACTCACCGCATTTAAAGTTATCAGCTCGTGGCGTCCCGATGTAAGACAAACTTATTGAGAACCTGAAGAATCTTACACGTGGATCATCCGGATATGTGGACACAACCTCAATTGTATTTGGGAACTCACAAATGCACTTATACTCTTCAAACCCAAGACCTTGAGCTCCACAAACCGCAGCAGTCAAGACAGAGAGATTACCGAGGAATTGTTAGTGCTGAACGCATTCCGGAACTACAAGTTCCAAGGTTGTCTCTTAGGAATGTTTGTATAAATATTCATACTTGTATATTTGTAAAAGTGTGTGTACGTGTGCGAACAAGCCTGAATAACCTGTGTATGCACAAGAGCTCAAAGAAATAATCTAGGCTAGTGTGTGAATCCCTTTGTAAACAGAGTGTAAGAGAGTCTTGCTTCTATTTTGTTGTATTTATCTCTTGATAATAAAACAAAATACTTCCACTATCTGGTTATCTTCCGAAGTGATTCTATCACTTGACTAGATTAGTGTAGTGCCTTAAAAGATAAAAAGAGTTTAGATAAGAGCCTATTCACCCCCCTCTAGGCTCCAAGGGACCATCAATAATGGCTTATTGTTTATATGTGTTTTTGTTTTCGTGTTGCAGCCATAATGGCTAAGTTGCTTTGTTTTGCAATTTGTTTCGAAAGTGTGAGCTTAAATCTTTAGCTCCAAGTGTTTATCAGTAAGTAGAATAGAGTCTGTGTTTTCTTTGATGAGCACGGTTTGGAACTCCCATGTATGCTTGGCAAGAACTTAAGCAATAGTTAATGGAAAATGTAGTGAGGAGTTTTTCTACCCCTATTTGTTAGGTATTGATCTTGGGCTTAAGCATGAGAGAAAAGGAAAGTTATATCTGAGTGAGGCAGTTCTGACCTTAGTGAGGACTTTAAGGGTAGCTAAGTTCTATTTTAGCATAGAATGCTTATTGATATCTGATTTTTAGTAATGAGACTACATGGTTGTTGGACTTAGAGGTATGAACATGACTGAGCTAAATTATAATTTGTTTTGCTTACTAAAATGCCCATTTCATCATGATAAGGTTGCATACTTAGGAAACATGACTCTTTTGTTTGTTATTTTATTTTTCTTCATATTTGAATGAGTATTTGTTTTCTTTTCGCCTAATTGTGTTTTTGCTTGAAGACAAGCAATGGTTCAAGTGTGGTGTATTTGATAACGTGCATTTATGCCGTTATTTTATAGCCTATTTAGGGTGTTTAAGATGCATGTTTTGCACCTATTTAGTACCATATTTCATATATATTTGCTCTAACCCCTAGAAAGACACTGCTTGTGCTATATATGCGTTTTTAAGCTGTTTTGGGCAGGTTTTTGGATGATTTCTTCTCTAGTCATCAGCTAGACTACTCTATCTACTAAAGAGGGAGCTTGTGGCAACTTATGAGCTCAAAAGGAGGTATCTATTCCAGGCTACAAGCGAAAAGGCTGCAAAAGGTCTCTTCATACTATAGTGCTGAACAAGCATGTTTTGACTTATTTGACCCAAAAGGAGGCTTCAAATGATTTCACGTGCAGAACAAAAGTTGTTCCAAATGATGTTCTCTACCTTCCCAAGAAATGTAAGCTATTTTGGAGATGCCCGTAACAATGACCTTTGTCACTGGCAAGATTATTTTTGCATGGAAGGAATCTATATGACTTGATAAAGCTGGAGACAAATTTTTAGACCATTTGGAGGTGCCCATGACAATGACCTTTGTCACGGGCAAGGATGTTTTTGCATGGAAGGCTTCTTTCTGATGTGATAAAGTCTTGGGTGAAGTGTCAGAGCGAATGGAGGTGCCCGTGACAATGACCTTTGTCATGGGCAAGAATGTTTTTGCACAGTCACCTTTGTTTTGTTATGCTGATGATTTTTCTTTTCTGGAGCTTGATCAAATTCTGCTTGGTTTAAGGTGTTTTTAAGGTTTCAATGAAGAATAAGGGTCACTTACCAAAACTACGTCATTTTGGTAGCGACAACAGCTGGCATTAGGGCACACGTTGTATGTAAGGACCCGTACCTTGAGTTAGTCAGTTTTGCCTCCTGAGTAGGGTTTTTCTAGATTTTGACCTAGTAAATGGACTCCAATGAATTCATGTGCAAAAGGAAAGATGCTTAGAATGATGTCCTCTATCTACCACAGAAGTTTCAGGCCAAATGGACATGTATGTGAGGTGCACGTGATATGGGTCCAATTCACGTGCAAGTGTAATTGTCTTCCAAATGATGCAAGGAGGCTAGGGGTGAAGTTTGAGAGCATTTGGAGTTCATATGGAGTTGCACGTGAATTGGGAATTCACGTGCAAATTGGCGTGCAGCCATATTTTTGCATGGTTCCCTTGGTTTTGTCATTCTAAGGAACTTTCTCCAAAGGACCATGTTGAAATTCTGAGTATTTTGGCCTATATGGGTGCGGATAAGTGCTAACTTGTGTGATCAAAACTACGTCATTTTGATCCTGGGTTTACTTAATCAAAACTACGTCGTTTTGATGTAGATGGTGTCTATATAAGGAGGGCTTGAGTTTGAGTTTAGGGTTCTTGTGTTCCTTTCTTGCGTTGCCCTGCGAGAGAGAGAGAGAGAGCTAGAGAGAGAGAGAGAGGGAGGTTGCTTTGGTTCTGTGCCGGAGCATCTTGCGTGGGGAGGACGGCGTTTGGCGCGGGAGCAAGGAAGATCTCGCTTTAAGGTAGGGGTTCTGTTCTTCCTAAACCCCTCCTCTGTCCTAGGGTCCTAGGGCGGATTCTGGGTCGTATCTATTTATATATATATATGTAATCCATATAGGTGTGATCTCCTATATGGATGTTGGCCTTCGATGGCGTTTTGGTGTGATTCTATGGAATACATGCTATATGTTTGATGAAATGCCTGTGTGAGTATTCTTGTGTGTATATGCCTGCCAAGTGTTTGAAATTATGCCTGTGAGGCCGTGCATGTTATGTGTTTGAGGTAAAGCCTGTGAGGTCGTGCATGTTATGTGCTTGCGGAAATGCCTGTGAGGCCACGCACGTCGGATGTGTTAGATTATGTCCGTGTGGCTGGGTTTATGAGCTTGTGGATATATGCATGCTAAGTGTTCGATGTTATTCCTGTGTGACTAAGCATGCTAAGTGTTTGACGTTATGCCTGTATGGCCATGTGTCTTGCGTGTTTGCTTGTACACCCGGTGCCGTGGAAGCCCGGGACTGTTTTGTGGAACCCGGTGGTCGTGGAAGCCCGGGACCGTTCTTGTAACCCGGTGGCCGTGGAAGCCCGGGGCTGTTATTGGAAACCCGGTGGTTGTGGAAGCCCGGGAGTGTTTATGTACCAGCCCATGTATGATTGTGTTCTTTGTTATAGCCTTGTAACTACATATGGTGGAATAATTGTATCACGACACAACACTTGTACACAAGGCATGTAGATATTAGGTGCATGGGATGGGTTGGGGAGACATGATCCCTACCGAGCCGTGGTTGCTCACCCCTCCTACCATGTTGTTTTCTTTACAGGAACCTACAGGCGTTAGGTGGGACCCCAAGGTGGAAGACCTTATTTACTTTATTGTTTATGTTATTTTTATTATGGGAACCGATGTAACCCCAATGGGGATGAATTGGAAAGAGGACTTTGTATTAAAAGACTGATTTGTTTTGTAGACTGTTTGATGGACCTTATTTTTCTTGAATGTTGTGAATGTATAAAATGTTCAATTCTTGATTTGTATCCTTACCCCTTTGCCCTCCGTGTGGGTAAAAGGGGAGTCACGTACCGGTCTCCTCGGGTTGGAAATCCGGGGCGTGACAATATGGTATCAGAGCATGGTCTAGTTGGCCTAGGGTAGTGGGCGGACTTGGTTATCTTGAGTCCTTTGGAGGAGCCTGGAGGGACATGCCTGATCAACATGGTCCTCTTTGAGCCTCCAAGGTGTACTTAGGGTAGTCCAGTCTTGTGGTAGGATTTGCATGCATTGGCATTAGGGCACTAGTTGCATTTGTTGTCATGTGTGAAGGATGTGCATAACATGATTATGTGTGAACCGTGCAACTCGAATATTCTTGGAATGCTTTGGGCATGACTACAATGTGGGCCGTGAATCGTGAAATGTGATTGATGCAATGTATGTGTGTAATGTCATGTGTTGGTGAAATTGATCAGTGGGGTAGAGGTAGTGACGCGATAGATTATAAAAAAAAAAAATTTGTTCTGACGTAGTGCTTCTTACTTCGTGTAGTAAGAATGCCGCCGAGAAGAGTGACACGTGCGTCCGGGGCAGTGGCTGATGAGTCATCTGCCCATGAGGGTCCGGGTGCGGGACCATCCGTTGGAGGGCATGCGTTGCTACTGGCACAGCTACAAGAAGGCATCCGGCTGGAGGTACGAGAGCTTCGGGAGGGACTCCGACAGGATGTTCGGGAGGAGGTGCGCCGTGAGATGGCAAGACACAGCGGTGGTGCCACCACCACCACCACCACCGGTGGGAGAGCCGCCTCGTGAGCGTGAGAGTTCGCTGGGTGGTGTACCGACCCGTGCGAGAGGATGACGTAGTGACACGGTTCCGAAAGGAACAACCTCCGCGATTTAGGGGGGAACCTGTGGTAGGCGAGCGGTGGTTGAGGCAGATTGAGCATGTGTTCTCCTTTCTCCTGCCCAGGGAGGAGGATAAGGTGCGACCGGCAATTCGGCAGCTGGAGGGGGACGCTTTGGAGTGGTGGACGAGTGTTGCGGGGAGCCGTGCGGTGCAACTCATGTTTTGGGAGGAGTTCTTGCAACTCTTCCATGATGAGTTCTTCCCGGAATCGGTGAGATGGCGAGAAGAGGGAAGAATTTGGCGCCTTGAAGCGGGATCCAAGACGGTACCTGAGTATGAGCGGGAGTTCCGGAGATTGAGTAGGTTTGCTCCTGAGAGCGTGGTAAGGGAGGACCTGAAGGCCCACAAGTTCACCTTGGGTCTCAGGCCAGCCCTTAGGGAGAGGGTGGCGATTCTACGCTTGAGGACCTATGCTCGAGGCCGTGGAGACGGCCCGTATAGCCGAGAGAGACCTGGATGATGGGAGGCGGACCCATCGGGGGCGCCAGTTGCAGAGTGGGCCTGATCGAGATGCAGGGTCCAAGAGGCTCAAGACGGAGGAGAGGGATAGCAGTTCCTTCCGCAGCAGGGGACGGACGTTGGCGAACCCAGGGAGGTCTAGCTTTGGCGGTGGCGGCACGGGCGGTCCAAGCAGGGGGTCTCCCCGCAGTTGTTCTTCGCTGTGGGGAGCAAGGCCACTTGAGGAAGGAGTGTCCAAAGAGGGACCGGAAATGCCATAGATGTGGACGAGAGGGCCATCTGAGCCGGGTTTGCGGAGTGGCAACAGGGGAGTTGGAGGCATGACATCCAAGACAAGGAGTGATGCCGGTTTTCATGCACCAAGTGAGAGACCAGCTCGTCGCTGGCAAGCCGCCAGGCAGATCCGGTCGGACCCGACCTCGGGGGAGGCCGGAGTGGCAACAGACCGAGGCCGGAGGCAACCTTAGCGGGAAGCGTCCAGGTGAGTGAGCCGACTAGTGGCACGGGCCAAGGAAGGGTGTTTGCGCCGGAGGCGACATACCAGGAGGAGGCCGAGCTACCACCCCCACCAGCGAGGGTGGAGCAGACCATCGGTGGTTAGAGGTACCCTCTTGATCTCCCGTACATTAGCTTCGTTCTTTTCGATACGGGTGCATCATGTTCGTTTGTTCTTGAGCTTGTAATAGACGGCTTGGGGTTAGCTTGTGTGGAGGCCGCGAGGCCCCTAGTTGTGGAGTCTCCTGGTGGGAGGCATGATTGAGGTACGACGAGTGTGTCGTGGACCGTGTGTTAACCATAGGAGAGGTGGAGCTGCGTTTTGACTTGCATGTGATGCCTTTGAGGGCGTTTGACCTGATCTTGGGTATGGATTGGCTTATGGCTTTCCAGGCCAAGATAGATTGTTATCGGCGGCGTGTGTCCTTTGTGACACCCTGCAGGGGACCTCTTGCACCCTGCAGGGGGAGTGGGATTGTGAGGCGAGTCGGGCCGGGCCAGTGTTGGACCAGGTGGGGTGCCATTACCCACAGGTTGGCAGCCCTGACCTTTGCCGAGGAGGGGAAGGTGGAAAAGAGGGTGTGGCCCGCTGTTGTGGACCAATTTCGGGATGTTTTTCCTGAAGAGTTGAGGAGTTTGCCACCTAAGAGGAGTGTGGAGTTCACCATTGAGTTGGTGCCGGGGACGGGTCCGATTTCCCAAGTAGCGTATCGTATGGGGCCAGCCGAGCCGAGGGAGCTTCAGAGGCAAATCGAGGAGTTGGTGGGCCGGGGGTATATTAGACCAAGTACCTCACCTTGGGGTGCTCCGGTGCTCTTTGCTAAGAAGGCCGATGGCACGCTTCGTCTCTGCATCGACTACAGGAAGCCGAATTCGGTGGATCGTGAAGAACAAGTACCCGTTGCCTCGGATAGACGACCTATTTGACCAATTGAGTGGGGCCCAGTGGTTTTCCAAGATAGATTTACGGTCGGGGTATCACCGGCTCGGGGTTAGGGAGGAGGACATCCCTAAGACGGCTTTTCGGTGCAGGTATGGGCATTATGAGTGGGTAGTGATGCCTTTCGGGCTCACTAATGCGCCAGCGGTGTTCATGCATTTGATGAACCGAGTCTTTGCCCCATACTTAGACTCGTTCGTGGTGGTGTTTATCGACGATATCTTGGTGTATTCCAAGACCGAGAGGGAGCATGTGGAGCACTTGGCAACAGTGTTGCAAACCTTGAGGGACCGGCATTGTTTGCTAAGTTTAGCAAGTGTGAGTTTTGGCTGCAGGAGGTTCACTTTCTTGGCCATGTGGTGTCACCGAGGGAGTTAGGGTGGACCCGGCCAAGATTGAGGCCGTGGCATCATGGGCGAGGCCAACCAACGTTTTTGAAATCCGTAGTTTTCTTGGCTTGGCGGGGTACTACCGTCGTTTTGTCGAGGGATTCTCCCGTTTGGCGGCTCCTATGACGGCGTTGACTCGGAAGGGCGTGAAGTTTGATTGGACCGACAAGTGTCAAGCAGGCGTTCGAGACTCTCAAAACCCGTTTGACCACTCTTGTGTTGAGGTTACCTCGGGAGGATATTCCATATGAAGTGTATTGTGATGCGTCCAGGGTTGGTTTGGGGTGTGTGCTTATGCAGGAGCACAGTGTGGTAGCTTATGGGTCGAGGCACTGAAGCCTCATGAGCAGAATTATCCTACTCATGACCTTGAGTTAGCGGCTGTCATCTTCGCCCTGAAGAGTTGGCAGCACTACCTCTTGGGGGAAAAGTTTGTGGTGTTCTCGGATCACAAGAGCCTTCAGGACATCTTTACTCGAAGGACTTGAATTTGAGGCAAAGGAGATGGGTGGAGTATTTGCGGACTTTTGATTTTACTCTCGCCTATACCCGGGCAAGGGTAATGTTGTGGCTGATGCATTGAGCGAGAAAAGGGAAAGCTGAGGTGGCCGTGAGAGAGTGGAAGCCGATGGAGCAGTTGGTGACGTTGCGCTGCACTGTTGTTCGTGATGGTGGGACATCCTGAGTCCTTTGGTGGTGGTGCTTGAGTTGTACCGGCGCGTCCGGGAGGAACACTGGGTGACATTGAGTGTGAGGTTCTCCGTGCCCGTATTGAGGCCGGGGAGCTATCCGGAGACTGGACAGAGGGTCCCGAGTATGAGTTGTCATTTCAGGGGCGGTTGGTCGTGGCTTCTTCCCTCGGGGATGAGGTGATGAGGGAGTTTCACCAATCTAGAGTTGCTGTCCATCCAGGGGGGTACGAAGATGTACCATGCGCTTCGGGCACATTTTTGGTGGCCTGGGATAAAACGCGATGTGGCTGCCTTTGTTTCGCGGTGCCTCACGTGTCAGCAGGTGAAGGCTGAGCATCAGCGGCCGGCGGGCATGTTACAGCCCTTGCCCATAGCAGAGTGGAAGTGGGACCATATCGCGATGGATTTTGTGACTGGTCTTCCAACTACCACTGGAAGGAAGGATATGATTTGGGTGATTGTGGATCGACTCACAAAGTCGGCCCATTTCCTTGCTGTTCGCGAGCGGGACTCTATTGGGACCTTGAGTCAGCTGTACATGAACGAGATTGTGAGACTGCATGGCGTACCATCATCGGTTGTCTCAGACCGGGATTCGAGGTTCACTTCTCGTTTCTGGGCAGGTTTGCAGGAGGCTATGGGGACCAAGCTTCACTTGAGTACAGCCTTTCACCCTGAGACTGACGGCCAGACAGAGAGGACGAATCAAACTTTGGAGGACATGCTACGGGCCTGTGTGTTAGACTTTGGGGGTTCGTGGGTAACTCACCTTCCTTTGGTGGAGTTTACCTACAACAACAGTTATCAGGCATCCATTGGGATGGCTCCTTTTGAGGCGTTGTACGGACGGCCGTGTCGGTCACCTTTGTGTTGGACCGAGGTGGGGGAGACAGCTCTCTTGGGGCCACAGTTGGTTCAAGAGGCTACTGAGAAGGTCAAGTTGATCCGTCAGCGTTTGTTGTCAGCTCGAGTCGCCAGGAAATCTTATGCGGATCAGCGGCGGCGCCCTTTGGAGTTTTCTGTTGGTGATCATGTGTTCCTTCGTGTCTCTCCACGACGTGGTCATCGACGGTTTGGGCGGGGTTCCAAGCTATCTCCGCGGTTTATTGGTCCTTTTGAGATTCCTGGATCGTGTAGGGCCCTGTGGCCTACCGGTTAGCGTTACCACCGCGGGCCGAGTCGAGTGCGAACGTGTTTCGCGTGTCCCGATTGCGGAAGTATCACCCCGACCCCACTCATGTGATTGATTGGGGGACGTTGGACATTGAGGATGACATGTCCGTCGTTGAGGCCCCTATCCGTATTCTAGATCGGCGAGAGAAGCTTTTGCGTGGTCGTGCTTATTCCTTTGGTTCGCGTGCTTGTGGCAGCACCGTGGCATTGAGGAGGAGACATGGGAACGTGAGTCCGTGATGCGTGAGCAGCATCCGGACTTGTTCGAGGACCGAACAATCTTAAGCGTGGGAGGTGGTCGTTGGCCAAGGGATAGTGATGTGTTTTGTATTAGTTGTGTACGATTTGGTGTATTTGTATTGTCTTTTAAAGACATGTGTTCTTATTTGTGATGTGTTTTGAGATGTGTATTTGTGACATGCGGACATGTGTTATATGCATTATTGTGGTTATGGATTATGGTGGTACTTTGTTATATCTTTGTTGTCTTATATGTGGTGTATGACCCACTTGGGTGTGGTGGCCTTCTGGGTGGCAAATGGGTAGTTTGTGGTTGTTTTCCTCGTATGTCATTTCTTTTCGAGGACGAAAAGTCTTAAGGGGGAGAGGATGTAAGGACCCGTACCTTGAGTTAGTCAGTTTTGCCTCCTGAGTAGAGTTTTTCTAGATTTTGACCTAGTAAATGGACTCCAATGAATTCACGTGCAAAAGGAAAGATGCTTAGAATGATGTCCTCTATCTACCACGAAGTTTCAGGCCAAATGGACATGTATGTGAGGTGCACGTGATATGGGTCCAATTCACGTGCAAGTGTAATTGTCTTCCAAATGATGCAAGGAGGCTAGGGGTGAAGTTTGAGAGCATTTGGAGTTCATATGGAGTTGCACGTGAATTGGGAATTCACGTGCAAATTGGCGTGCGACCATATTTTTGCATGGTTCCCTTGGTTTTGTCATTCTAAGGAACTTTCTCCAAAGGACCATGTTGAAATTCTGAGTATTTTGGCCTATATGGGTGCGGATAGGTGCTAACTTGTGTGATCAAAACTACGTCGTTTTGATCCCTGGGTTTACTTAATCAAAACTACGTCGTTTTGATGTGGATGGTGTCTATATAAGGAGGGCTTGAGTTTGAGTTTAGGGTTCTTGTGTTCCTTTGCTTTGCTCCTTGCCCGAGAGAGAGAGAGAGAGCTAGAGAGAGAGAGGGAAGGGGAGTTCTCCGGTTCTTCGCCTGGAGCATCTTGCGTGGGGAGGACGGCGTTTGGCGCGGGAGCAAGGAAGATCCGCTTTAAGGTAGGGGTTCTGTTCTTCCTAAACCCTCCTCCGTCCTAGGGTCCTAGGGCGATTCTGGTCGTATCTGTTTATATATATATATGTAATCCATATAGGTGTGATCTCCTATATGGATGTTGGCCTTCAATGGCGTTTTGGTGTGATTCTATGGAATACATGCTATATGTTTGATGAAATGCCTGTGTGAGTATTGCTTGTGTGTATATGCCTGCCAAGTGTTTGAAATTATGCCTGTGAGGCCGTGCATGTTATGTGTTTGAGGTAAAGCTTGTGAGGTCGTGCATGTTATGTGCTTGCGGAAATGCTCGGTGAGGCCACGCACGTCGGATGTGTTAGATTATGTCCGTGTGGCTGGGTTTATGAGCTTGTGGATATATGCATGCTAAGTGTTCGATGTTATTCCTGTGTGACTAAGCATGCTAAGTGTTTGACGTTATGCCTGGTATGGCCATGTGTGTCTTGCGTGTTTGCTTGTACACCCGGTGGTGTGGAAGCCCAGGACCGTTTTGTGGAACCCGGTGGTCGTGGAAGCCCGGGACTGTTTTGTGGAACCCGGTGGTCGTGGAAGCCCGGGACTGTTCTTGTAACCCGGTGGTTGTGGAAGCCCGGGGCTGTTATTGGAAACCCGGTGGTCGTGGAAGCCCGGGAGTGTTTATGTACCAGCCCATGTATGATTGTGTTTCGTTGTTATAGCCTTGTAACTACATATGGTGGAATAATTGTATCACGACACAACACTTGTACACAAGGCATGTAGATATTAGGTGCATGGGATGGGTTGGGGAGACATGATCCCTACCGAGCCGTGGTTGCTCACCCCTCCTACCATGTTGTTTTCTTTTACAGGAACCTACAGGCGTTAGGTGGGACCCCAAGGTGGAAGACCTTATTTACTTTATTGTTTATGTTATTTTTATTATGGGAACTGATGTAACCCCAATGGGGATGAATTGGAAAGAGGACTTTGTATTAAAAGACTGATTTGTTTTGTAGACTGTTTGATGGACCTTATTTTTCTTGAATGTTGTGAATGTATAAAATGTTCAATTCTTGATTTGTATCCTTACCCCTTTGCCCTCCGTGTGGGTAAAAGGGGAGTCACGTACCGGTCTCCTCGGGTTGGAAATCCGGGGCGTGACATTGTACAATACCTGCAACCCTATAAAAGGAGGAATTTTGGAGGCAGCAACACATGCTAGGGAGGCTGAAACGTAGATAGAGGCTAGAACAGATTCTGGACTTCAAGAGAAGCAGCATTAGAGGTTGGTGTAGCGTGTTCTTAGTAGGACAAGAGAAGGGCTGGAGCTTCTATTTTCATCTCTCTATTTTATTCTATCTCTCTTCTGGTACATTTGTTATGCCTTATTCTGAATTTTCTGGGTTTGTAAACATGATTATGGGGTAAAACCTTATTTCTAGGAGAGCAATGTAGCCCCCAAGGTCTTGTAATGTTCTGGATTACGGAATTTTGCTTGTTGTTATATGAAATTCTGGGTTTTTAATTAGTTCATTAATGTTTAATGCAAAGTCTAATGTATGCATGGTTAGACTATCTCAGCCCTTGTCTAGGATGGAATTTGATGAACTAGATTTGACATTACATGATGGATCAAGTCTAAATTTGTTGAATTGGTTGTTTTCCTTTGAACACTTTTATTCTCATGGACTAAATGGTTTAAAAGACTTAAACTTCCCTTTTCATGGACCAAGTGTTAGGGCAGTGGGTGATGACCATTATAAACTTGGAATTAATTAAATGTTTTTAAGCAAGTGTTAAAACCAGAATATTGCAAGGCTGTGGGTGGTGAAATTGTGAACCTAGAATCACTTAAACTAGTTGAAAACCTACAAGTGTAAATTGTGGACCAATCATCTCCCTAGATTTTGTTGAATTTACAAGTTTTATAGTTCTACTTAAATTACAAGTGTAATCAATTGTCCAGACATAAGCTTAAGCTTGGTGCTAGGTGCTTGCTGCCTAACATCAAGGCTACCTCCCTGTGGGTTCGACAACCGGAGTCTTAATACTCCATTTTAATACTTGACCAGTGCACTTGCTGTAAATCCTATGAAACCAATTTACTTAGGTCAATAATGGAGCACTCTTAACTATGTTCTCATTCCATACCGGGTCAACTCTCCGCACTTCATGCTTGCTGTATTCATAATCAGCTCAAGGAATGTTCTTCTCATTGATTCTCACCAGATCATTGAACGACAAGTGAGGAAGACTCAATTGGAACCCTTGCTCCTAAATCTATCTGCTACTGTAAGAGAGAGCAAACTTTTTGAGTTTATCGGACAACCTCCCTTGGCCCCTAATGCAAAGCTGACTTTGGTGATCCGTGGCAAAGATACAGTGCCTCAACAACCCGACAAAGAGAGTTGTGGTGCCTTCGTCTGCTACGTCATGCAAGCTCTCTTCAAGTTTGATAAATCCTAGAATAATGTACTTAACTACTCAAAGGGGCAGATGATGCAGTTACGGGAGCTAATAGCAGTAATGATTTTCAAGTATAGTAAGCTTTATGTTCCATAAATGTTTATTCTATGTACTGAAGCTGAAATTGTGTACTTGCTGCTGTGAATTAATGAATGGAGCAATTATCTTTATCTCTGTGTATTTATCTTACTACCTCTTTATAATCTAGGGTTAAGCTACTGTCGTTTAAATCCCTTCTCAAAATATTAATTCCCTTAACTAATGCTAAATAGAATAGCGACAAGAAAGGGGTCGATCCCACAGAGATTACCAAGTTATCTAGCTTTAACTCAAATCACTAAATTAATCTTGCTTAAAACAATGTCTCGGCAAACAAAATTGTGTTTTAAAATTATTTTACTGAAAACAGAATTGCAATTGAAATAACTAAAAAAAACGTTGGATTTAGAATCAAGGATTAAGGCATCTAGGGTCACAATTTCACCTCCCTATGTTATCTCTACTGGTTCATGGTATTAGGGTCGTCTGATTGAAAACATGCTAAACATAAGCCAAGGACAACAAATGGTCATTGAGGTCCTTTTAAGAGTTGTATGCTAGAATGGTCATCTAAACACAAAACATGCAAAGCCAATAAATCATACTTGCAAAAGGATAATGATCACACCAATTACAAATAAGTTATAAATCTCAATCCGCCCCAGACTAGGGCTAAAAATACCAAGGTGTACATCCAAAGATAGAAATTAAGAACAAATTCATAAAACATGCAAAACTCAATCATCCAAACCCAATATTCATAAACACAGCAAAACAACAAGGGGGCTACATTGCTCCCCTAGATTATAAGAACTACTCACGCATGATTACAAGCAAAACCATAGCAGTAAAGCTAAACATCTTCTTCTAATCCACGCACACAACAAGGCTTCAAATCCAGGCTCCAAAATCCGCGACGGTTGACTGCGATGGCTGCTCTCCTAGGTCAAGGAGCAGCCTCCAAGTCGTGAAGCCTCTCTCTCTCTCTAAAAATGTGTAGGGGGGTCTAGTTATGATAGCAGGGGGCGTGGAGCCTTTATTTATAGAGGTTGGATGGGCTTTGAGGTGTGTACCCTAGCCCATCTATCAAAACGACGTAGTTTTGATAAGTGACACTCCAAACTTTAAAATCTCTATCTTCCATCCACAATTTGGACATGGGCCTTCAGGAACAAATGATCAGCATGGAAAAACGATAGGATCGGTCCAAAAATATCTCTACACGTCAATTTGCACGTGATATAGTGAATTCACATGCAGCTCCAAATCAACTCAAACTTCTCCCCAAGCTTCCTTGCATCCTATAGAGGCCTGAGAAGCAAAAATATGCTTGCACGTGAAATGGGTGAATTCACGTGCAGCTCCAAATGCTCTGAAATTTCTGTGGTAGGTAGAGGACATCATTCTAAGCAACTTTTGTTCTTGCACGCCAATTGTTTGAGGCCATCTACTATATCAAAAGTGAGCTCCAAAATCTGCCAAAACAGCTTAAAAACGCATGTATTTGCAAATAGCATCTTCCTAGGGGTTAGAGCAAATATATATGATATGTGAAGCAATAAGGCTCTAATCATGCTCTTAAACATCCTAAATAAACACTAGAATAGCGGCATAAAATGCACGTTATCAAATACACCACACTTGAACCACTGCTTGTCCTCAAGCAAAAACATACAAGCATGCAAAAATAAAATAAACACGCAGTCAAACGGAAGAAAAATAAAATAACAATCAAGGAGAATCATGGTTTCCTAAGCATGCAACTCTAGCATGATGAAATGGGAATTTAAGCATCAAAATGAGTCATAGCTTAGTTCATTCATGTCCATATCCCTAGTCCAACAACCATGCAATATCACCACTTAAATTTCAGATATGAGCAAACAATCCATGATAAAATAGCACCTAGTTTCCCTTTAAGTTCTTACCAAGGATAAGCAGCCTCACTCAAATATAATAATTCTCAAGCCCAATACCTATCAATGAACAATGGATGGAAAACTCTATCTCTACACTCGCCATCAGCTATTGATTAAGTACTTGCCAAGCAATCATGAGAGTTCCCTATTGTGCTCATCAAAGAAAACACACCCTCTATTCTACTTTATTTGAACTCACACGCTAGTCTAAACTCAATAAACTCACACTCCATTCTAATAACTGATAAAACAAAATCATGAGCTAAGGGTTGAGCTCAACACTCTCAAATGAACAAAACTGAGCCAATGTGGCTACAAATCTAAACAATCACACATAAACATCAAGCCATTGCGGCTTTTATTATGAATCTATCTCTTTTGTTTTTTTTTTTTTTTTTTTTTAGTAATAACCTTACAAGGTTGCATTTTATGCTCTCCCTTGATGGATTATTCACTCTTTTTTTTTACTCACATAACACATAAATAAGACTGATTTTTCTAATGCATACCCCTTGCCATTTTGCTACATAAGGAGAGACAAAAATTCATTGATGTCTCACATCCCATTTTGCAATTAAGTGATGGCTTTTTCACATTCTATATCACAGCCTTTTTCAATAATATCACAAAATAAAGAAAAGGATGCGAAGACAGTCACAGTGACTTAGAGGTCTTGCACCCTAACTCCACACACCAAACACTGAGCACTAATAAGTAATCACATGCTTACTTGACTCCTACCATTAAATAACCAATGTTGAATGCAAGAAGAGTAGCAATTATTACCCATACCCTAAAATGGCACTCAAAGGCTAAAGAAAAGTCGTTCTCATTTTTCATTTCTTTTTCACTCAACTTTAAGGGTTACTTAGGTCTATCATAGCATTTCATGTTTAACTAATATTCAAAACTCAGCTCCAAAAACATGGTGATATCATTCAAAAGATAAAGACATGATCAAACTAAATTAGAGCACATTTTAACTACTTAAAAACCCTTATCACAACATGATACTAATGTGGCATAAAAAATTAAATTTTAAGCCAAAATTGCATACTTAATATCCATGCCTCCACAAGCAAATCATTCAAGCAAACAACTCAAACAATCATGCAACTAAAAACAGTTTTTTTTGTTTTAAATAAATAACTAACAAACTATCTAAGATAAAATTATAAATAAAACATGCAATCACAACATAAAAGACAAGCAAGTGGCTCAAGTCACTCCCCATACACCACACTTAAAATATGCTATGTCCTCATGGCATAAAATAGGGAGTAGGAAAAACACTTACCCCTGGTTTGGCACACTATAATAGTAGATGACATTGGCCACCATTCGTCGCACCTGAGCCACAAAGTCAACCGACGTCTCGTCGTGCACTTCCCAAGTTTCCTTCCCTTGCAGAATAGCCATCATGTAGTAGCAAGCAAATATCCCACAGCTGAATTGGTTAGGCTGTTAGGGAATTTGTATTTCGTTGTAGTGAATAAAAGGGAGCTTGTCCGCCAACAAGCCTTCTTTGATCATCGCCACTTTGATTCGTTTGATGAACCCATGCACTAACTGTCTTTTCCGTCTGGCAAACCCTTCGCCTTGGATTGGATCATATAGCACGGCATGTCCTATATCCAGATTCAAATGGACCAATCATAGTGGCGGTCAATGTGCACCGGAATCAGCACCTCATGCATACCATGCCAAGGGCGGTGCTCTTCATTCTCACCATTGATGCGTTGGCGCCACACCTCGTCGGACAAGGGTTGATTGAATATCTCGCACAGCATGATGTAGTTATGAGGCTCAGCCTCCACTACATAGCGCATGGTCCTGCAGAAGAGGTCTATCTCTTCGGAGTAGAGATATTCATTCTCTGAGATCCTCTTTAGGCCAAAAGGGGTGAAGATATCATTATCCCGTGTAAAGCGAGCCCTCTGAACCGTGGAATTGATGAACTCTTCAAATGCTACTTGGGTCTCGTCGGATGATAAAGCTGGATTAATGATTAAATGGATAGGAGGGCCAAGAAGGTCTTCAGGTTCAGCAGGCATGTATGTACCCCAAGAGACACGATGTATAACAGGCACAAGAGCCTGAGAATATGCAGGATCAGTAAAAGGCTGGAAGGGTGAATACCCTTCTGCTGGCTCTGTCTCCTCTTGAGGCTGGAAGGGTGAATACCCTGTTGCTGGCTCTGCCTCCTCTGGATGATAGTAGGATGGCCTAGCTGAAGATTCTGGTTGAGGTGGATCCGCTTGGGCTGGATAAGAAACTTCAGGGGATGGAGAGGGTTCTTCATCAGATATCTCCACTATAGGAGAACGTTTTGATGCTTTCCTCTTGCTCAAGGCCTTCTGGATTTTGCCTAGGAGGCCTTTGACTTCTTTGTTGTCCTTCCTCAGGGCTTCCACCTCGCGCTGGGTTCTGGCATTTGCCTCCCTGAGCTGCTGTGTTTCTTGCCTCCAAGCTTCGGCAGATGCAGCAGGAGGAGCTTCTGGGGCTTCCCATGCTCTAGGAGATGCATGAGCAGCTACATCTGGGGCCTCCCATGCTCTAGGAGATGCATGAGCAGCTATGTCTAGGGCCTCCCATGCTCTGGTTCGAGGTCGTGAAGTAGCTTGTTGGTCTCCAGAGATGAAGGCCATTAATTCTTCAAATTGGGCACGAGTGATGTGCCCATTAGTGACTGCCCAATTAATGACCTCCACTTCGCTCACCACCTGCCCACGAATGCCTTGAAAGAAATTGAAAATATCTTCTTTGTGTACATTGAACTGCATGTACATGGCAGTGAGTCTGTATAGAGTCTACTTCCTTTGATCCAAATGAGGAGAGGTCTCCCTTGCAAAGTCAGTGGATCGCTCCACATGAACCTTGTGCCTGGCGGGTGTGTGATGGAGGAGGAACATTGGTTGCCCAATGACCTCTGGTACTGATCCCCAAACCCCCTTCAGCATGCAATACTCTTAACACCCAGTGAGAAGGAAAAGTGATGATATCCATGGAGGAAAAATGCAAAGCAGGCATGCTTTGAAATATCAAACACAAAAATCTGCCATTTATCTGCTTTGATGAGTTTTTCTTCCACCATTTAAAAATGGTAGTGGCCCAATCCACATTCAGCATATGATCAATGCTATACATGAACTCCAAGTGTGGCTTAGGCACACTATCTATCCCACTGGTCTGAATTAATAAGCATTTCCCTACCAGGTAGGCTAGGAATCTAAATCTTCCAACAAAACCATTCTTGGTATACTGCCTTCGACTTTGAAATTTTTTAGCATAGTTGCATGCAGTACCAAATTCTCCTAGGCTTAGCTGAGGGAAGCTATCACTGGGTGCAGGGAGGTTAAAGCAATGTCTAATAATTTCAGGGGTAATTCTTACATAAACCCCTTGCACAACCCCTATCAGTTCATCCTCACTCACATAGACAGATGCATAAAATTCTTGTAGGGCAGAGTAGGAATTAGCTGGCTGGGCAGATACTAACCTTTGTAGTCCCAGATTTTGAATTTTAAGAGCCACCTCTCTAACCCAGCCCAGCTCTGAAGCCTCCAAAGCCTGCATATCAAGAGCATGCCCCAAGAGTATCTCCTCCTCGGGTTGGCTATCAGCACTAGGTGAGTGCACCTCCTCCTGGCAAGTCCTCCTTGTGCGCACCATCTTTGGAATGAGAATAAAGAGCAAAGAGCAGAAAACTGAAGAGCAAAAGAGCAAAAGAGCAGAGTTTCTCTAATACTCAGATCTGGAGTGATTTTGGTGTGGAAGCCTTTGAAGATGGCCTCTCTATATATAGCGTGCAAAAGGAAAGATGCTCCAATTGGCGTGATACACGTGCCCCTAAATTTTCAGAGTGTTCTGACCAAAATAGCCCTTGCACGTGAATTGGTTGAATTGGCGTGCAGGTCAGAATCGTCCCAAACTTTGGTGGTGGGTCTCCCTTGAGCTGGCAAGCAATAGTCCCTTCTGCACGTGAATTGTTTGAAGCTTCTAGGAGGGCTAAAATCGGTAGTTTGCATTTTTGAGCCTCCAGATGACAGCTAGCAATTCGCGTGCAAGAGTAAACGTGATTCACATGGTCTTGATCTACCATTCCAGAAAGTTACAGCTCAAGAGTAAACGTGAATTCACGTGCAAATTCACATTCAGGCCCAAACTGGCCCAAATTTCTCCACTTAGTTGCTTGTGCATTATGGACCATCTTTAAGTCTTGCACGTGAATTGTTTGAGCCCATCTTCAAGCACTTTTGGGCTTTACTTGCTCCTTGCTCCTTGACTTTGACTTTAAAAATAATTCCACAAGTTCAGGACCCAATAATTTGCTCATCCTGCAAATGGTTAGTTAAGAAAGAAGCAAAGTCTCCTGCACAATGGTTAGCTTGCAAACAAATTTATTGAATAAAATAAATAAAAGAAAATAACTTAAAATAAAACATAGCAATAAACATTGGGTTGCCTCCCAACCAACGCTTTATTTAAAGTCTGTAGCTAGACTTTCAGTTATGATCATGCAATGGTGAAAGAGAGGGAATCAACTATCTCCCTCTGAGTTGAATCAAAGTATGGTTTCAGTCTATTGCCATTCACCCAAAATTTCTTGCCATCTACAGCTTGGAGCTCAAAGCTCCCATATGGCTTCTTATCAACTATCACAAAAGGTCCCATCCACTTGGACCTTAATTTTCCAGGAAATAACCTCAACCTTGTGTTAAATAGAAGAACTTTCTGCCCTAAAGTTAAAGGTTCATTGTTGAGTTGCCTATCATGCCATTTCTTAGTTCTTTCTTTGTAAAATTTAGCACTATCATAGGCATCCAGCCTAAGCTCGTCTAACTCAATTAATTGAGTCATCCTAAGCTCCTTGATTTCTTGTGGGTTAAAATTTAACTTCTTCAAGGCCCAATGAGCCTTGTGTTCTAGTTCCACAGGCAAGTGACATGCCTTACCATATAGAATACGGTAAGGTGACATCCCAATGGGAGTTTTGTAAGCTGTCCTATATGCCCATAAGGCTTCATCAAGCCTTTGAGACCAATCTTTCCTATTGGCTCCAACAGTTTTCTCTAAAATGACCTTAATCTCTCTATTGGACACTTCTGCTTGTCCATTAGCTTGCGGGTGGTAGGCTAAAGACTTCCTATGAGTGACACCATACTTGTTCAATAATTTGTCAAACAATTTGTTGCAGAAATGACTACCCTCATCACTGATTATAGCCCTTGGTGTCCCAAAACGGCTAAAGATGTTCCTAGTAAGGAAGTGAGTCACAACCCTAGCATCATTCACTCTTGTAGGAATAGCTTCTACCCACTTAAACACATAATCCACAGCAAGCAAAATGTATGAATACCCATCAGAATTGGGGAATGGCCCCATGAAGTCAATGCCCCAAATGTCAAAAATTTCAACTGGAAGGATTCCAGTTAAGGGCATCTCATTTTTCCTAGACAGACCACCTACCCTTTGACATCTATCACACTTTTTGATGTAGACATAGGTGTCTTTCACCATGTGAGGCCAATATAAGCCACACTGCATGATCTTAGCCACAGTTCTCTGCACCCCAAAGTGGCCCCCATAATGTGATGAATGACAATGGTATATTATGTCATCTATCTCCTCCTCAAGGACACACCTTCTAATTATTTGGTCTGGACACCTCCTATAGAGAATAAGGTCTTCCCAAATGTATTTCTTAGCATCCACTACCAACCTCTTTCGCTGATGGTAGTCCAATTGCTTGGGTATAAACCCAGTGGCTAAATAATTTGCTATGTCAGCAAACCAAGGAAAATGATGCATCACTGATTATAGCCCTTGGTACTGGAATCCTTATTTCGTGTCAGCACTTCCTTACTCCGTATGAATGAGAAGTCCGGAGAGCTTACTCTATATCAGCGCTTTCTTACTCCGCATAAGTCAAAAGGACCAGATGGCTTACTCCGTATTAGTGCATCCTTACTCCGTATGAGTAAAAGGTCGGATTCCTTACTTCGCATCTCTTTTCCTTACTCCGTGCGAATAAAGGACTTCGGTCCTTATTCTGCACAAGTCGTTCCTTACTCCGTATGTATGAAAGACTCGGATTCTTTACTCCGTGTCTTCTTGTCCTTAGTCTGTTTGACTGGAAGACTTAGCTTTTTATTCTACGATAACTATCTCTTACTCCGTGCTATTTGTAGACTAGGATTCTTAATCCGCATCTGTTTGACTTAGTCCGTTTAAAGTGTTTAGATGCAAAATCCTTAGTCCTTAGCTTTAAGTGTTTAGTCTGCACGAATGATCCTTATTCCGTATAAAGTGAAGACTTGGTTATTTACCAAGTGTTTGACAACACTCACTCTTGTCCGGATCAGGATTATATATCTTGTCCTCTGATTTACTCTCACGAGTGAAGGTCTGGATTAAGATCATATCTTCTGCAACAATTTAAGATAAAACATGCAATGTCTCAAATCAAATTACATAGGTTTTATATACATTATCCAAATTCTGGGTTTGATCCAACAATCTCCCCCAATTATGGATATGCCAAAACCCTTTGTAATCTGATCTGGTAAGTGAAGTAAAAAGATAACATACAGAAATAAAGATGACTTCCATTTTTATTAGATCAGCAACAAAGTACAATTCAGCCTTGATACATGAATTTACATCAAGGTACATAAGGCTTACTATACTTGAAGATTATTGTTACTGCCTTCTCTCTAAGCCCCATTGTCTGCTCCATCGTATAGTTGTGGATACTGTTCCAGTCTTTTCTAACCTTTATAAACGATTTGATGAAGTAACAAACAAAGGCTCCGCAACTATCTCCATCGGGCTGTTGTGGCACTTGCTTCTTGCTTCGGACTGTTGCCTTTAGCTTTTCGGTTGGAGCCAAAGGAGTTTGGCCCATATCTTCTTAAAGTCCATATTACTTTATGGCTTCTATCAGTCGAAGTCGTAATGGTTCCCATTGATTCTTTCTAACACTATTCTCCACAACTTGATGAGAATCAATTAGGATCATCTGCTTAGACGGAATTAGAAAAGCAACCAACATGAAGTGCAGCATCATAACTCGGTACGAAATGAGGATAGCTGAAAGATTTTTTCAAGGTTTGCTATCCTCAGCAGTTCCATCGATGAAGGTCTGGATGTGGGCTACTTCTGGAAGATAGCCCTCACACCAACATGGCAAGACGTCGAACAAGTGTCCGTCCTTATACAGAGACGGAAATAGCCTCATCTCCATCTTAACTGCCCGAGAGAAGTTGTCTATGTCTTCTATGGTAAACAGACCCTTCTCAGAACGTAGAGTCTTAATATCTGTAGGGGAGAAGGGGTACAAATCAGATAGACATCTTTGCTCAGCATTGGACACGGCATACTTTGTCATTTCAGTGAAAACACTGCCATCCGCATCATGTGGATCACGATCCGTGTATGATGGGAGGAAGGTGTCAGCCGCAGATGGAGAGGTCGAAGGAGGAGCTGGGCTGAGAGAAGCGGCTGCGTTTGGGAATAGTAACTCTCGGAAGCAATGAAGATGCAGGCCGCTTCTCAACACGAGCTGAGGAAGGTGGAGGAGGATCAGATGACACTTTCTCCCCCGTTTTGGCATATGGCTGAGAGGCGGTAAGAGGACGAGCCATTGTCTACACCAAGTCCGCGAATGAGGTAGACAGAGAATGCATGGACGAGGCGACGAGATTCGTCTTCTTCTCAATGGAAGTGGAGGAGTCAGTCAGGGCGAAGAGGAGTTGGGTGCTGAGAGCATCAACCTTGACGGCGATGGCAGAAATTTGGGCGCTCTATGCTTGGGCGTGGCGGTCCAGCTGGGTGGAGAGCACAGCATCGGAGTGGACCATGCCAAAGGAGGCACACCCAAGGGCTAACTCTGGAGCTTTAGAGGACTCCCCCGCATGAAGAGGTGCAGCAGTTCGCTGGGCAGAGGAGTCAGTAGTTGGAGATAGGGGTCGGTTAGCAGTAGCAGAAGGGGCATCCGAAGCATCGGAGGCATCTGGAGCAGCAGATCCACTTTGACCAGAGAGGTCAACTGTGGGGATGGCTACAGCAGGAGAAACGGGCTAGGCCTCAGCAGGGGAGGAAACCCGTGCATCATGGGCCAGTTCGGAGGTAACAGCGAACGGAACATCCAGAATGGAGGCTGCATAAGGAAGTCATGATCCAAGTTCCAGATGATCATGTCCTCCGGGGTTTGGGTGTGGCGGGCGTAATACACTCGGAGATCGTTGTCAGGGATGGAGGCAGTGCAGGCTAGGCTAAAATGGAACTATAGGTCTGTTAAGGTGTCGACTGGGAGATGGTCGAGGTAGTCCTGGGGTTGAGGAAGTGGAGGCAAGGGAGCTTTCGGAGGAGAGTTCGGGACATCAGCCACTGCCCTAGCAACAGCAGCATCAACAGCGGCGACAACGGCTGAAGTGTAAGGCGTGGGGACATCAGCAGCAGAAGGTGCTGGAGAAACAGCCGAAGGTAAACTTGGCTGAGTCGGCCCTGCAACCTCGGACAGGTCAGCGTGAATGCTGTGCTGGGAGGCTTGGGAGATGGAGGGTGCAACTACGGACTAAATCCGGGAGGACCGGTGGGCAGAGCTGACCTCGGTGGCGGAGCTATCGGCTAGGTCACCAATCGAACTTCCCTGTTGTTCCAGAGCAGTGGGGAGGTGGATAGCAGCGGAGGGCCGGCGGGCAGTCAGATTCCCATCAGGCCTAAGATGGTGAAGATAGAAGGCCTGAGGAAAAGTGATGATGTCGTGTCCGTTGAAGTGGGACGGACGAAGGTGCCGAAAGATGATGCTAAGGATCTGCCCAAAAGATTGGTTCTTTGGGTTGTTCCCCAGCTGCCGAAACAAGAAAGTCCCCCAATCCATCGGGAGACCCTCGAAGACGCCGTACATAGCCAGAAGCAGATCATACGAGACGGAGTCCAAAGCTATTGTGCGAGCCAGAAGACACCGGCTCAAAATGGTCGCCATACATCTGTAGCAACCTTGGAAGGACTTCACCTTGTATTCCTTCCCCTTGTATGTGCAATCCATTGAAGCTACCATCGGCTCTAGATCCAGTCGCTGATGAGTATCGAGGGGAAGATTGAGAGCGGTGCGAAGGACGTTGGGGGTGATGACTATGAATTCACCCCTGACGGTGGAACGGATGGAGTCGGGGGTGCATCTGATGCGCCGGTAGAACTTAGCGATATCGTCGATGAGGAGATCGACGGGATCAGAGACTATTTTCAGGATGTGGCTGGCTTCCAGAAGTGAGCGAAGCTCCAGAAACCATGCCGAAGGATTGAAAACAGCGTTCCAATCAACCAGATAGCCGAGATTAACGTCGGAAAGTGCGGTTTTGGGTGCCATTGGAGAGGAAGGTAGAGAAGGGAAAGGAGGCTAGGTCTTTGGAGATTGAAAGAGTGATGAGGGTTTAGGGATTTGGAAAGTGTAAACTCGCGCTGCGCGTGAATATCCAGTATATATAAGACCGAGTCCTTGGTTGCCAGCGGGTCATGGGACTAAGCGAGATGAACAGAGAAACGCTTGACAGGATGATGTCATTTGTCTTGATAGTGGGGCGCGTCCAAATATAGAGATGACGTGGAGGCAGCATAACCAAGCATTTATGATAGTTGTTTGCCTTCTTTCGGAAGATTGCACGTCCCAAGACTTGCATTTAATGGACCATCATTATTCCTCCTCAAAAGCACGCAATGTAAGATAATACGTTGATTATCGCTATTTGAGAGTTCCAAGAGTCCGGAGGAATGAATCGATGATAATCCAGATTAAAAGATATCCGAGGTAAGAACATCCGGATGAAAAGCAGACTGTGTCCGTAGAAACAAAGTGTTGTAAGAGAGAAGTAGATTCCTTTGCTGTGTTGAAGTCGAAGAGAAGAGAAGTACCACAACACTTCAAATCGGAGACTTTAGACAAGATATATCAGTGAAATTGCATAGAGAATCTAAACCTATAGTTTTACAAAGATAAACTAAAGGAACAGGAAGCGTAACAGGTTGGGATTAGTATAGATATGAGCAAATAGACTAAGTAAAAACAACATAATCTGAACTAATGAGAAACATAACTTATGCATTAAAATGGAATGCGAGAGACACATACATACGAGTGAATGATCATGTTTATGAAATCAAAACATATGTCAGATAAGAAACACATAAGTTCACATTGGTGAACATAGCGAAACTGTCATGCTGAACGACGTAGCTAAGATTAATTAAATCTATATAATTGATCCAAATTAAGATTCATGAGTGAAAATGGATTAAAGAACACATATCAATTGCAATCAATTGATTATCTGATGAAGATGCATAGTTGAAGAAATAAAAACATCCAAACATGCCACAATTCTAATTCAATAATGCATACCCAGTCAGATCCAGAAGTGAGAGTTTAGAGGGAGGAGCATCCGAGACATATGAGGAGGTTATTACTGAAGTAATAGATATAGCTTTTGCTCCCCCTTAGATCATGCGAACCTCTCAGTGATAGACTCCCCCTCAGATAAACAGCCAGGAAAGAGGTCACGAGACATATAAGGGGGTGTTACTTGGGTAATCGATAAAGCATTTTCTGCCCCTTAGATCATGCGATCCTCTCGATGGACATTTCCTGCTTAATATTTAGATCTTGAGAAATTGATATCTATCCGTGAAGAAACGCCACTTCAAAAGTTGATCAGACTATAATAGTGATTTTATCCACCAAGCATTCCGAGCTAACCCATTTCATTTCTTCAACCAGGCATGTTAATAGTGCAATCAATATGAAATAGCATTGGACATGTGGTGAGAGATGAAAATTTGAATCATGAAATCTTAAGGAGGTTTTATTCATATATCTTTAATTATGTTAGCTTAAGTGACTTCAGTCGGGAAATGCAAGTATCCTCCCAAATGAAAATATGAGAAAATTATCAGAACACTATGCATGACACAAGTAAAGATGATCAGCATGAAGTACAGTATGTGTCTAGAGCTCATCATGAAACGCGATGCATGTTCTGGAAGAAATACTGTTGGAAAAATTAAATTAGAAACTATACAAATAGGTCAAGCATACCTAATTTGAGGAGCAGTTCAGAAAATCTTGCATCAGGTAGGGGCTTGGTGAGTATGTCTGTGAGTTGATCATCCGTAGCAACATGTTCGAGAGATATGTGCTTTTTGAGAACATGATCTCGGATGAAGTGATACCTGACTTCAATGTGCTTAGTCTTTGGGTGCATAACAGGATTGTTGCTGATAGCAATCGCACTGGTGTTGTGGCAGTATAATGGAATAGACGTCATGTTGAAACCGTAGTCAGTAAGTTGACTTTGTATGTAGAGAAGTTATGCGCAGCAACTCCTAACAGCTATATATTTTGCCTCAGTAGTAAAGGTTGATACGGAATTCTACTTCTTACTGAACCATGAAATCAATCTGTTTCCAAGGAACTGACACGTACCACTTGTGCTCTTCCTATCGATGCGACACCTAGCAAAATCAACATCTGAATATCTGGATAAAGAGAAGTTGGACTCCTTTGGATACCAGAGGTCCAAATTCATTGTCCCTTTGAAATACCGCAATATCCGTTTTACATAAAGCATGTGTGACTCTTTGGGATTCGCCTGATATCTTGCACAAATGCAAGTTCCAAACATAATATCCAGGTGACTTGCTGTAAGGTACAGCAATGATTCTATCACCCCTTTGTATTCAGTCACATTTACGAATTCTCCGCTAAGATCAGGATCTAACTTTGCACTAACTGGCATAGGAGTTCACGGGAGTTGAATTTTGCATTCCGAACTTCTTGATTATGTCCCGTGTGTATTTTGCTTGGTTGATGAAGATTCCATCCTTCATTTGTTTAACCTCTATTCCAAGGAAGTACGTTAATTTTCCCATCATGCTCATTTCGAACTTGTCAGTCATCAACTTCGCAAACTCTTCACAAAGCTTTGAATTTGATGATCCGAAAATGATGTCATCCACGTAGATTTGTATGATCAGAGAATGATGTTTCTCTTTCCGCAGAAATAGTGTGGTGTCTATCTTTCCTCTTCTGAAATTGTGTTCGAGCAAGAATTCTGACAGTGTATCATACTAGGCTCTTGAAGCTTGCTTCAATCTGTACAAGGCTTTCCGTAGTTTATATACCATATGTTCAGCCTTTTGTTCAACGAAGCCCAGAGGTTGTTCAACATAAACCTCCTCTTGAAGATCTCCATTCAGAAATGCACTCTTGACGTCCATTTGATAAACTTTGAAGTTTTCATATGAAGCATACACCAAGAACATTCGGATCACCTCAAGTCTAGCTACTGGAGCAAAGGTTTCATCATAATCAATGCCTTCTTCTTGATAATATCCTTTGGCTACCAGTCTAGCTTTGTTCCGGATTACTATTCCCTCAGTATCTAGTTTGTTCCGGAACACCCATTTAACTCCTATGACTTGTTGTGACCTGGGCCTTGGTACTAATGTCCACACATCGTTCCTCTTGAACTGATTAAGCTCTTTTTGCATAGCGTCTATCCAATTTGGATCTTCAAGGGCTTTATCCACCACCTTTGGCTCTATCTGTGATAGAAAACAAGAGTAGAGGCACAAGTTTCAGGTGGCTGTCCTCGTTCTTACTCCAATAGTAGGATTACAATTCACTTGTTCTGATGGGTGGTTTCGAGTCCACCTACAGTTCTGGCAAGTGGTGGTGAGTAATTAACGATTTGAAGCTTTGTTAGATCGGGTGGATCTTGTACATCGGCTGGTTGAGCTTCTTCCGAGCCAGTTGTATTCGTATGATGAACAGTTTCAGAAGTACTTGGAGATTCTTCGGCACTGTGGTTTTTAGTATCTGGTCCGGACGGACTTGAAGGTTCTCCGGTGTTATGAATATCCGTATCAATTTGTCCAGAGTTGAGTGGAAGCCCTGAGTCTGAATCTTCTGAAGCATCATCAGTAGCATTTCTTCTTGCTTCATCGGTACTAGGTGATTCATCAGGGGTTGTGGCAGGAACATGTCGAAATTGAGCATAGTCAATTGTGTCCGTATGATCCTACACGATTGGATTTAAAGATCCTACACTTGACCAATCAAGGTTAGATTCATCAAAATCAACATGGATAGATTCTTCAACTGTTAAACATTTTCTGTTGAAAATACGATAAGCCTTGCTGTGTAACGAGTATCCGACAAAGATCCCATCATCGGATTTTGGCTCAAATTTACTTTGGGCCTCTTTGCCATTGTTTAACACGTAGCAAGCACACCCAAAAGCTTTGAAATGAGAGATTAACAGCTTCCTGCCTCTCCACATCTCATATGGTGTTTTCATGGTAACCTTATTGATAAGAGTTCTGTTTTGAACATAGCATGCAGTGGACATAGCTTCATCCCATAGACTGAGAGGAAGCTTTGCCCGTACTAACATTGATCTACCAGCTTCAACTAGAGTGCGATTCTTACGCTCAACAACTCCATTTTGTTGTAGAGTCCTGGGCGTAGAGAAGTCGTGCTGAATGCCTTGTTT
This sequence comes from Taxillus chinensis, assembly GCA_023512835.1. Classification (NCBI taxonomy): domain Eukaryota; kingdom Viridiplantae; phylum Streptophyta; class Magnoliopsida; order Santalales; family Loranthaceae; genus Taxillus; species Taxillus chinensis. Next base: position 36,922,972 of record CM042085.1, read on the forward strand.
AGAACAATATGACCTCATATCGGAAAAGTCAAATTCCATACCATGATCACTCCTAATGCATTTAATGCTCAGTCCTTGTGAATTGCTTATCCAGTTGAAGAGATCTACGAGATGTTCAAAGGTTTGATCCTTTGATTTCAGGAACATCACCCGTGTAAACCTGGTGAAGTCATCGATAACCACAAGGGTATATCTCGCACCGGAAAGAGAAGCAATAGAAATGGGACCACATAGGTCCATATGAAGAAGTTACAAAGAAGCAGTTATTGAATTAACTAATTTGCTCTTAAAGCTATGCTTGGTATGCTTGCCGAGTTGGCATTCTCGACAGAGAGAGTCTTTGGAGTATTTATGTTTAGGCAGACCATTGGCCAAGTTAAGCGACGCTAGTTTAGACATAGTTTTGAAATTTAAATAAGCGCAACGCTTGTCCCATAGCCAACTATCTTCATCTGATGCTTTAGTGAGGAAGCATACAGGGTCAGAAGAATTATTTCTTAAGACCACTGAATATATGTCCCCATCTCTTAATCCGAATAACTTAATATCTCCAGATAAGTTTTCTCTAACTGTGCATATGTTGGACATAAAGGAAACAGTAAATCCTTTGTTACATAAATTACTGACACTCAGCAGATTATGTTTCAAACCTTCAACTAGTGCAACCTTAGTAATTGATACATAGTCATTGGTTAAAGTGTCATACCCCACAATCTTACCTTTACTGTTGTCATCATATGATACGGATGGGCCTCGTTTGTCTGTAACTTCAACGAGCAGAGACTGATCACCCGTCATATGTCAGGTGCATCCACTATCGAGGATCCACTTGCTTTGATTGATCTTTAACTTCAAGTGGTCCGACAATGCATTCCAGAGATACTCCTGCAAGACAACAGTTTACACTTTTGGTTCCCAAAATTGTTTCGAGGGTTAGGAGAAACAACTATAATGTCAACAATTCTGGATTTTGCTTTGTTAGGAACTTTAACTTTCCAAGTTGACTTTACTTTGTTAGTGTTAGTTGCTTATTTTATTTGGATTTTCTTAGGAGAGATACCCCTTTGAGGTTTTGACTTTGATTTGCCAAAAAAACACTTTTTGATGAACTGATCTTTATTAATAAGAACTTGATTACAAAAGCCAGTCATCAGACAGACTCCAACACTCACAGTGATAATGGCCTATTTCTCTATAGATGGAACAGACACAATGATACGGAGTACAAATAGGGGATACAGGTTTCTTAGGTTTTACAAGCTTTCTACACTGTTCCCTATGGCCTAATCCTTTGCGATTGGGTAACGCGCTCTTGGCCCTAGATACATCAGCTTTAGCCTTTCCTTTGTTTCTGGGTGCTACAGTTTCGGCTTTAACTGCAGCAGCCTTCCCTTCATCTTTAGGTACGGGTGCTACTACTTCGGGATTAGCAGTAACAGCCTCTCTTCCACAGTCATAAACTATGGTGCCACCTGAAATGAAACCATCCAACGGTTTGGATGTACTAATAGGATAAAGGTTGGTTAGTTTCGGAGTAAAATCCGAGGGACACTCAGTAGCTTATGTGGAGGTTGATGGTTTGGAGTCAAGGCCAGGTTTAACTCGGATGTCATCCGGATCAGTCCTAAACGTAGAGGCTATTTCCCCCGATTTTAACCACTTATGATTTATTTCTTTTTCCTTTTCAAGTTCATTCTCGAGTTTTTTAAGATTAACTGTTAGGCCTATTAGGTTGGTATTTAGCAAATGATTTTCAACTCTAAGATCACGATGTCAAGCCTCTTTACTCCTAAAGTCAGCTATGTCTTTTTCAAGTTTTGCAACAGTAAATTCAAGACGTTTAGTTTGACTTTCCATATCTTTGTATATTTGAGTAATTATTAGTCTCTCATTCTTTTCGTGATCACGTTCAGTAGTAAGAGATTCTAATTTACTCATGAGCTCAGAGATAGAAGGTACCTCAGCATTTGCCATGAGGCAGACGTTCGGCTTTGGTGTTGGCTCATCATCAGAGGATTCTTCCGGTTCTTCTGAGCCACTGACATACTTTGTGACAAATGCCTTCCTCTTGTCCTTGCTGCTTTCTGAGGTGGAGCGTCAGGGTTTAACCTTGTCACTTTTATCGGGCGACTTTGATTTGGATTTATAATCCTTGGCCCAATAACCGGATTTCCCACAGTTGTAGCATTCTTGGGAACTCGATTCCGATCTCTCCTTCCTTCGGGATGATGATAAGGAGCCTCTTCTGAATCCTTTTCTGCTTTTCCGCAGGAATCGCTCAAAGGATTTGACCAGAAGAGCTATTTCTTCTTTAGCGTCAGAGTCAGAGTTTTCTGACTCTGACGTATCATCATTCCACAGTATGCTGAGACATTCTGTAGCTTTGAAAGCTACCCCCTTTTCTTTCCAAGCTATTTTCTCATCTCGGTCAGTGTATTTGAACCTGACCTTATGAGTTCGTAGCTCTCCGTAAAGTTCTTCAAGGGTAGCATACTGCAGTTCTTGTCCGCTTGCATCTGGAGCTGCTTGGAGTAGTAGCGATCCGGCAAGGAGCGGAAAAACTTGTCATTGATTTGAAATTGCGTATAATGCTCATTAATAGTTTTCAGCTCAAGTATGAGCTTGCTGAACCTTTGGTAGATGCTCTCGAGGGGTTCGCCAGGTTTGTGATTGAAGCTCTCAAAGTTCTATCTGAGAGCACAGATGACATTCTGCATTTGGGACTGACTTCCCTCATAGAGGATTGTCAGTGTATCCCAGATATCTTTCACTGTCGTGTAGCCCTGGACGTCCGTGAAAGCTTCAGAGTCCAAAGACGATGTAACATACGCCAAAGCCTTTTCGCTAGCACACTGCAGGCTCTTTCGTTATTGGTAAGTTCAGCATCCGTCTTTGGCTTTCTAACTCCATGTTCTCTGATAGTCATCGGAGTAGGTATCTCCTGATGAAGACACAGCCACATGAGATGATCATGACATACCATGAACATCCTGATGCGAGCTTTTCACTGGGAGAAAAGCTCAGGTGTGAATTTTGGCGGTTTGGTCAAAGTGAAACTAGAACTCCGTGGTTGAGGGGTAGCAGCAGCAGCAGGTTGAGGTGGATCAACATTTTCACTGCTGCTTCGATTTGGGAGAGGCTCTTGTGCACCTCTGGAGTTAATGCGAGCATTGAACTGCATGCTGCTTTTTTCGGCCATTGGTTGAGAGAGAGAAAGAGTGGGATCTCAACTTTGAGCAGATAGAACTTGCTCTGATACCACTTGTTGGTCCCTGTAAGCTGATTAGCAATTTGCAAGTGTACAAATCGTGACAAGTAATAAAGTAGATTTTAAGTCCGAATATCGTACCCAAGGAAAGGATGTAGAATTCAAAAATTTTAACTAGCTTATAAAGGGATTTTTGAGTGAAAATATATTAAAACAGAACTAAATTTAAGTAATTTGATTTGAAGAATTGTGAGATATGGAAAAATGCTTTCTAAAGTAGAGATAAGTTCGATTGATAAAGGTGATTGGAGTTAAGATTTCATTTGATGTATTTTTCCCAAGAATATGTCCTAGTTCAACCTAATTCTTTCCTTGTGATAACATTTAATACCCAACCTCTAATGCATGAATTAGCCTTTTCCAAGTACAGTAATTCTGTGTACACCCTAGCATGGGGGATGGGTGACCCTTTAAGGTTTGGGTTGTTTAGTCTAGAGTTGGTATTGCGCCCACTCTTAACTTGGTATCCTAGGCTTACACTCACTGCTGCATGTCATGCAACCCCTAGTTTGAGTATCTTGATTTTTTCAGTACTTATGCTTCATTTTCCAATCCTTCACATAAATACCTAATATGATAAAATGAAATGGCCAGAATCCATTTTATATTTCAACCTAAGATATCCAATAAATACTCACAAAGTGAAAAAGATTAAACTAAAACATTGCAAATTAATTTATTACATCAAACTCCATCCTAAACCCAATCAAGGGTTTTTAAGCTTCCATAGTTAGATCAAAAACAACAAAATTACAAAACATGGAATAGAAAAACCAAAAGGATAGCTTACCTATTTAGACCAAGAATTCCAAGGTTGATCTTCTTTTCCCAACAGATTGTCTTCAACTCCAAGAGATACCCCAAACCTTCTTCTCTCTCCCTTTCTCTACTCTAGGTGAGGAATGGAATTGTAGGATGGAAGAGAATTGGATGATGAGTTGATGCCTTACAAATGATGGAGCAACTCCCCTTTTATAGCCACTTAGGCTAAATTTAAATATTTGAATTTTGAATTCCTCATTATTCCTCATAATTTTGCCAAATAATTAACCCTTCTTAAATCTCTTGTAACTCCCCTATTTTTAAATTTGAAAATGAGATAAATCCCTCTCTTAAATCCCATAAAGAACTCAATCCAAATGCAAAGCACCCATTTGAATTTGAATTTCTTCAATTAATTTCCCTTTGACTTGAGTGTTTGGTGTTTGTCCTTTGATCAAATGACTTCGGTCCAGAAGGGAATAAGGAAGCTGCAAAAATAAGAAGTCCATCGCCGAATTTTGGGCTTTGGTCTGGTGAAGAAGGTGTAAGGATCCGTATATATGTTAGCATAACTTATAATCTATATTTGATGTTAAGAAAGTTATTTTGAGAATGTGGCCATTAATACAATCGTTTTAACTATATTTGGGTCTAATTTGAGGTCCAGAAGCCTTCAGGGGTTATTTAGTAATTTTTGGGAGTTAAATTGATGGTTAATAAATGAAAAATAAATTTTAGGAGGGCTTTTTGGAATTTATTAAAGAGGAGGACAAATTTTAATTAAAAATAGGGTTTGGGGGTTTTATTATTTATTATAACTTTGTTTGAGAAACCCTAGCCGTCAGAGGAGAGTTCTTAGTGTTCTTCGCGTTCTTCATCGTTCTTCGCCGATTCTAGACCGTTATTGCGAGTTTAATCCCTTCGGAAGGCAAGAGGTAGGTGATCCTAAATCCTTCTTTGTTTCTATTGTTTTAATAGTATGCGATATATAATATATATATATATATATATATATATATATATATATATATATATTCACGTTGAATATAGATATATTTACATAAATCAATATGCATGGCTGATCCTTTCTCCCTCTTCACGAGGCATGCGTGTGACCAATCAAACCCCCTTGTAGCCATCACCTCTCAACTACACATCTTGTCGAAACAAATTCGTATACCCCTCCCCTTAATTCTAACATATTATTATACATTATCCTCACAATATTTAGTTGGCCTGGTCTTCTACGCCTTGCGCGATGGGTGCTCAATCACTGCGTGATGTGGTCACTGTCACGGGTCTTCTACTACGCCTTGCGCCACGGGTTTTCTTCGGCCTGCCGCACGATTTTTTTTATAGAGGGGCGGCCCTGCGATCCAAGGAAGCTTCATGCCCTGCAGTTTAGAACACACCTTGGTATATATTTATCGTTCAGAGCCATATATATATATATATATATATATATATATATATATATATTTAGTACCAAGACTATTAGAACGTTTAGGAGATCGTGTTGGGGACTATTAGTTTACCAATGGAAAAACTTATAGTACCTCGGGTATAACGGCCTGACTTTAAAAAAAAAAAGGAAAACGTTTGAGTATCTATGCTTAAACGTGACTAATAGTTATTTATCAGAGTCTTTGTTTTGGTGTGTATATATATATATATATACACACACATTAAGTATATTTTTATATATATCATTAGGTTTGATATTGTCGGTTTAATGATGTAAATACTGATTAAGTTCGATATTGCTATTAGTTTAATAATGTAAATACTGTTGGGTTAAATGTTATTAGTTAATCATCTAAATATGGTTTGGGCTTGATAATGTTAGTTTGATAATATAAATGTATATTTGGGCCTGATATTATTTATTGGTGATATAATTGTCATTTGTGGCATGTTATTATTTGGCTTAGAATTCAAATATCCTATGATGCTATATATTGAATACTGATTTTTAGATTATTATTTATTGATTATATGTGTGGATTTGGTGGTGGAGTTGATTGGGTTAACCGTAGGTCCCATAAAGGGCTGGCAAGAGGTTGCAGGTCCCCTATGTGGCTGGTTAACTCAGGTCCCATATGTGGCTGGTTGTCATTAGGGACACCATAGGTCCCACATATGGCTATCTGGTAGTGACTAGGATTCCTGGAGTTGGTTATGGGAATCCCATGGATGGTAGGATTGTTCGGTGGATACCCTTAATGAATGAAATGTAATGAGTGTGATGTCTTATCCTGTGATTTAATATAATTTGACTGTGATATGACACTACACTAGCACAAGCATACACCGATCATATAGACTTAGGATTTTATGTGATAGGATGGTGGATATGGGGATTACCTACTGGGCATTCGTGCTCACCCTACGTTATTTCTATTTCCTGCAGGTTGTAGGGAGTAGCTGGTGGAGCCATAGCGGAGCAGGTCAGGATATCTTTGGTGTAGGATTCATTTAATGGACTTATTTACTATTTTGATTATTTCTTATTCCGGACTTGGGTCCGTGACAGTTGTATGAACCTTTTTGGTGGAACTTATTTGTGAGTGATTTTGGGTACTTGACATTTATGAAAATTGATTACATTGTCATATTTTAAAAAAAATTGAATTTAATTCATCGGAGTATACAATTCTACCCCTGTTGTAGTATTGTACAGGAATGGATCAGTCACTAACCCCTCGACCCCTGGAGTGGGTGTGGGAAAGTCACGTTCCTGGTTCTGTAATTTTTAGAATTTGGGGGCGTGACAGAAGGCTTCACCCGACCTTCACCCGACCACCGTGTAACGTCTTCAAATCTCACCCGACCAGAAGGAAGTTCTGTTCCATGATACTTGGAGTGTCTGAATATGCAAAATCAGCTTCACTCGACCAGGTCGAGTGAAGGGTGGTCGGGTGAAGGGTCCTTCACCCGACCACCTCCAAACGACCTCAGATTTCACCCGACCAAAAGGAGAAAATCTTCAATAAGTTTTTGCAAAGCCATCCCTGAAGTATGAGCTTCACCCGACCTTCACCCGACCATCTTGAGATTTGGGCGTTGTGAACTTTAGGTCTTTGGTATTCTTTTTTCCTCCTGTAAATTTAGTGAATTCTTCCTTGATTTTTGGATTCCTGTCAAAATATTACAAAAATACCACAAAAACTACAAGAAATCTTCTTTTCTGTGTTAGGGCATGAAAATATAATAAAGTAGCACAATTGGGCAATAAATGAATCAAAAGAGTATGAAAATGTACCCAAAATGGCCCTAAAAATGGGGTATAAATCCCCCTGATTATCTCCTTCACACTTGAACCTTGCTCATTCGGAGCAAGAATCGAAATAAACACTCAATCAAGCAAGTAAAAAATAAGAAAAGGGAAAATCACAAGTAAGATAATGGTCAGCAGAAAACATATGTAACTTATGAAAGTGCATTGCATGATTAGAGTGCAGCCCAAAACACTTTGCATTACCTTCTTATACTTAGTCCAATAATTATATACAATCCTAGCTCCACGAGCTCAATGGCTCAACTGAGGCCTTAGCCTGTCCACAGCGCAATATGCCCGGCCACAGTTGCCACATAGGCCTACCATCGACGCATATGTCTGCCACATCAACCACATAGCACCATCGGTGCATCACGGTGAGAACCCAACAAGTCATGGAACCTAAGTCCCAAATCCGCAAACCAATCATACCAACACCAATATGATCTTAAGGTGTACAACACTCCCTTTAGAACTGTAGCTGGTCTTCACAAGTCGATCCTCATTCCTTGACTAAGGAAGGAGATACCCATAGCAGCTATTTTCTTGCAATAAAAAGTCCCGGCATTGGGTCTCCATAATGTAACTAAGATAATCTGATTTTTGGAGATTTTTCTGAGATGTCTAACCCCAATTTCCAAAAATTCACCTCTACGAAAAACTATATTTTTCCGAGATTTTACATTAAATCCCAATTTTCACATTTTGAAGGGGTGGGAATTTAATTTTATAGTATTTTTCTTTGAATCCAAATGGGGGTATTTCGTTATTTACATTGTAACTGTAAAGACTCGTATTTTGGTAGTTTTGAGAGATAGCCATTCTATGGGAATGCAACTATCTAGACGGTAGTGTAATCGTCGATGTGAGCATTTTGACTGTACTTGGGCCCGATTCCGAGTCGGGGTCTCGTTTGACCCAATTATTGACTTTTCGGGGTTTATTTGTTGACTTTACGTTTGGGCGGTCTTTTGGGTGTAATAATATCTGTTTAGTGTTGTGCTCTTCATTCCGAGCGTTTTGACTATAGTTTGACTCAATTTGGAGTTCGTGACCTCGGGAGGTCAATTATTACGTTTGGGAGATCAATTATTGCTGGGAGGCCAATTATTGGCAGCAGTATAAATAATTAAGAAACTGCATTATCCCTTTATTTTTGCTTGGTGCATGCGTGTTTGAGCAAGAGAGAGAAAGAGAGAAGGTGAAGAGCTTCACTTGGCGATTTTGGGGTGATTGGAGCTCGTGGATCGCAAATAATCTTCCAGGTAGGTGTCCTTAAACCTCCTATCTCGATTCTGTCTTGGAATATGCGTGAATTTATCATGAATTATGAATTTGAGCATGAACCCTAAGTTTTGGGGGAACCCAATTTTGGGGTTAGATCTGATGATTTAGCATAAAATCTATGGTTAAGAACTGATTTATATCAGTTTGGGTATGTAATTTTGTACTCTGTTTAGTAAAATGCGTGTTTGTAAGTGCCTGGGGGTGGCAGGGTTGATTCCAAACGAAAATTAGGTCAAAAAAAATGATGATGAACAGTACCCTAGGCGAACTGCAGGGTCGAAGTTCGTAGTCAGCAGCTATGGAGTCAGCAGCTTCGTAGTCAACAGCTGTGGAGTCAGCAGCTATGGAGTCTACAGCTTCGTAGTCAGCAGTTGTGGAGTCAGCAGCTATGGAGTCAGCAGCTTCGTTAGTCCGGATCAGTAGTCCAGAGCAGTTAGTCCGGATCAGTAGTCCGGAGTAGTTAGTCCGGATCAGTAGTCCAGATCAGCAGCAGTGATCCGTAGCTTCGCTCCGCAGTAGTGTATCCGTAGCATCCATTCCGCAGCAGTGTTCCGCAGTAGTGATCAGCAGCAGTGTTCCGCAGTTGTGCACTGCACTGGACATTTACATTGTAAACCATTATGCCTCAAGTATTATACTTAAGTTATAATGTAACTAACGAAATACCCTCCATTTGGATTCAAAGAAAAATACTAGAAAAATTAATTCTCACTCTTTCAAAATGTGAAAATTGGGATTTAGTGTAAAATCTCGGAAAAACCCAAAAGTTCGTAGTGGTGAATTTTTGGAAAGTGGGGTTAGACATCTAAGAAAAATCCCCAAAAATCAGATTATCTTAGTTATGATATGGGAACCCTATGCCGGGACTTTTGATTTCAAGAAAATAGCTGCTATGGGTACTTCCTTCATAAATCAAGGATTGAGGATTTACTTGTGAAGACTCGCTACAGTTCCAAAGGAAATGTTGAGAATGATTTGCCATACTCATGTTAGTATATTGGTGTGAGGTATTGGGGCATGGACTCCGTGACTTGTTTGGGTTCTCACCGTGATGCACCGATGGTGCTATGTGGTTGACGTGGCAGGAATATGCATCGATGGCAGGCCTGTGTGGCGACTGTGGCCGGGCATATTGCGCTGTGGACAGGCTAAGGCCTGAGTTAAGCCGTTGAGCTCGTGGAGCTAGGGCTGAGTGCCCTGAGTTGGGATCCCATGGAGGATCGTGGACAAGTTGTCCTGTGTGGGTAGGCTGAGTCCTGATGATTGTGCACACTACACGGTGCACGAGTACACTGAGCATATAGTATAGACATATATGTGTTGCATGATGTGGAGTTTTGGGGTCACCTACTGAGCTTGTCGCTCACCCCTACTTGTTGTTTACCCTTTTCAGGTGTGACCCGAGACTAGTGGAGGACTTTCTTCCAGGAGGATGCCCACTACTCTGATGTATGATACACTTATTTTCTGTATTGTTTTATATGATATCCCGGACATGGGTCCGTGGACAGTTGTATTTGCATACTGTATGATGTGATGTCTGTATGACTGTTTGACTCATTGTATGCATGATGATATATGAGAAAGTACAGGATTACCCTTGATGTATGACTGTACAGGGTTACATATTTGAGACAGCACCCGCGGTGTAGTCTCCATTGGTGCTAGTCGCCAACCCCTTGACCTATCGGGTGCGGGCAAGGGGAAGTCATGTACCTGGTTCCGGGTTCCCTGGAATTCGGGGGCATGACAATAACTTAAGTATAATACTTGTGTAGATGGGTATAGGTTCCAATGTAAATAGTCCAGTCCAGTGTCCAATTACACTGTTGGAACTGCGACTCGTAGGGCAGAACTACAGCGCGCCTCGGAGACTCGTAGCTGGAGCTGCGACTCGTAGCTGTGTAGTGCGGAACTGCAGCATGCCTCGAAGACTCGAAGCGGGTCTTCGGCCTTCGACCTTCGGACTACGAACTTCGACCTTCGGGCTATGAGTCTACGGATCTACGAACTACGAACCTTCGACCCAATGACCCAGAAAATCAGATCTTCATCATTTCGACCCAGTAATCCGCCTAGAGTACTGTTCATCATCGTTTTTGCCTGTTCTTAGTCTGGAATCAACCCAACAACCCCCAGACGCTCACAAACACACATTTTACGCAACAGACTACGATATCTACCTCAAAACGCGTCCAGAACGCCTCTAAATCACACAAATAACAGCAGAAATACGCACCAAATTGCATTTTTCCAGAAATCTAGATCTAAATCCAGATTTCCATGGTTGACTTCTCAACCCTCATGGGATATGCAGTTAAACAGCCGCAGATCACAGAAACACATTAAAACTGATATAAAATAGTTTTTAACCACGGATCTTATGTTAAACCATTAGATCTAACCCAAAATTGGATTCCCCCAAAACCTAGGGTTTATGCTTAATTTCATAAATCATGACAAATTCATGCATACCAAGGATAGAATCAAGATAAGAAGTTCAAGGACACCTACTTGGAGTGATTCTTTGAGCTCTACGAACCCCAATCGCTCCAAATCTCCAAGACACCAAGCTCCAAGCTCTCTCTCTCTCTCTCTCTCTCTCTCTCTCTCTCTCTCTCTCTCTCTCTCTTTCTCAAACGCACAAACGTGATAGTGTAAAGTGAAAGCTCCTTCTTTTTCCTACTATTTATATTTCTGCCAGTCATTAACCAATAACTGACCTATTCAATAATTGACCTCCCAACACAATAATTGACCTCCAAGGTCCCGAACTCCAAATTTAGTCAAATTACAGTCAAAACGCTCGAAATGATGAGCACAACACTATTCAGATAATATCACACCCACATGACCGCCCAAACGCAAAGTCAACTAATAAACCCCGAAAAGTCAACAATCGGGTCAAATGGGGCCCCGACTCAGAATTGGGCCCAGGTACAGTCAAAATGCTCACATCAATGACTACACTACCGTCCAGATAGTTGTATTCTCATAGAATGGCTATCTCTCAAAACTACCCAAATACGAGTCTTTACATCCTTCCGACCTTAGGACTTTTCGTCCTCAAAAATAAAACACATGCCCAAAGGACATAGCAAAATTCAAGCTCAAGCACCGCACAACTACAAGACACAAACACATGATCATCAACATGATCACCAACCACACATGTGCAATGCAACTCACAACAAGCCAAAAAGGCTCACAAGATGCCAGGATGCCAACAAACAACAAGCTAAACCACATCTCAAGCAACATATGCAAAACAAATGCAAAAAACATAACTCATACCTCAGGGAAAGTCCTCACATCCTCCCCACCTCAGGACTGATCGTCCTCGAACAGCTCAGGATAAAGAACCCGCATCTGGCTCTCTTTCTCCCAAGTCTGCTCCTCCATGCTTCGGTATCGCCATAACACCCGGACTAGTGGGATCGTCTTGCCCCGCAAGACCTGCTCCCGCCTGTCCAAAATCTGTGCCGGCATCTCAACAACAGCACCATCATCAGCCAAGTCTATCTCGCGATAGTCCAGCACATGAGAAGGATCTGGGTGATACCGTCTCAACTGGGACACAGGAAACACATCATGTACTCGCGCCAACTCTGGTGGCAAAGCTAATTGGTAAGCCACTGCGCCCACGGTGGCAACAATTTTAAATGGCCCCACAAAACGAGGGGAAAGTTTGGATCCATGCCCAAACCTCCGATGCACTCGATGCAGTGAAACCCGCAAAAATAAATGGTCACCCACCTCAAACTGCAAGGGTCGACGCCTCTGGTCCGTGTAGGACTTTTGCCTACTCTGCGCTGTCAACATCCGTTGTTGAATCAGCTGCACTATCTCCGTGGTTTCTTGAACCATATCGGGACCGAGAACCGCTGTCTCTCCCGTCTGTGCCCAACACAAAGGTGATCTACAAAGCCGCCCATACAACGCCTCATACGGAGCCATCCCAATCGTGACCTAATAACTGTTGTTGTAAGAGAACTCCACCAAAGGAAGGTGAGTCTCCCAACAACCTCCAAAATCTAGGACACAGGCACGCAACATATCCTCGAGTGTCTGAATTGTTCGCTCCGAATGACCATCCGTTTGCGGATGAAAGGTTGTACTGAGGTTCACCCCAATATCCAAAGCTCGCTGCAACTGTCTCCAAAACTAAGAGGTGAACCTTGCATCCCGATTAGATACAATAGACAATGGGACTCCATGCAACCGCACAATAACATCAAGGTACCTCTGTCCCAAAGTCCTCACTGGGTCTGTCTCCCGAATCGGAATAAAATGCGCTGATTTGGTCAACCAGTCCACAATAACCCATATAGTGTCATGTCCCCTAGAATGAGGAAGTCTAGTGACAAAATCCATGGTTACGTGGTCCCATTTCCACTCTGGCACTGGCAATGACTGCAACTCACCAGCTGACCTCAGGTGCTCTGCCTTGACTTACTGACAGGTCAAACACCTCCTCACAAAATCAGCAACGGCCTTCTTCAGGCCTAGCCACCAATACTGCCTCCTCACGGCATGGTACATCTTGGTTCCACCAGTATGTACAGCTAACCTCGACTGGTGAAATTCCCGAAGAACCTCCTCCTGAAGAGAAGTGGGAACTATCAGTCGACCCCTATACCTCAATATATGTTGTGCATCCTCAGTCCAATCAGAAGATGCCTGCCCAGTCTGAATCCTGTCCCTGATGACCTCACAATCAATGTCCCCCAGCTGATCCTCTATGATCCGACGCTGTAACTGAGGGACTGCGACAACAACACTGAGGGTCCCTCGCCCCTCGCTGGTCACCATCTGCAACCTCATCGCTGCCAACTGACCCATCATCTCCCATTCCTTAATGGCACAATGGGCCACCATGGCCCTGCTCTTCCTACTCAGAGCATCTGCCACCACATTACCCTTCCCAGGGGTATACATCATATCAAACTGAAACTGCTGCAGGTACTCCACCCACCGCCTCTGCCTAAGGTTCAGGTCTCGCTGAGAAAAGATATACTTCAAGCTCTTGTGGTCTGTATATACCACAAATTTCTCCCCAAGGAGATAATGCTGCCAGCTCTTTAAAGCAAAGATCACTGCAGACAACTCCAAATCATGCGTGGGATAGTTCTGCTCATGTGGTCTCAACTGCCTAGATCCATAAGCAATCACCTGTCGAGCTTATATCAACACACAACCAAGTCCCACCCTTGAAGCATCACAATACACCTCGAAAGGCACACCCTCCTGTGGGAGAATCAAGATAGGTGTTGAGGTCAATCGTGCCTTCAGCTCCATGAAAGCACTCTCACACGCATCAGACCAAACAAAAGGAACTCCCTTCCTCGTCAGGTTCATCATAGGAGCTGCTAACCTGGAAAAATCTTCCACGAACCTCCGATAGTAGCCTGCCAAACCAAGGAAGCTACAAATCTCAAACACATTCATGGGCCTCTTCCACGACATAACCGCCTCGATCTTCTTAGGATCCATTGTGATACCCTCCGAAGATACCACATGCCCCAAGAAGTGTACCTGTTGCAACCAGAAGTCACATTTCGTGAACTTCGCGTATAACCGATGCTCTCGCAAGGTCTGCAACACAACCTGCAAATGCTCCTCATGCTCCCTCTTGGTCGCTGAATAGACCAAAATATCGTCGATGAACACCACAACAAACATATCTAAATAAGGAGCAAACACCTGGTTCATCAATCCCATAAACACTGCTGGAGCATTCGTGAGCCCAAATGGCATCACAAGCCACTCAAAATGCCTGTAACGACAACTGAATGCGGTCTTAGGGATATTTGCCTCCCTAACCCTCAACTGTTGGTATCCAGATCTCAAGTCTATCTTGGAAAACCATCTCGCACCTCGAAACTAATCGAACAGATCATCGATCCTCGATAATGGATACATGTTCTTCACAGTCACCTGGTTCAGCTTCCGGTAGTCTATACACAACCGAAGCGAACCATCTGCCTTCTTGGCGAATAACACTGGAGCACCCCACGGTGAGCTACTCCGCCTGATAAAGCCTTGTGCCAATAGGTAATCTACCTGCCTCTTGAGCTCTTTAAGCTCTGTCGGCGCCATCCGATAGGCCACCAACCAAATAGGTGCTGTCCCCGGCAACAACTCAATCGAAAACTCTACCTCCCTCACGGGTGGCAAACTAACCAAGTCCTCGGGAAACACGTCCCGAAACTGATCTATAATGGGTGGTAAAACAAACAGCCTTCCTCTCTCTCCTCCTATCAACCAACGTCAAGCTGGCTAACTGGTGGGTCAGATCACCCCACCCATGCCTCAAAGGTCCCAACCTGCATGCCTCCTCAGTCCACTCACCCACAAAGACACCCCGCGTGCCCTCTGGCATGAGGAACGCCATACGCTGTCAAAAACAATCAATCTTGGCCTCCACGGAGACCAACCAATCCATACCCAGGATAACATCAAAATTATCTAACTCCATAACATACAAATCACACAACAGGTTAACACACCCAAGTGTTAGCAGACAAGCACGACAGATACTCTCAAGTATCACAATTCCACCCAAAAGTGAAGCAACCATCAGAGACTAACTAACTGTCTCCTGGTCTAACTCCAAGCCAACCACCGTAGCATATGAAACAAAAGAATAGGTAGCACCAGTATCAATCAAAACTGAACAGATAGTATGAGAAATGATAATGGTACCTCTCACCACTGAAGGTCCCGGTCCTGCCTCATCCACTGGTGGAACCTCTGCCTCTCTACTGGTAAGGGCAAAAGTCCTCCCTCGTGGCCCACTGCCACTAGCCTGGCCCAATGGGGCTTTTCCCCGCTGATCAACATGACCCTGTGCCTCCCGCTGAGGCTGCTGCACCGCAGGTCGCGTCTGCGTACTCTGTGCCGGCGGCACCGACCTCTGAGGTAGAGCCCCACTCCTCTATCCCTGCTCTCTCGGACGAGGGCCTACACTGCTGGTCGAGCTAAGGGTAACACATTCCCTAGCTCCATGTCCCACCTTCCCACATCGGAAGCATGTCATCTTTTTCTTTGGGCAATCTCTCGATACATGCCCAGTCAAACCACAGATCCAACAGGCCCCTGGCCTCCTGCTAGTTGAACTCTCACGGGGTCCCACCGCCTGGCTGGAAACCCTCTGCACCTGCCTCCTCTCAGGATGAACTACACTACTCTCACCACTCTGCCTCTTCCTGCTCGAATCTGCTGAACCGCCTGGTCTCTGACTCTCGCCTGATCCTGACCTCGCTCAATAATGAGTGCCTTGTCGACCGCCTCCCTGTAGCTGGTCAACTACATTGGCTCCAACTTGTTTTTCAAAGATGGCCTCAAGCCCTGAATAAAATCCTGCGTCTTACGGGTTTCCTTTTCCCAGGCCTCAAGAGCAAACCACCCTAAATCTGTGGAGGCTTGCATATACTCACCCACCGTCTGGCTACCCTGCTGAAGCTCATAATACTCTCTCTGTCGGGCATACTGTATCAAGCTGGGAAAATACTCCCCAAAGAAGTGCTCAACAAACTCTCTCCAGCTCATCTGGCTGCCATGGACAGCTCTCGTGGATTCCCACCACCTGCATGGGATACCCAACAGATAGTGTGTCGCCACTCGCACCCGCTCCTCATTTGGCACCCCAATCATCTCAAAGATGTCCTCTGTCCATCTAATCCAGTCCTCGGCTGCCTCTGGCCGCGAACCATCCTCAAAAGTCTTGGGTGCATGTTTCAAAAACTATGCAGCCCAGTCCACCCCTCGTCGCGCTGGCTCCATCACGACCTCCTGCTGGTGCACATCCTGCACCACCCTCGCCTCCTGCTTGCTGAGGCTGTGGCTGCTGCTGAGGCTGCTGCTGCCTCTTCAACTCATCCACCTCTCTAGCCATATCCCTCATCGAGCCTTGCATATCCTGCATGGCCTCCTGCAACTGAATTAACACCTGAGCCAAATCAAGTCCCACAACGGGAGCTGACGATCTCTGCTGCGGGCTTTGCTGCCCCTGGTGTCCCGACTCTATCGTGGGCTCCTCAACCGAGTCTTAGCCTCGGACAACTCTCCTCGGTGGTGCCATCGCACTGGCCACAACAACAAACAACAAACGATCAATACTAGTACTGCTAGCACAAACAGCCATCAAAGGCACATTCAACACGTAGGTTCTCACCACACGACCCGTAGGTCCACAACCATGCATATAGCATCGTGTCCCCCTTAGGGTGCACCACACGACCCGTAGGTCCACAACTATGCATATAGCATCGTGTCACCCCTCAGGGTACACCACAATCAAGTCCTGGCTCTCACGGCCACGTGCCATCCTGGCACCAAATGCAATCATATCACACACACAAGGACAAACTAGTGCCCTACATGCACACAAGCATACCACTAACAATGCACCCCATCCCCATGTATGCTCCTAGGATGATCAAACTGACACCAAAATAACCTAGAACACATGTAAGGACTGCGTTGATCAAGCGCCCTCCCTATAGTTTTCCAAGTCACATGGAATCAATGACCCCCCCCCCCCCCTCACTAACCTAGGTCCACTAGACCATGCTCTGATACCAACTTGTCACGCCCCCAAATTCCAGGGAACCCGGAACTAGGAACATGACTTTCCCTTGCCCGCACCCGAAAGGTCAAGGGGTTGGTGACTAGCACCAATGGAGACTACACCGCGGGTGCTGTCTCAAATATGCCACCCTGTACAGTCATACATCAAGGGTAATCCTGTACTTTCCCATATATCATCATGTATACAATGAGTCAAACAGTCATATAGACATCACATCACAAACAGTATGCAAATGCAACTATCCACGGACCCATGTCCTGGATACAACACATAATACAATACAAAATACAGTACTCATACATCAGAGTAGTGGGCACGTCCTCCTGGAAGAAAGTCCTCCACTAGTCTTGGGTCACACCTGAAAAGAGGTAAACAACAAGTAGGGGTGAGCGACAAGCTCAGTAGGTGACCCCAAAACTCCACATCATGCAACACATATAAGTCTATACTATATGCTCAGTGTACTCGTGCACCGTGTAGTGTGCACAATTGTCAGGACTCAGCATGCAACAAACATCAGGACTCAGTCTGCAAACACATGACAACTTGTCCACGATCCTCTAAGGGATCCCAGCTTAGGGCACTCAGCCCTAGCTCCATGAGCTCAACGGCTCAACTGAGGCCTTAGCCTGTCCACAGTGCAATATGCCCCGCCACAGTCGCCACACAGGCCTGCCATCGACGCATATGCCTGCCACGTCAACCACATAGCACCATCGGTGCATCACGGTGAGAACCCAACAAGTCATGGAACCTAAATCCCAAATCCACAAACCAATCATACCAACACCAATATGGTCTTAAGGTGTACAACACTCCCTTTAGAACTGTAGCTGGTCTTCACAAGTCAATCCTCATTCCTTGACTAAGGAAGGAGATACCCATAGCAGCTATTTTCTTGCAATAAAAAGTCCCGGCATTGGGTCTCCATATTGTAACTAAGATAATCTGATTTTTGGGGATTTTTCTGAGATATCTAACCCCACTTTCCAAAAATTCACCTCTACGAAAAACTAGATTTTTCTGAGATTTTACACTAAATCCCAATTTTCACATTTTGAAGGAGTGGAATTTAATTTTCTAGTATTTTTCTTTGAATCCAAATGGGGGGTATTTCGTTATTTACATTGTAACTTAAGTATAATACTTGTGTAGATGGGTATAGGTTCCAATGTAAATAGTCCAGTCCAGTGTAGTCCAGTGTAGTCCAGTGTCCAGTTACACTGTTGGAGCTGCGACTCGTAGCGCGGAACTGCAGCGCGCCTCGGAGACTCGTAGCTAGAGCTGCAACTCATAGCTGCGTAGTGCGGAACTGCAGTGCGCCTCGAAGACTCGAAGCGGGTCTTCGATCTTCGACCTTCGGACTACGAACTTCGACCTTCGGGCTATGGGTCTACGGATCTACGAACTATGAACCTTCGAACTACGAACTACGAACCTTCGAACTACGAACTACAAACCTTCAAACTACGAACTATGAACCTTCGACCCAACGACCCTGGATCTTCGACCCTTCGACCCAGAACTTCGGATCTTCGTCATTTCGACCCAATAATCCGCCCAGGGTACTATTCATCGTCGTTTTTACCTGTTCTTTGTCTGGAATCAACCCAGCAACCCCCAGACGCTCACAAACACGCATTTTACGCAACAGACTATGATATCTACCTCAAAACGCGTCCGGAATGCCTCTAAATTGCACAGATAACAGCAGAAATACGCACCAAATTGTAGATTCCCATAAATCTAGATCTAAATCCAGATTTCCATGGTTAACTTCTCAACCCTCATGGGATATGCAGTTAAACAGCCCCAGATCACATAAACACATATTAAAGCTGATATAAAACAGTTCTTAACCACAGATCTTATGTTAAACCATTAGATCTAACCCAAAATTGGATTCCCCCAAAACCTAGGGTTCATGCTTAAATTCATAAATTATGACAAATTCATGCATACCAAGGATAGAATCAAGATAAGAAGTTCAAGGACACCTACTTGGAGTGATTCTTTGAACTCCACGAACCCCAATCGCTCCAAATCTCCAAGACACCAAGCTCCAAGCTCTCTCTCTCTCTCTCTCTCAAACGCATAAACGTGATAGCGTAAAGTGAAAGCTCCTTCTTTTTCCTACTATTTATATTTCTGCCAGTCATTGATCAATAACTGACCTAGTCAATAATTGACCTCCCAACACAATAATTGACCTCCAAGGTCCCGAACTCCAAATTTAGTCAAATTACAGTCAAAATGCTCAAAATGATGAGCACAACACTATTCAGATAATATCACACCCACATGACCACCCAAATGCGAAGTCAACCAATAAATTCCGAAAAGTCAACAATCGGGTCAAATGGGGCCCCGACTCGGAATTGGGCCCAGGTACAATCAAAATGCTCACATCGATGACTACACTACCATCTAGATAGTTGCATTCCCATAGAATAGCTATCTCTCAAAACTATCCAAATACGAGTCTTTACAGCTCCAGTATGATCTTACTGAGTAATCAACCATACATACGTTTCTTAAGTGAATTAGTCCAATGGTTGAAGATTAACTCAGCTAAGGGAATCCTAATTTGGTTCACCACAGCATACATGCATAGCAAGTGTTCATGAATAATGGATTCTTGTTTAGGGTGCTAACTGAAAACACACTTGCCTAATAAGAAAGCCAAGAACCTAACATGCATGTGAAACCCAGTTTTCTAGCAGTACGTCCTAGCTGAACCCCCTGGGTCTTCATAATTTAAAGCCATGTTAAGTTCTTGACTAGTCAATTTAGGAAGAGGAGCACTTACTTCTGGCAGCTGGAATATTTGATGGATAATTCTAGCTGAAATCACCACCTCAAAACCTTATACTACTCCTACCAAGCAGTCTTCACCATTCTTGGTCTCCTTGTAGAGTAAATCATAGAACTCAGCAGCTCCATCAGAAAAAAAAAAAAAAGCCGAAGGATCAGAGCATAGTGGTCGGATGCCACTTGCTTCAAGTTGCTGCATCACACATTGCTTCCATGAGACCGTACTTTGGGAAAAAGTGGCCCAATCCAAGCAATATCTGGGGAAAACAGCCATCCGGACTGATAGAGGAGGAACTAAAGCACCTGCTGGTAAGAAAATGGCAACTCCGGCAAGATTTTGGCAAAATTCCGGCAGAGATTCTGGCAAGTAGAAGACAGAATGCAGAGAGAGAGGAGAACTCCTTTGGTCGGGTGAAGAAAAATGGGGAGGCTGTACCTCCTTTTATAGCACTTAGATGAAGGTTCTAGAGAGGTTAAGTGAGGTGGCGCCCCCAATGACATGTTGACACCTGGCACAGCAGTAAAAGGATAAGATTCTCTCAATTATTGCCCTGGTTAAGTGAAGGTCGGGTGAAAGGCTTCACCTGACCACCGGATTTTTCAATTTTTTCTTCACCGTGGAGCTTTTGGGGACAAAACTAAGCATTTTGGAATTTTTCAGACCTGGTCGGGTGAAGGTCGAGTGAAGGTCGAGTGAAGGGCTTCACCCAACCAACCTATTTTCTTCCCCTATTCTTCACCTTTGACCTTCTAAAGCATTTTGGAACAAGCTGGTAATTGTTGACCATGGTCGGGTGAAGGTCGGGTGAAGGCCTTCACCCGACCAACCTGTTTTCCGTCCTTTTCTTCTTCGTTGACCTTTTAGAACAATTTGGCTTCTCAGATGTCTTTGATCAGTCGCGTGAGAGATTGTTCTCCTGACCACGCTGAACTCTGTACGGCGTATCTCAAATAAGGCCTTCCTTGGAAAAATTTAAGTTCCTACAATACTCAACAGACAAAACAAAAAGCATTAGACCGGGTTGCCTCCCGGGAGCGCTTGTTTAAAGTCCTAGCTAGACTGCTGGGGTGGGTCATTGTGGATCTTCATCCTCTAGGTAAGTCACCATCTGTTCAATCTGCTCATGACTTACATAAGGCTTTAGCCTTTGTCCATTAACCAGAAAAGGAGCATTGGTTCCCAATTGGATGCGTATTGCTCCGTTTTTCATTATCTCTCGAATGTGAAAGGGACCAGACCATTTTGATTTGAGCTTTCCTAGAAAGAGCTTTAGTCTTGAGTTGTATAACAAAACCATCTGACCCACTTGAAATTTTTTTGTAGAAATATGTTGGTCGTGCCACTTCTTGGTCTGCTCCTTGTAAATCTTGGCATTCTCGTAAGCTGTCTATCTGAATTCTTCCAATTCATTTAGTGGTAGCAGTCTTTCTTCACCAGCCTTTTAAGCATCCATATTTAAATATCACGTGGCCCAATATGCCTTGTGCTCAAGCTCAACTGGAAGATGACATGCTTTCCCATAGACCAGCTGATAAGGAGAGGTTCCAATTAGAGTCTTAAAAGTAGTTCGGTATGCCCATAGTGCATCATCTAACTTGAGACTCCCTTCCGAGAATGCCCTACTGTTCGCTCTAGAATCTTCTTGATTTCTCTGTTAGAGACCTCTAATTGACCGTTAGCTTGAGGATGATAGGGTGTAGTGACCCTATGGCGTACTCTATATTTCTTCAGCAACTTGGTCAAGTACTGATTGCAGAAGTGAGTTCCTCCATCACTTATTAATGCTCGAGGGACCCCAAACCTTGTGAATATTCTTTGTTGGAGGAATTTATGGACGACCTTGGAAGTGCTTATAGGAACCACTATTGCTTCAACCCATTTTGAAACATAGTCAACTGACAACAAGATATACTGATTGTTGAAGGAAGGCGGGAACGGTCCCATGAAGTCTATTCCCCATGTAAGGACCCATGTTTGAGGAGTTCTTGGAGTTAGCCTTAAGTAAGAGACCTTGTCTTAGAGAATGAACATCAGAACAGTGATGTGCTAATCGAATGGAGAATTTTGACTATACTTGGGCTCAAGTTGGAGTTCGAGGCCCTGAGGGGTATTTTGGGAATTTCACATATCATAAATAATATTTATTTGAGGGATTTATTTTAAATATTTGTTAGGCTTAATGAATTGGGCTGTTGAGCTTAAGAGATGGGTTAGAAAACCTAGGCCTTTGGGCTTTTAGATGTTGGGCTTTTAATTAATCAAAACTACATCATTTTGATATAGGGATTCACTTAATCAAAACTACGTCATTTTGATTATGTGGGAAAATATATAAAGAAAAAGGGGTTAAAAATTAGGGGATTTCTTATTTGCAAACCCTAGCAGCCGTCAGAGAGAGAGAGAGAGAGAGAGAGAGAGACACGGCTAGAGAGAGGGAGAGACGGCCAGAGAGGGAGGGAGACGATCCAAGGCCGACGATCTGAGGTTCCTGCTGACGACGGGAGACCGGAGGCGCCGAGGTAGCTAGGATACAATGATCTGTTGTATTCCCAAATTCTTGAGGTAGGGATTTCTTGATCAACCCTTCAAACTCTCTCACAAAATTCTGGATTTTACCTGTCATGGATGTGGTGATGAGTATATACCTATATATATAAGCGCGTGTTGGTTTATTGTGAGATTTTCAATAGATATCTGAGGGAAAATTGATTTGGATGGCCTGGGTATGTCTGGATGGGTGGTTAAACATGAGTGTAGAGGCTGGAATTGAAAATAGGCCTTGTATCCTAGGTTTAAAGCCTAATAATTTACAAACTAACCGGAATTGGAGGTGGGTCCTTTAAAGAGAAGTCTTTAGAATAACAAAACAAAGAAAACTGTGCAAAATCATGGCTGCACGCCAATTTGCACGCCATATCCCCAATTGGCGTGCAGGTCCAATTACCCTGAAAATTTACCCCGGACATCCTTGAGGTGTGTAAAATGTAGGGAGACAAGAATACCCCTGCATGTCATATGGCCCATATGACGTGCACCCTTCATTTTGCTTCTTTTGGATGCCCCATTTAGCCAGAAGTCCCTTGTGTGAAAAATAGAGTGATTTGGGTAATAAGTATGAGTTGAATTTGTCTTAAAATTTGCCAAAACAGCTCAAAAACACCTATGTTGGTAGAACTATAAACTGTGAATGTTAGTGAATGTTGTTGCACAGCATGAGCTGAATGCACTGTTGATTTACATTGATATATCTGAGTTATGCTTGCTGAGTTGCATTGATATATTTGAGTTATGCTCTCTGAGTTACTTTGTACTGAGTTGAGATGTATGCCTGAGTTGCATTACTGAGTTACACTTGCGTTTGAGCTGTGTTTCCTGAGATGTACTTGAAATGTATTTGCTGAGATGCTGTGAACTTGTATTTGAGAATGAGTACCCAAACACTTATGGGTTGAGATGACTTATGGGCCAGGCACAACTACTGGACCCCCTTTGAGATTTGGCCAAGACAGCGGTCCTGAGTCTCGGTGTAGCACTCACGACGGTGGGCTAAGTCTGCACCCATTCCTGAGGGTAGGTATGGCATCCGAGGAGGTGATGGCCATATCTGACTCGGGTGGAAAATGTTGCATTGGTGACCATGCAACATTCACCTGGGTGTGGTATGTCATGTTGCCGTGGTGGCGGGGTGTCCTCTGCCCTCCAGTGTGGGCACAGGTAAACAGTGTGTTACTGGGTGATGTGTGCTGTTTAGTTTTAGGCACTACACGAGCACAAGCATACACTTGTCATGCATATTGTAGAGTGGGACGGGTCTGGGGAGACTGGAACCCTACTGAGCTATGGTTTGCTCACCCCTCCTATAAACTGTTCTTTTGTAGGGTCTAGCAGGCGGTAGGTGAAGGAGCTGTGGTGGTAGGCTACTGAGGCTGAAGATTTTATATTAATCTTATTGTTTTTCTGTGGATTTGTCTTTTATGGTTTGGTTTGTTTGTAAACAATATATTGTGGTTTGATGGGAGTTTTTCCCCAACTGAGTTATAATGGACTTTGAGCCCCTTTTGAAATGTAATAAATTGAGACATGATTATTATTTAATTTGTGGTTGTATGCATGGTTTGGGAGCAGGAGCATGCCCCGTGGCATATAGCCTGGTTGTACAAGTTTGGGATAGCACCCATATCAAGTCCTTTTTCTTTTAGGTGCTTGCACCAACCCCTTGACCCTTTGAGTGCGGGCATGGGCGGTCACTACCCATTTCCAAGTGAAAGGAAATTGGGGCGTGACACCCCACACATCGAATAATTCAACTACCATAATATTTATATGGGGTAGTTCATTTTTCTTTCCAAGGTTTCCACTTCTTTGACAGGCATCACAATTCACTACATATTCTCTTGCATTCTTGAATAAAGTAGGCCAGAAAAATCCAGATTGTAGTACCGTGGCAGCAGTTTTTGTGGGTCCCATGTGTCCACCACACTCCCTTGTATGGCAATGGTGTAAAATATCAGTCATTTCTTCTTCAGGTACGCATCTTCAGATGATTCCATCTCCACATGTTTTGAATAGAAGTGGATCCTCCCACATGTAGTGTTTGACATCTGCCAGGAATTTCTTTTTTTGTTGGTAGCTGGTTCCGTAGGGCATTACTCCTCCTACAATGTAGTTGACATAATCTGCAAACCAAGGTGTGTGTACCTCTACCTTGAATAGCTGCTCATCAGGGAATGCATCCTTGATATGGTCCTTGTTTTCTTCTTGCTGACAAGAGTTCTCAAGGCGAGATAAGTGATTAGCCACCGCATTTTGAGTTCCCTCCTTGTCTTTAATTGTGAAGTCAAATTCTTCGAGGAGTAGAACCCATCGTATCAACCATGGTTTGGAATCTTTTTTCAAGACAAGGTACTTAATTGTAACGTGATCAGTGTACACCACTAATTTGGATCCCAATAAGTAACACTGAAATTTGTCAAAGGCGAAAACAATTGCCAGTAGCTCCTTCTCTGTTGTGGCATAATTTAGTTGAGTTTCATTGAGGAGTTTGCTGGCATAAGCTATGGCATGTAGTTTCTTGTCTTTTCTTTGCCCGAGCACCGCTCCTACTGCAAAATTACTTGCATCACACATTAGTTCGAATGGTATGTTCCAATCTAGTGTTACAATGATCGGAGCTTCAATAAGAGGTCCTTTGAGTTGAGAGAAAGAAGCGTGACACTCTTCTATAAATGTGAACTCTGTATCCTTGGCTAGTAATGAACAAAGGGGCTTAGAGATTTTTGAAAAATCTTTAATAAACCTTCGATAGAGTCCGGCATGCCCGAGAAAGCTTCTTACTCCTTTCACAGTAGTTAGAGGGGGGAGATTCCTTATGACAGAAATTTTCGCCTTGTCCACTTCAATTCCAGCCTTTGAGACTTTATGGCCCAGTACTATGCCTTCCTGGACCATGAAATGACACTTCTCCCAGTTGAGTATTAGGTTTGTTTCTTCACAACGTTGCAAAATTTCAGATAGATTGTGGAGGCATTCTTCAAATGAAGGTCCGAATACTGAGAAGTCATTCATTAATATCTCAATTGTTTTCTCCACAAATTCAGAAAATAAAGCCATCATGCATCATTGGAAGGTAGTTGGAGCATTGCTTAACCCAAATGGCATGCGTCGATATGCGAATGTACCATAGGGGCATGTAAAAGTTGTCTTTTCTTGATCTTTCGGTGCTATTGGGATCTGGTTATAGCTCGATTAGCCGTCCAAGAAACAGTAGTAGGCATGTCCAGCAAGCCGCTCCAGCATTTGATCGATGTGTGGTAGAGGAAAGTGGTCCTTTCTTGTATTGCTATTAAGCTTATAATCAATACATACTCTCCATCCTGTCACGGTTCGAGTGGAAATGAGCTCGTTGTTCTCATTCTGGATTGTTGTCATTCCACCCTTTTTTGGCACAATGTGCACTGGACTCGCCCATTTGCTGTCAGATATGGAGTAAATAATGCCAGCAGCTAATAATTTCATTACCTCAACTCTGACGACTTCTTTCATATTAGGGTTGAGTCTCCTCTGATGCTCCAGAGCTTTCTTCTCTTTGTCCTCCATAAAACTTTTGTGCGTGCATATGGTAGGACTGATGCCTTTGATGTCTGCCATAGTCCAACCAATTGCTGCTTTATATTTGCATAGCACCTCTAGGAGTCTCTTCAACCTTTCTCCTATTAATTCAACAGCAACTATTACTGGCAATTCGTCTCCTTCCCCTAAAAAGGCATACTTGAGATGTAGGGGAAAGTCCTTGAGCTCCAATTTTGGGCCTTTTTGAATTGATAGAGGAGGTAGAGGAATTCTTGGCCCAGTTCTTCAAATCTCTATCTTTTTGTAAATGGGACGTAAGGCACTGCTTCCAAGGCATTTTCTTCTTCAGCCACCTCCTCATTATATGTATGAAGTGATCCTGTCATGGCAACAACGAAAGGTTCTTGAAAATTCAATGTAAGGTTACTCACCAAGTTGTCCACAAGGTCCACTCTGCATCCTTGCTCCGAGTTATCCATATGTTTCATACTTTTAAACACATTAAACTTGATTTTCTCATCACCAATATTGAGGGTCATTTGTCCACCTTTTACATCGATAATGGCTCCAGCTGTTGCAAGAAAAGGTCATCCCAATATAAGAGGCATAGCTCTTGCCTCGTCCATATCTAGAGCAATCAGGTCCACCGGGATTATTAAATTTTTGACTTGTAGAGGGGCGTTCTCCAAAATCCCGACCGGGTGCTTGATGGACTTATCTGCCAGCTGGAGGGTGATTAATGTAGGCTACAATTTCCCAAACCCTAACCTCTTGCATAAAGAGAAATGGATTAGGCTGACACTTGCACCTAAAACACATAAAGCATTCTCAAAGGATAGGTCTCCTATGATACAGGGGATAGAGAAACTGCTTGGATCACTGAGCTTGGGTGGAAGATTTCTTTGGATAATAGCACTACAATTTTCTGATAAAGCCACCGTAGCATATTCTTCTAGCGTTCTCTTATTCCATACTATGTCCTTTAAAAACTTGACATAAGACGGCATGGTAGCAAGAATATCAGTAAAAGAGATTGTTACCTTAATTTGCTTGAAAATTTCCACGAACTTTTTGAATTGTTCATCTTTCTTCCGTTTTGCTTGTCTTTGTGCAAATGGAAGAGGTGGAACATATGGCTTAAGCTCCCTCTTTTGTGGTATCTCGTCATTTGTTTGCGCCTCCTTTGACTTATCTTTCTCAGACTTTTGGTTGTTGGTAGGCACTTTAGTTTGTTGAACCTCCTAAGGTTTGCTTAGCTCTTCGTTTGGCTCAGACTCTTTTGGAGATTTAGGTTGTTGAAGTTCCTTGCCGCTTCGTAATGTTACTGCCTTGCAGTATTCTCAAGGGTTGGGCTCAGAGCGTCTAGGGAGTTCTCCAGGGTTTCTTTGAGTAAGAGCCTTAATAATTTGGGAAAGTTATGCTTCAATCCTTTTCCCTTGGCTTTCTGCTCTATCTATTCTTGTGCTCATCTCCTGGATCTTGTCATTCGTTACAGTGGCCAGTTTTTCGATGGCGACCTCCCAACCTGCTTTTTGCTCAGGTTGGTTTCTTTGTTGTTGTTGCTGAGGTTGGAAATTTTGTCCACTGGTCTGGCCTTGGGTGTTGTTTGTCTTTTGTTGATCACTCCACCTGAAATTGGGGTGATTTCTCCAGCCTGGATTATATGTGTTAGAGTAAGGATTGTTCTGGATGAAGTTAACTTGTTCCTCACTCTCCATAGGATTGCTCGCTTGACAAATGCTCATAGGGCAATTTGATGGTGTATGTGCTCCGCTGCATTCTGAACAGTTAAAACTTATGTTTGCTACTGGTTTGGCCACAAGCTTCTCTACTTGACGAGTTAATGCATCCAGTTTGGCATTAAGTAGAGTGCTTTCTTCTACTTCATAAGCTCTTGGTTTGTTGGGAACTATCCTCCTTCCTGTTCCCACAAAGAAATTCTTGGCCATATCTCCAATAAGAGTAGTGGCCTCTTGAATGCTCTTCTTCATAAGAGTTCCGCCGACTGTTGCATTAAGGAGGTTCTGATCTTCTTGGCTTAATGCATAGAAAAATATCTCCAACAGGAACCCTTTGTTGAGCCCATGATTTGGGCATCTTCTTTGCAGG
The DNA here is from genome assembly GCA_023512835.1 of Taxillus chinensis. Classification (NCBI taxonomy): domain Eukaryota; kingdom Viridiplantae; phylum Streptophyta; class Magnoliopsida; order Santalales; family Loranthaceae; genus Taxillus; species Taxillus chinensis. Next base: position 36,951,152 of record CM042085.1, read on the forward strand.
TTTTTGAAGCGTTCTCATGCTTCTCCGACATTTTCTCCCACTCCTTGAGAGAAAGCAGTAATCTGACTCCTTAGCTTAGATAATTTTCCTAGGGGAAAGTATTGTGATAAGAATTCCTATGCATAGTCCCCCCAGTTAGTTAAGTAATGGTCTGGAAAGGAGTTGAACCATCATAGTGCATTGTCTTGTAGAGACCATGGGGACATCTCCAACTTAATTGTATCTTCGAGCACCCCTTGCTTTTTGATTGTTTGGCGGATTTGATTAAATCTCGAGAGATGAGTATAAGGATCCTCTATGGGTAGCCCGGCGAAGCAGTGCTAAGTCACTAGGTTGATTAATTGAGGAGAGAAATCGAAGTTCGCTCTAGTGATCTCAGGTGGGTCGATAGGATTATGTATGTGCCTGGCGTCGGGAGTAACATACTCCTGAACTGGTCTATTGTCTAGGTAAGCTTCATCCATGGTTGGCCTGAGTTGAGGACGAGATTCCGTCTCTTCTTCATGGAATAATAGGTCTAGTCCGGCCAACCGTTCTCCTTCTAGTGTTTGTGGTAGCTCCTGGTTTGAGTTTGCCGTCCTTTGCTCAAATACTTCCTTAAGTTGTCGCACTCGAGCTTTGAACGATTTCTCCGGTTCAGGGTCGAAGGGGATGTCGATGCTTTTCGACCTTCGACTCATAAATCTGGCTGTTTTCACTTACAAACACAATATCCAAGAATATACCAAAACAAAGTTGTATAATAAATTTTGAAGCTAGAAAAGAATTTCCTATTCTATCGATGTCTTTCCTGGCAACGGTGCTAAAAACTTGATCGGCAATTTGCAAGTGTACAAATTGTGACAAGTAATAAAGTGAATTTTAAGTCTGAATATCGTACCCAAGGGAAGGATGTAGAATTGAAAATTTTTAACTAGCTTATAAAAGGATTTTTGAGTGAAAATATATTAAAACAGAACTAAATTTAAATAATTTGATTTGAAGAATTGTGAGATATAGAAAAATGCTTTCTAAAGTAGAGATAAGTTCGATTAATAAAGGTGATTGGAGTTAATATTTCATTTGATGTATTTTTCCCAAGAATATGTCTTAGTTCAACCTAATTCTTTCCTTGTGATAACATTTAATACCCAACCTCTAATGCATGAATTAGCCTTTTCCAAGTGCAGTAATTCTGTGTACACCCTAGCATGGGGGACGGGTGACCCTTTATGGTTTGGGTTTGTAAGGATCCGTATATCTGTTAGCATAACTTATAATCTATATTTGATGTTAAGAAAGTTATTTTGAGAATGTAGCCATTAATATAATCGTTTTAACTATATTTGGGCCTAATTTGAGGTCTAGAAGCCTTCAGGGGTTATTTAGTAATTTTTGGGAGTTAAATTGAGGGTTAATAAATGAAAAATAAAATTTAGGAGGACTTTTTGGAAATTATTAAAGAGGATGACGAATTTTAATTAAAAATAGGGTTTGGGGGTTTTATTATTTATTATAACTTTGTTTTGAGAGACCCTGGCCGTCAGAGGAGAGTTCTTAGTGTTCTTCGCGTTCTTCATCGTTCTTCGCCGATTCTAGACCGTTATTGCGAGTTTAATCCCTTCGGAAGGCAAGAGGTAGGTGACTCTAGATCCTTTGCTGTTGTATTGCATGAACGCACAATATTAGAGGCATATACATATATCAATTATAAATATATACATATATATATATATGTGTGTGTGTGTGTGTGTTTGTGTGTGTGTTTGTCGTGCGATGGGGTTGGTCTTTTTTTTCTTTTTCTCCGGTCGGTTCTATTTTCTCCTGGGCGTTCTTTGTTTCCCATCGGGGTCTTCTGACTATTCTTCCAGCAAACACAAGAAGGAGGTGGTTCAGTCGGCGTACAGTTTTAATGTTTATGTTAGTTTTAATTACTAATACAAAGCCTTACAGATTCGGTCTCTGTGTAGTTAGTTCAGCCCGCCACTTTCCAACCTCATTATCATTATCTCTCTCAACATCTAATTTCTTTTATTATTATGAGAAAACGTTACCCTGTCTTACCAATATTCGGTCAACCTTGGTATCCAAGCCAGCTGGCCTAGTTTTGGAAAACGTTACCCAGCCTTACCTTTATTCTGTGCACACTAGTCTGCCGCGTCTTCGTACAAGTGGGAGGGGAGGCAGCTGCTGTGCCGCCCCCATGCAACGGTTACCAGCCCTAACGGGCTGGCAGGGTATTGTAAAGACCTGTATTTGGGTAGGGATGAGAGATAGTCTTTCTCTGTTGTTAAAAACATCTGGACAATATTGTGTTCGTCAATGTGAGCATTTTGACTGTACTTGGGCCCGATTCCGAGTTGGGGCCCCGTTTGACCCGATTGTTGACTTTTTGGAGTTCAATTTGGAGTTTGGGCCTTGTGAGGGTAAAGTTGGTATTTTAAGAAATGAATGAAGTATAAATAGAGAAAAGAGGGGAGAAACCCTTAATTTGCTTTTGTGGTGTGTGAGACACGAAGAGAAAGAAAGAGAGAGAGAGCACGTTGGAGGAGAACCAAGAGCTTTTGTCGCTCACCCCTACTTGTTGTTTACACTTTTCAGGTGTGACACGAGACTAGTGGAGGACTTTCTTCCAGGAGGACGCCCACTACTCTGATGTATGATACAGTACTGTATTCTGTATTTTATTGTTTGTTGTATCCCGGACATGGGTCCGTGGACAGTTGTATTTGCATACTATTTGTGATGTAATATCTGTATGACTGTTTGACTTATCATGTGCATGATGATGTATGGGAAAGTACAGGATTACCCTTGATGTATGACTGTACAAGGTTACATATTTGAGATAGCACCCGCGGTGTAGTCTCTATTGGTGCTAGTCACCAACCCCTTGACCTTTCGGGTGCGGGCAAGGGGAAGTCATGTTCCTGGTTCCGGGTTCCCTGGAATTCGGGGGCATGACAAGTTGGTATCAGAGCATGGTCTAGCGGACCTAGGTTAGTGAGGGGTGGTTAATTGATTCCATGTGACTTAGAAAACTGTAGGGAGGGCGCCTGATCAATGCAGTCCTTACAGGTATTCTAGGTTATGTTGGTGTCAGTTAGATCATCCTAGGAGCATATATGGGGATGGATGCATCTCTAGTGGTATGATTGTGTGTAGATAGGGCACTAGATTGTTTTTGTGTGTGATGTGATTGCATTTGGTGCCTAAATGGCACGTGGCTGTGAGAGCCAGGACTTGATTGTGGTGTACCCTAAGGGGTGACCCGATGCTATATGCATAGTTATGGACCTATGGGTCGTGTGGTGTACCCTGATGGGGGACACGATGCTATATGCCTGGTATGGACCTACGGGTCGTGTGGTGAGAACCTACAAGTCGGTTGTGCCTTTGATGGCTATTTGTGCTAGCAGTGCTAGTATTGATCGTTTGTTGTTTATTGTTGTGGCCAGTGTGATGGCACCACCGAGGAGAGCTGTCCGAGGCCAGGGTTCGGCAGAGGAGCCCACGATAGAGTCAGGGCACCAGGGGCACCAGAGCTCGCAGCAGAAGTCGTCAGCTCCCGTTGTCGGACCTGATTTGACGCAGGTGTTGATTCAGTTGCAGGAGGCCATGCAGGATATGCAGGGCTCGATGAGGGATATGGCTAGAGAGGTGGATGAGCTGAAGAGGCAGCAGCAGCCTCAGCAGCCATCACAACCTCAACAACCACCACTACCTCAGCAGCATGAGGCAAGAGTGGTGCAGGATGTACACCAACAGGAGGTCGTGGCAGAGCCAGCACGACGAGGGATGGACTGGGCTGCGCAGTTTTTGAAACACGCACCCAGGACTTTTGAGGATGGTTCGCAGCCAGAGGTAGCCGACGACTGGATTAGGTGGACAGAGGATATCTTTGATATGATCGGGGTGCCAGATGAGGAGAGAGTGCGCGTGGCGACGCACTATCTGTTGGTATCCCACGTAGGTGGTGGGAATCCACTAAAGCTGTCCATGGCAGTCATATGAGTTGGAGAGAGTTTGTTGAGCGCTTCTTTGGGGAGTATTTTCCCAGTTCGTTTCAGTATGCTTGACGTAGAGAGTATTATGAGCTTGTGCAGGGTAGCATGACTGTGGGGGAGTATGTGCAGGCCTTCACAGATTTGGGGCGGTTTGCTCTGGAGGCTTGGGCAAAGGAAGGCCAGAAGACGCAGGACTTCATTCAGGGCTTGAGGCCATCTCTGAAAAGACAGCTAGAACCGATGCAGTTGACCAGCTACCGGGAGGCGGTCGACAAGGCACTCATTATTGAGCGACGACAGGATCAGGCGAGAGCCCAGAGGTCGGGCGGTTCGGCAGGTCCGAGCAAGAAGAGGCAGAGTGGGGAGAGCAGTGCCGCTCAGCCTGAGAGGAGGCAGGTGCAGAAGGTTTCCAGCCAAGCGGTGGGACCCCGTGAGAGTTCAGCCAGCAGGAGGCCAAGTACCTGTTAGAGTTGTGGTTTAACTGGGCATGTCTCGAGAGATTGCCCAAGGAAAAAGATGACATGTTTCCGATGCGGGAAAGCGGGGCATGGAGCTAGGGAATGTGTTACCCTTAGCTCAACCAGCAATGTAGGCCCTCGTCCGAGAGATCAAGGACAGAGGAGTGGGGCTCTGTCTCAGAGGTCAGTGCCGCCGGCACAAAGCACGCAAACACAACCTGCGGTGCAGCAGCCTCAGCGGGAGGCACAGGGTCATGTTGATCAGCGGGGCAAGGCCCCAACGGGCCAGGCTAGTGGCAGTGGACCACGAGGGAGGACTTTTGCCCTCACCAGCAGAGAGGCAGAGGCTCCACCAGTGGACGAGGCAGGAGCAGGACCTTCAGTGGTGAGAGGTACCATCATCATTTCTTATACTATTTGTTCAGTTTTGATTGATATTGGTGCTACCCATTCTTTTATTTCGTATGCTACGGTGGTTGGATTGGAGTTAGACCAGGAGACAGTGAGTCAGTCTCTGATGGTTGCTTCACCTTTGGGTGGAATTGTGATACTTGAGAGTATCTGTCGTGCATGTCAGGTAACACTTGGGGGTGTTAACCTGTTATGTGATTTGTATGTCATGGAGTTAGATGATTTTGATGTTATTCTAGGTATGGACTGGTTGGTCTCCGTGGAGGCCAAGATTGATTGTTTTCGACGGCGTGTGACGTTCCTCACGCCAGAGGGCACGCGGGGTGTCTTTGTGGGTGAGTGGACCGAGGAGGCATGCAGGTTGGGACCTTTGAGGCATGGGTGGGGTGATGTGACCCACTAGTTAGCCAACTTGACGTTGGTTGACAAGAGGAGAGAGGGGAAGGCTGTTTTGCCACCCATCGTAGATCAGTTCCCGGATGTGTTTCCCGAGGACTTGGTCAGTTTGCCACCCGTGAGGGAGGTAGAGTTTTCGATCGAGTTGTTGCCAGGGACAACACCGATCAGGTTGGCGGCCTACAGGATGGCACTGACAGAGCTTAGAGAGCTCAAGAGACAGATAGATAACCTATTGGCTTGAGGCTTTATCAGGCGGAGTAGCTCACCATGGGGCGCTCCAGTGTTGTTCGCCAAGAAGGCGGATGGTTCACTTCGGATGAGTATAGACTACCGGAAGCTGAACCAGGTGACTGTGAAGAACAGGTATCCATTGCCGAGGATCGATGACCTGTTTGATCAGTTTCGCGGTGCGAGGTGGTTTTCCAAGATAGACTTGAGATCTGGATACCATCAGTTGAGGGTTAGGGAGGCAGATATCCCTAAGACCGCGTTTAGTTGTCATTATGGGCATTATGAGTGGCTTGTGATGCCGTTTGGGCTCACGAATGCTCCAGTAGTGTTTATGGGATTGATGAACCATGTGTTTGCTCCATATTTAGATATGTTCATTGTGGTGTTCACCGACGATATTTTGGTATACTCAGTGACCAAGAGGGAGCATGAGGAGCATTTGCAGGTTGTGTTGCAGACCTTGCGAGAGCACCGGTTGTATGCGAAGTTCACAAAATGTGACTTCTGGTTGCAATAGGTGTACTTCTTGGGGCATGTGGTATCTTCCGAGGGTATCACAGTGGATCCTGAGAAGATCGAGGCGGTTATGTCGTGGAAGAGGCCCACGAATGTGTTTGAGATCCGTAGCTTCCTTGGTTTGGCAGGCTATTATCGGAGGTTCGTGGAGGATTTTTCCAGGTTGGCAGCTCCTATGACGAACCTGACCATGAAGGGAGTTCCTTTTGTTTGGTCTAAGGCTTGTGAGAGTGCTTTCAGGGAGTTGAAGGCACGATTGACCTCAGCCCCCATCTTGATTCTTCCACAGGAGGGTGTGCCTTTCGAGGTGTATTGTGATGCTTCCAGGGTGGGACTTGGTTGTGTGCTGATGGAGACTCGGCAGGTGATTGCTTATGGGTCTAGGCAGTTGAGACCACATGAGCAGAACTATCCCACGCATGATTTGGAGTTGGCTGCAGTGATCTTTGCACTTAAGAGCTGGCAGCATTATCTCCTTGGGGAGAAGTTTGTGGTGTATACGGACCACAAGAGCTTGCAGTATATCTTCTCTCAGCGAGACCTGAACCTTAGGTAGAGGCGGTGGGTGGAGTACCAGTAGCAGTTTCAGTTTGATATGATGTATACTCCTGGGAAGGGTAATGTGGTGGCAGATGCTCTGAGTAGGAAGAGTAGGGCCGTGGTGGCCCATTGTGCCATTAAGGAATGGGAGATGATGGGTCAGTTGGCAGCGATGAGGTTGCAGATGGTGACCAGCGAGGGGCAAGGGACCCTCAGTGTTGTTGTAGCAGTCCCAGAGATGCAGCACATGATCATAGAGGATCAGCTGGGGGACATTGATTGTGAGGTCATCCGCGACAGGATTCAGACTAGGCAGGCACCTTCTGATTGGACTGAGTATGCAGAGCATGTGCTACGGTATAGGGATAGATTGATAGTTCCCACTTCTCTTCAGGAGGAGGTTCTTCGGGAATTTCACCAGTCGAGGTTAGCTGTACATCCTAGTGGGACCAAGATGTACCACGCCGTGAGGAGACAGTTTTGGTGGCCAGGCCTGAAGAAGGCCGTTGCTAATTTTGTGAGGAGGTGTTTGACCTGTCAGCAGGTCAAGGCAAAGCACTTGAGATCAGCTGGTGAGTTGCAGTCATTGCCAGTGCCAGAGTGGAAATGGGACCACGTGACCATGGATTTTGTCACTGGACTTCCTCGTTCCAGGGGACACGACACGATATGGGTAGTTATCGACCGGTTGACCAAATCGGCGCATTTTATTCCGATTCGAGAGACAGACCCAGTGAGGACTTTGGGACAGAGGTATATTGATGTTATTGTGCGGTTGCATGGAGTCCCATTGTCTATTGTATCTGATCGGGATGCGAGGTTTACATCTCAGTTTTGGAGACAATTGCAGCGAGCTTTGGGTACCAAGGTGAACCTGAGTACAGCCTTTCATCCGCAGACGGATGGTCAGTCGGAGCGGACGATTTAGACGCTTGAGGATATGTTGTGTGCCTGTGTCCTTGATTTTGGGGGTTGTTGGGAGACTCACCTTCCTTTGGTGGAGTTCTCTTATAACAACAGTTATCAGGCCACGATTGGGATGGCTCCGTATGAGGCGCTGTATGGGCGGCCTTGTAGATCACCCTTGTGTTGGGCACAGACTGGAGAGACAGCAGTTCTTGGTCCCGATATGGTTCGAGAAACCATGGAGATAGTGCAGTTGATTAGACAGCGTATGTTGACAGCACAGAGTAGGCAGAAGTCCAATGCGGACCAGAGGCATCGACCTTTGCAGTTTGAGGTGGGTGACTATGTCTTTTTGCGGGTTTCACTGCGTCGAGGGCATCGGAGGTTTGGACATGGATCCAAACTTTCCCCTCATTTTGTGGGGCTGTTTGAGATTGTTGCCACCGTGGGCGTAGCGGCTTACCGATTAGCTTTGCCACCAGAGTTGGCGCAAGTACATGATGTGTTTCATGTGTCTCAGTTGAGGCGGTATCACCCTGATCCTTCTCATGTGTTGGACTATCACGAGATAGACTTGGCTGATGATGGTGCCGTTGTTGAGATGCCGGCACAGATTTTGGACAAGCGGGACCAGATCTTGCGGGGCAAGACGATCCCACTAGTTCGAGTGTTATGGCGACACCGAGGCATGGAGGAGCAGACTTGGGAGAAAGAGAGCCAGATGCGGGTTCTTCATCCCGAGCTATTCGAGGACGATCAGTCCTGAGGTGGGGAGGATGTGAGGACCTTCCCTGAGGTATGAGTTATGTTTTATGCATTTGTTGTTTCAGATGTGATTTAGCTTGTCATTTGTTGGCATCTTGTGAGCCTTTTTGACTTGTTGTGAGTTGAATTGCACATGTGTGATCGGTGATCATGTTTTATGTTTTGTTGTTGGGACATTGAGCTTGAATTTTGCTATGTCCTTTGGGCATGTGTTTTATTTTCGAGGACGAAAAGTCCTAAGGTGGGGAGGATATAAAGACCTGTATTTGGGTAGGGCTGAGAGATAGCCTTTCTCTGTTGTTAAAAACATCTGGACAATATTGTATTCGTCAATGTGAGCATTTTGACTGTACTTGGGCTCGATTCCGAGTTGGGGCCCCATTTGACCCGATTGTTGACTTTTTGGAGTTCAATTTGGAGTTTGGGCCTTGTGAGGGTAAAGTTGGTATTTTAAGAAATGAATGAAGTATAAATAGAGAAAAGAGGGGAGAAACCCTTAATTTGCTTTTGTGGTGCGTGAGACACGAAGAGAGAGAAAGAAAAAGAGAGAGCACGTTGGAGGACAACCAAGAGCTTTTGGACGATCCGGACTCAAATAGCCCAAATTCGAGGTAGGGATTCGTTATTCTCACTCTTATTTGTTGATTCTACTGGCTAGAGTAGCTAAACCATGTGAATTAACCCCAAATTCGTGGAATTTGGATGAACCCTAAGATTTGGGGAAAAACCAATTTTGGGTTGAATCGTGTTATTTGCGTGCATAATGCGTTTTGAGGGGTAAGACTTGATTTAAAACCTAATATATATTATTAGGTATGAGTTTTATGAGATTCCAAAAGGTCTGGAGGTTTCTGGGTTGAATTCAGACGAGAAACAGGTAAAAAACGATGATGAACGAGAATCGTCGTGAATCGAAGCGGAAACGCCCGATGAGATCGACTGGAAATTGAAAATTTCGAATATGCAGTTTCGAAGGTTCGAAGGTAGGTTCGATGTAGTGTAATTTCGAGTGTCAAATGTGCAGTTTTCGAGTATCGTTTCGAAGGTTCGAAGGTACTTCGAAGGGAATTTCGAAGGTAGTTCGAGTGTAGGTTCGAGGGTCGAAGGCAGTCCGAAAAGAGATTTGAAAATACAGATTTGAAATACAGTGAAGGCATATTCGAAAATACAGTTTGACTGGACTGAACCATTTACATTGTAAACCTTTATGCCTCTCCACACTTAAGTATTATACTTAAGTTACAATGTAAATAAGGAAATACCCCTCATTTAGATTCAAACAAAAATACTAGAAAAATTAATTCCTACTCTTTCAAAATGTGAAAATTGGGATTTAGTGTAAAATCTCGAAAAAACCCAAAAGTTCGTAGTGGTGAATTTTTGGAAAGTGAGGTTAGACATCTCAGAAAAATCCCCAAAAATCAGATTATCTTATTTATGATATGGGAACTCAATGCCGGGACTTTTGATTTCAAGAAAATAGCTGCTATGGGTACTTCCTTCATAAATCAAGGATTGAGGATTTACTTGTGAAGACTGGCTACCGTTCCAAAGGAAATGTTGAGAATGACATGTCATACTAATGTTAGTATGTTGGTGGGAGGTATTGGGGCATGGACTCTGGGACTTGTTTGGGTTCTCACCGTGATGCACCGATGGTGCTATGTGGTTAACGTGGCAGGCATATGCACCGATGGCAGGCATATGCACCGATGGCAGGCCTGTGTGGCGACTGTGGCCGGGCATATTGTGCTGTGGACAAGCTAAGGCCTGAGTTGAGCCGTTGAGCTCGTGGAGCTAGGGCTGAGTGCCCTGAGCTGGGATCCCATGGAGGATTGTGGACAAGTTATCCTGTATGAGCGGGCTAAGCCCTGATGTTTGTTGCAGGCTGAGTCCTGATGATTGTGCACACTACACGGTGCATGAGTACACTGAGCATATAGTATAGACTTATATGTGTTGCATGATGTGGAGTTTTGGGGTCACCTACTGAGCTTGTCGCTCACCCCTACTTGTTGTTTACACTTTTCAGGTGTGACCCGAGACTAGTGGAGGACTTTCTTCTAGTAGGACACCCACTACTCTGATGTATGATATAATACTGTATTCTGTATTTTATTATGTGTTGTATCCCGGACATGGGTCCGTGGACAGTTGTATTTGCATATTGTTTGTGATGTAATGTCTGTATGACTGTTTGACTTATCATGTGCATGATGATGTATGGGAAAGTACAAGATTACCCTTGATGTATGACTATACAAGGTTACATATTTGAGATAGCACCCGCGGTGTAGTCTCTATTGGTGCTAGTCACCAACCCCTTGACCTTTCGGGTGCGGGTAAGGGGAAGTCATGTTCCTGGTTTCGGGTTCCCTGGAATTCGGGGGCATGACAGGTATGGATAGGCCGGTCCTTTTTAGACCGGTCTGTTTCCTATTCCTCCTAGCACTTTAAGGGCTAAACTGTCTTGATTTGGGTTTGGTATTGTAGTGTAGAGAATATAAAAATAGTATTTGGGCTTGATATTAAAGATTAATAATATAAGATATTATTTGTAGTTTGGTATCATCTATTTGATATTCAGAAAATTAATTGTAGCTATTAAATTGACATGTAAATTACTGATTATAGAATGATATTATTAATTTGACGTGTAAAACATTATTTGTAGCTTGATACTACTAAATTGTCCTTAAGATTAATATTGTGGCTTAATAATAATTGTTTGATGAATAAATAAACATATATATTTGTATATACATCAAATGTGGTATGATAGTGTTGGTTTAGTGATTTAGATGCTTGTAAGGCTGTTGTACTGAGTTTTGACTTGGAAATCCTGTTTATTAATTATGTGTGTGAATTTCGTGATAAAATTGATGTTTATTAATTATGTAAATGTAGATTAGTTAAAAAGTATACTTATCTACAAGTACTGTTGGGCTTAATAATGTAGTGTAATTAAAATGAATATTGGTGGGCATGATGTTATTAATCTATTATTAGAAATATTACTTGTGGCTTGACATTATCAATTTGATAATACGTATATAACATTTGTGGTATGTCATTACTAGTTGGATGATTACAATGTTTTGTTAAGTTGCATTGAATACTAGTAAGTTGGAATATTCTGTTTATTGATCGAATGTGTGAAATTGGTGGTGGAGCTGGTTGGGTTAATTGCGGGTCCCACATAGGGCTGGCAAGAGGCCACGAGTCCCCTATGTGGCTGGTTAACCCAGGTCCCATATGTGGCTGGTTGTCATTAGGGACACCACAGGTCCCACATATGGCTATCTGGTAGTGACTGGGATTCTTGGAGTTGGTAGCGGGGATCCTGTGAATGGTTGGATTTCCGATACAAACCTTTGATGGATGAAATGTAATGGGTGTGATGTTATATTTGTGATTGAATGTGAGCTTATTGTAATAGAATAGGACACTGCACTGTCACAAGTATACACTGATCATGTAGATTTAGGATTTCATGTTATAGGATGGTGAGGAGATGGAGATCACCTACTGGGCACTTGTGCTCACCCCTACTTTGTTAACATGTTTCAGGTATCGACCCATTCGCTAGAGGCTGGTCCGAAGTTGATTGCTATTCATTTCACATTTTGTATAACTTGGTTTATGGATTTTGTATAGCATAATTGGTTTTATTATTTGAATATCCGGATGAGGGTCCGTGAAAGTTGTATTGGATTTTTAACATGATTTTATCATTAATAAATTATTATTATTTCTCCTTAACTTCATAGCATGTGGGAATGTATAGGTATACCTCGGACAACACCCACTGTATAATCTATATCGGTGCTAGTTCACCAACCCCTTAACCCTTCGGGTGCAGGCATGGGGAAGTCACACCCTTAGTTTCGGTCCTTCCGGGATTTGGGGGTGTGACAGGGTTGTTTAGTCTAGAGTTGGCATCGCGCCCACTCTTAACTTGGTATTCTAGGCTTACAATCGCTGCTGCATGTCATGCAACCCCTAGTTTGAGTATCTTGATTTTTCCAGTACTTATGCTTCATTTTTCAATCTTTCAATCTTTCCAGAATCCATTTTATATTTAAACCCAAGATATCCAATAAATACTCACAAGGTGAAAAAGATTAAACTAAAACATACATTGCATATTAATTTATTACATCAAACTTCATCCTAATCCCAATAAAGAATATTTAAGCTTCCATAGTTAGATCGAAAACAACAAAATTACAAAACAGGGAATAAATACCCCAAATGTTCTTCTCTATCTCTTTCTCTACTCTAGGTGAGGAATGGAATTGTAGGATGGAAGAGAATTGGATGATGAGTTGATGCCTTACAAATGATGGAGCAGCTCCTCTTTTATAGCCACCTAGGCTAAATTTAAATATTTGAATTTTGAATTCCCCATTATTCCTCATAATTTTGCCAAATAATTAACCCTTCTTAAATCTCTTGTAACTCCCCTATTTTTGAATTTAAAAATGAGATAAATCCCTCTCTTAAATCCCATAAAGACCTCAATCTAAATGCAGAGCATCCATTTGAATTTAAATTTCTTCAATTAATTTCCCTTTGACTTGAGTGTTTGGTGTTTGTCCTTTGATCAAATGACTTCGGTCCAGAAGGGAATAAGAAAGCTGCAAAAATAAGAAGTCTATCGCCGAATTTTGGGCTTTGGTCGGGTGAAGAAGGCTTCACCCGACCTTCACCCGACCACCGTGTAACGTCTTCAAATCTCACCTGACCAGAAGGAAGTTCTGTTCTATGATGCTTGGAGTGTCTGAATATGCAAAATCAACTTCACCCGACCTGGTCGAGTGAAGGGTCCTTCACCCGACCACCTCCAAACAACCTCAGATTTCACCCGACTAGAAGGAGAAAATCTTCAATGAGTTTTTGCAAAGCCATCCTTGAAGTATGAGCTTCACCCGACCTTCACCCGACCATCTTGAGATTTGGGCGTTGTGAACTTTAGGTCTTTAGTATTCTTTTTTCCTCCTGTAAATTTGGTGAATTCTTCATTGATTTTTGGATTCCTGTCAAAATATTGCAAAAATACCACAAAAACTACAAAAAAATCCTCTTTTCTGTGTTAGGGCATGAAAGTATGATAAAGTAGCACAATTGGGCAATAAATGAATTAAAAGAATATGAAAATGTACCCAAAATGACCCTAAAAAGGGAGTATAAATCCCCTTGATCACAAGCCTAGAGGGAGAGGAGGGGGGATGAATAGGCTTTTATTGAAACTCTTTTCTAACTTTGGCACGACACTTATCTAGTTAAGAGAGATAATGAATGTGGAAGATAACCAGATAGTGAAAATATTTTGTTTTATTATCAAATGACAATTACAACAAAATAGAGCAGATTAAAGCTTGTAAAGCTTTTCGATGTACCGAACAAATCTCCTACACTTTGTTTACAGATACTCACACACTAGCCAACTGTTATCTCTATGAGCTCTTGTACATACAATTTTCTTATACACTTTAGTGCTCGCGAACTGCATCAACACTTTATGAAAATATGCAAGGTCTAATATATATAGCCATCTGTTGGGAACATCCTTGGAACTTGTTCTTCCGAGCAATGTGCAGCATTGACTGTTTATCAGAATTCTCTCTATCTCAATTGCTGCGGATGTGGAGTTCAAGATCTTGGGTTTGCAAAGCATAAGTGCCTTTGTGAGTTCCCAAGTGCAGTTAAAGTTGTGTGCACATATTCGTGTGATCCACGTGTAAGATGCTTTATGTTCTTAACGAGTTTGTCTTACATCGGGACGCAACAAGCTGACTACTTTGAGTGCGAAGAGATAAGTTGAAGTAGCGTCTTCTTAATCCATCGTAAAGTTCCTTACTCTGTATTAATGAAGCTCAGATCCTTACTCCGTATCATTGATTGCTTACTCTGTGTTAGTTTGGTACTAGAATCCTTATTCCGTGTCAGTGCTTCCTTACTCCGTATGAACGAGAAGTCCGGAGAGCTTACTCCGTATCAACGCTTTCTTATTCCGCATGAGTCGAAAGGACCGGATGGCTTACTCCGTATTAGCGCATCCTTACTCCGCATGAATAAAAGGTCGGATTCCTTACTCCGCATCTCTTTTCCTTACTCTGTGCAAATAAAGGACTTGGGTTCTTATTCCACACAAGTCGTTCCTTACTCCGCATGTATGAAAGTCTCAGATTCCTTACTCCATGTCTTCTTGTCCTTAGTCCGTTTGAGTGAAAGACTTAGCTTTTTATTCTGCGATAACTGTCTCTTATTCCGTGCTAATTGTAGACTAGGATTCTTACTCCACATCTGTTTGACTTAGTCTATTTAAAGTGTTTAGACGCAGAATCCTTAGTCCTTAGCTTTAAGTGTTTAGTCCGCATGAATGATCCTTATTCCGTATGAAGTGAAACTTGATTATTTACCAAGTGTTTGACGACACTCACTCTTGTCCGGATCAGGATTATGTATCTTGTCCTCAGATTTGCTCTCACGAGTGAAGGTCTGGATTAAGATCATATCTTTTGCAATAACTTAAGATAAAACATGTAATGTCTCAAATCAAATTACATAGGATTTTATCCGCATTATTCAAATTCTGGGTTTGATCCAATCAAGTGGTATTAGAGCAAGTTCTCAAAGTAGAGATCTATATTTCTTTCCCAATCACAAATGACCGAAGAAAGCAGCATGCTATTGAATAAATAGTAATACATGATGAAAAATTAGTTAAAATAATAGAGTTTAGAAATTTTAAGAGATCAAAATAATTATATCCTTTTTGAAAGTATAACATTTTGGGCGTAGAATCATGAAAACTTTAGGAAATGCTGGGTTGAGGGAAAGCATAGTACTAGCGAACTACATTTAAAAAAATAAAAAACAGAAAATGCCAACCATATGTAGCCCATATACAATAACGACACTCAACACAATAATGACACATCGTAACAACCGCCCCGCCCGCCCCCACGGAAACTTCCCCCCCCTCGTCCGACGCCAGCAATACGTTTTTGACTTTCCAACGCGCATTATTTTTTTTTTTAATTTTTTAATTTGAATTTCTGGTGTTTGTGTATTTTATTTTATTTTCAAAACTTGGGCCAATTTTGATTAATACTGAAGAAAATAAAGCGCACGAACCTCCAATGACACGCAATTTGCCAATTCAGGACAGAACCAAACACACCCTCACTTTCTCTCTCTTCTCTTTGTTGGGTTCTACTTGCCTCGTTGCCTTCCATCCAGCCGGCTCGATCCATTGACTCGTCTCTGCAACAACAACAAACACCGACGCGAATTGAATTGAATTGAACCCGCGAACACAAACCCGACACCCCCCCAAACGCGCTCTGAGCGGAGCGAATCCAATGCTGGCTTTGAGGAATGCCCTAGAGAGATACGATCGCCACTATCATTGCTGCTGCCGTCGGTTGTCCCAGGTTTCAGATTCCGATTCTCCGACCTCGGAGGGGTGTCGCTGCCGCGGATCTGATGTTGCGTTTCGTGGCTCGTTTTAGGGTTTTGTCGGCAACGGCGACGGTGACTACGACGAATCGGCGACGACGATGCAGCTTCGCTTCTCTCCTAGCATGAGAAGCATCACGATCTCGAGCAGCAATGGGTTTATTGACTTGATGAAGATCAAGGTCGCAGCTCGCCACATCTCCTACAGAACCCTCTTCCACACCATCCTCATCCTTGCCTTCCTGTTGCCCTTTGTCTTCATTCTCACCGCACTCGTCACCCTCGAGGGCGTCAACAAGTGTTCCTCTTTCGGTAATTCCTATCAAATATTTTAATTGATGTTTGTGTTATTTCCTTTATTCTGGATCTGGGTTTTCGTGTTGGCTGGATGTTGGAGTCCTTATATTGTGTCGGTTTTGATAAAAAAATCAATCAAATTTATGATCGATGGCAGTGCAAGGCAATGAGGGTGCTGACCAATACTTGGTGTGGCTTGATTTTGATTGATCTACGGTTTCTGGGTTGATTGGGATTTTATTGATTCTGTGTTGATTAATCTGTGATCTACCCTGGTGGAAGACAATGAAGATGCTTGCTAATATTTGATCTGGATTGATTGCTTTAATGTGGACTGCGGTTTCCCGGTTGATGGAGTGTATTCTGTTTCAAACCCTTGAGAGCCGTTCCTCCCATTTGCTATTCTGTTGGCGGGGGGTTGGTGGTTAATTACCACCCATTACGGGTTTGTTTGTTTTGGCTTCCCTTCTGTTTGGCTTGGTGCAAAATCTAAAAGAAGTTTATTCTTCCCTCTGTTTCCTGGTTTAGAATCAATGCAAATGTAATATAGTATATAAATGTTGTTGGGGAAGTGGAAAATATTTCAAACCTAAGTAATTGTTAAATTGTTCCACCGGGCTCCTAAATCCATATCCACATGATGAGGCATTATAAAATTTTTTTCTTCCATCATCGAATATGTGATGTGCCTGTGTTTTATAGGTGTGACCTAGATGTGACATTTTGCATAGTTCTTGACTTACTGATTTTACATATTTACTTTCTGTTACTTAATCCTTTAGGCTGCTTCTTACCTCTTTATTATGTTTGTCAAGTTTGTTTGATTTGCTGCTACTTTCAATTGCCAGTAAGTATTTTATTGACTGTGTCTTCTTTTCAATTTTTTTCTTTCCTGCTCTTTGTCTAGTATATATTCTTCCCCTCTCCAAAAACCAGAAATAAAGTTTTGGATGTACTTTTTAGTACTTTACTTTGATTCATTTTGTTTGTGCTGTCTTTCTAAGTTGAAAACTTGAACATTTTCTCTGGTTGTTCGTGACTTGTTCTCACTTTAAGTTCTTGTCCCAGATTGTTTAGGTAGGCGATTGGGACCAAGGCTTCTTGGTCGGGTTGATGATAATGGGGTAAATAATTTCATATTAATTTTTTTATTTTTCCATTTTTTGTGTATAATATTGTAGAACATATTTTATTTTGTCCTTTTCTTTAAGCTGATTTCTTGTGGTGATAATTTTGCAGCAGAGGCTCGCCAGAGATTTTTACAAGGTCCTCAATCAAGTGAATGCTGAGGAGATGCCAAATGGCTTAAAATTGCCACTCACTTTTGGTGAACTTGTTTCTGATATGAAAAGTCACCAGTATGATGCAAGGACTTTTGCTATCATGTTGAAGGCAATGGTATGTTAAATCTTTTTTGGCGTGAATAGATCTGTATTTATTTACTGGATGTCACCATAAATTGTTCATCATTCAAAAATATTGAATTGCATGTGAGAGGTTAGGTTCCAATTTATTTTATAAGGCCCTGTTTGATTTCGTATTGAATTTATTGATGGTGCAGTAGTATGTGTTCTTGCATTCATAGATATATATCTGTGGCTTCTTACATAACAGACAATCTCACAGAGAAGTGGAAACTATCTTTGCCAATCACTAATGTACCAAAGGCTTTGGCTTTTACTTATCCTTTGTCTACACAAAATGCACTGGAAGTTTTATCTACTAATATGCTAATCATTGTTTGGATTGAGCCAGTTGGTAGTTACCATCAATCTGACTTTCTCTCTCTATTATGGTCGTGTAGAAATAAATATTGAAGGACCTTGGCCTTTGGGAAAATCATAAATACCTTATTGGATTTATTGATGGTGCAGTAGTTTTTGTCCAGAGGAGATATATGTCGTTACAATTTTTATCTCGTGGCGGCTCACACAATGAATATATTTCACAGAAGTAGAAACTAGTCTTTGCCACTCATTTATGTACCAAAGTATTTATTTTCAATTATGCAATAGTTTGAATGCAAAATTTACCAAGCTTAGCTACTAATAGGCACCGGTTTTTGGATTGATGGTTTACTATGAATCCAAACTTCCCTCTGGCACTTTATAATTTTTAATCAGCATGTTGAATCATAAGGATCACAATATTCCCTTACCCTTGTTTATTTAAATATTTAAAATCCTTTTTTAACTACTATTTTTAAATACCATTGGTTGTCACCTTTCCATGATAGCATTTTCCCATTTCTCCTCTAATTCAATAATATTTGTGTTGCACCAAATTTAGTCCCATAAAAATTTTTGATAGGTAATAATAAACTTTATTAAAAGAAAGTACACAAGAAGTGCACTAAAAGAGAAGTAACAAAAGAATAAGAAACAACAAGAGCATCACCCAAATTTAAAAAGGAACACCCATCAACAACATCCACAATACAAGTTAGTCCCATAAAATTACACCACCCTTGTCTTGAATTCCAAATCTCCCTTAAATCTCTTTTTTTGCTCTACAATTTAGTATAAATAACTCATATTGTCTTGTGTTGTAACTATAGGTTGATGACTTGTAATTAATTAATGACTTCATTTTCTGTTTTGAAATGAAAGCTTGCACAAGATGGTTAATAAGTTTTTGGTTTTTATGGATGTGATATTCATTTTTAAGGCAATGATATGCCTAGTTATTAAATTAAAACATTGAAATCAACATGTATTGATTGCTTTTTTTTTTTTTTTTTTTATTATTATAGAACGTAGCTTTGTATTGAAATTTGCTGAAATTTAACTTCAATGTCCAATTTGTTTCGGTGGGTGCTGGTTTACCAGTGTTGGTGCATTCATGGGTGGATATACTTTAGGCCCTCAACGATGCCCATTTTTCAAACCATTCTGTCACTATGCATTTTGGGAATTTCCTTCAATTTGCATGTGAATTTGAACAAATTTGTTAAAGCTGATAATATGAGTCACTGGGTTCTAAGCACTGCATTGTTAGGTCAATTATGAAGGCTGGACTTATGTCTGTGTTATTGTCATATTGTTGGATACTGGAAACCCCTTTCTGAGAGTATAGGTTTGAAGGTAGGATATTACATCTACTTTGCTGTGCGGATGTGTTTATGACCAGGAGAATTGTTTATTTGTATAGGTTTTTATTTGATAGTTGATTCTCAGTTACAGAGATCTAGACCTTTCTAGAAAAGCTGTCTCTGCTCTTGTTATATTAGTCACTGTGCTTTTGCCTAATAATTTTTTATTAGGAAAAAATAATATTTATTAAAACCATCAAGAAGGTGACAGGAAATTATAGTAGGCGACAAACATTAAGAAGGTCAAAACAGTCATCATCATTGGGGTTATTTCAACAAACTACAATATCCCTCGATATATCTAACAACTCTCCCTTCACTTGGTGGATGTCCTTTTCACTTTCTTCAGAGATCCCACGATTTTCCTCTATGGGATGCAAAAGACTAATAGAGGGATCACACATCACCCACCCATGTCATCCTTCCATGCATCAGCAGTCAACTCCAAGCCATGATCTCGTGGCCCATTGACCCCCTTTAGACCCACACAACATGTAAAACAGCCAAAATAAATCCAATCCCCACAGCAGGCTAACTACAATTAAGAAGATGGTAAATTTTCTCCATCAGACGCCCAAAATACCCTTTTCCTGACTTTTCAGTGTAGATTTAACCATTTCCGGCTTCATAAGGCCAAAAAATGCCCCTTGCACATGGTAAATTCATGATCCCACCAGCCCTGTACCATCTCCCTTAACTCCATCAGCCTTTAACTGCATATACTCAAACTGGAGGTAGCCAACAGAACAAGGAAATTGGTCCTCCCAATCAGTGAACACAAGAAATCTATCAATCTGAATGTCTCGGCCCTGAGGCCTGACCAAATAAAGAAGCCTTCTTGAAGAGGAAGATCTGCAACACACTTGAGAAAAATGTTGGTCTTTGCTCTCCCACGTTTAGGATCTGAAATGATGCAAAGCAGCCATATCTGTTACTGCCAAGGGATGTTTGTCAGTGACTCCACAACCTTCTCTTCTATGGCGACCAAAGATCACCCCTCCATGAACCAGTCCAGATCCTCGTTGGGGATCCAGATCATAGGCTTAGAAACCCTCCCCCTCCCTAACTGTCACGTAGAATATCCTCATGATTGTGTCACCCCATCTGGGAGGGAGGGAAGGATTTTTTTTTTGTTTTCTGTTAGTATAGTTATCGTTTCCATTATATATATTTGCTGCATCTTATTCTTGCATGATATCCTCAAGGAATAATGTTGTATCATTAATATACATTAACACCAACAATTTGTTTGTTCTGTTGTGTTGTTGGATGTAACTTAAAGCCAATATTTTTAACATACGATGGTATTAGTTTTTTCAGAATTCAGAAGGGGCTGTTTTTTCTTCATAAATAATAACCATGATCATGTTCCAATATTTTTTTTTTGGGCACAGATGGAGAAGCTTGAAAGGGAAATTAAGGAATCGAAGTTGGCAGAGTTGACAAACAAACACTTTGCAGCAAGTTCTATCCCAAAAGGCATCCACTGTCTTTCACTGCGCTTGACTGATGAATATTCATCCAATGCTCATGCACGCAAGCAGTTGCCTTCTCCTGAATTACTTCCTTTGCTCTCCGATAATTCCTATAATCACTTTGTCCTGTCAACTGATAACATTTTAGCTGCTTCCGTTGTTGTTTCTTCTGCCGTGCAGTCATATCTAAGGCCTGAAAAAATAGTTTTCCATGTCATCACTGATAAGAAAACTTATGCTGGCATGCACTCATGGTTTGCATTAAACCCTGTGTCTCCTGCAATTGTTGAAGTGAAAGGTATTCATCAGTTTGACTGGTTAACGAGGGAGAATGTTCCAGTCCTTGAAGCTGTAGAGAGCCATAATGGAATCAGGAATTACTACCATGGGACTCACATTCCTGGGGCCAATTTAAGTGAGATTACTCCACGGCTTTTTGCTTCAAAATTGCAAGCTAGAAGTCCAAAGTATATTTCCTTACTAAACCATCTCCGCATATATTTGCCAGAGGTAATAAAATGTGACCCCGCACGTTACCCTTATCACATTATGCTTCTAACTTTGATGCGTCTAAATTTTCTAAGAAGATAGTAGCACCTAGTTAATGTTGTTTTTTGCTCCCTCTCTCACTCTAATAACAATTAGTATAAAGTATGGGATGGCCATGATGAAGGAATTTAATTTTAGATTTGTGCTGACTGCATTCCATGGGATACAAATTACGTTCACTATGTTGTATAGTAAGTACTCATTTTGAACTCTGGAATTAATATTACATAAAACTTGATTGCTGTATATCAAAATATAGAGTTGGAGTTAGTTATTATTTGTTGGAAAGTGGATCATAAGCATTAAGTACTCGTTTGGTTTGCAAGAATAAATTAGGGAGGAGCCATCATTAAAGGAATGCAATTGACATTGGTAAGAGGATAAAATTCTAGCATTACCATTCATGCGTTTGGTATAGGAGGAAATCGACAAATAAATAAATAAATATTTTCTCATAATTACTGAGATACCCCTTTTATTTTTTTAAAACCATTACTCCAAAGATGCTTGCCACTGCAAGTATTTTATTTTAAATAAATAAATAAATAATGGTTTTTTTAAATACCATTATTTTATTTTTATTTTCTCATAACACACCATTGCAAGTACATTGAAAAATAGAAATAGAGAAGAGTTTTGATGAATTATTGATAGAATTGGAATCAATCCTTTTCTTCCTCTTCCAATGGCAACATGCTTCTTGTTTTATGGCTTCTTTTGGCTAGCCCAATTGCCACTGAGGGCTTGGAATGATGGTTGTGATGCTTGGTATGGTATTAAATCTGGTCCCTATTATGATGGCATGGATATGGAGCTGCTGTCGGTGGGGGTGGGGGTGTTTCTTGTCATGGTGGAGTGGATCATGGTGTGTATTGGAGCCGGAGGTGGTAGCAGAGGTTCTGGCAGAGGAGGTGGTTTAGAGCCGGAGGAGGTGTCATGGGAGGTTATGGAAGTGGTAGGGTCGCAAATAAGGTGGTGATGAAGGTGGACATGGAAGAGCTTGAAGGAGTGGTTTTGCCAAGGGCTGCGGGCATGAATAGGGAAGGTGGCGGTGTTTTGATGATTTTTTTTGTTCAGGAATAAGGATATGGTTGGAATTTCGTTCTCATTTCCATTGGAGTGATTCAAAGCTTGGGTCATGGGGAATGAGTATATGCCTTTTGGTGGGAGTGTGATTCCCATGGAAATCAAGCATTTCAAGTTTTCCATCTATTTAGGTCCAAACAAGGAAACTGGAATGGAGTTGAGAATCTGTGATTCCATTTCATTCCCAATTACCAAAAGTCGAGAAGCTTTAAATGAAAGACAAGTTCAATTTTATTTTAAACTTTATCATCTTATGAGGAATTTGATCATATCCCTTTGTTTGGTACTCATTAGGGATGGAGGTCTTCACTAAATATTTTTTTATTTCAGCAACCTAATACAACAACAATTGAGCTTTTATTCCAATAATTTCAGCAACATAATAGTGCTTCAAATCGTTGACATTCGTTTGCTTGTTATAATTTTGCTTTCTTATCTGTTTTATATTTGATTATAATTATAAATACTTGGCTCTTTTGACCCTTTATGTGTTTTTACAGCTCTTTCCAAACCTTGACAAGATAGTATTTGTAGATGATGATGTTGTAATTCAACGGGATCTATCTCCACTGTGGGATATTGATCTAGAGGAAAGGTGAATGGAGCCGTAGAAACATGTAGAGGTGAAGATGAATGGGTAATGTCCAAGAGATTCAAGAACTACTTCAATTTTTCTCATCCCCTCATAGCAGAAAATCTGAACCATGACGAATGTGCGTGGGCTTATGGAATGAATATCTTTGATCTACGTGCATGGAGGAAGACAAATATAAGAGATACGTATCATTCATGGCTAAAGGAGGTATGATCCTTGTGCTTTCATTTCTCTCGTGTTTTAATGTTCTTGGTGGGCTGTCCTACTGCTTCATCTTTTAGTGATGATTTTGACATGATAGGGTACTTTCCTGAGGCAAAATGACATGCAATTTTTCTGTCTGAAATTTATTCTCATTATTTAGAACCTAATATATATGGAGTTATTTGATTTTGGGATCGTCTTTTTTCAAATTTGTTATGTGTATATATTAGCTATCTCAAATTTGTTGTGTCTAATGTCCTATTATTTCACTGTTTATATTTGATCATATGAATTTTTTCAAAAAGAATTGAATAAGCATTCTGAACATTTTAGCAAAAAAATTTATGTTATTTATTTAATTATTTAATTTTCTTCTATTCTCTCAAATGAAACGATTTTATTATGAACTGAAAATTTTGAGTATGCAATATTTTTAATGAAAAGGATGTCCCTTCGTATGATACATTACTGTTGAGACCAAAATTCGTGTCCTCTTTCTAGTCAACGCATGAAGATGTCCAAATGTGGCAAGTCTTTGGTATACGTTTGATCTATGATACTGTTGACACTATAATTCAAACCTATTCCTATATATATATATATATATATATATATAGATGTGGTGGCTCCTTAGACATTTTCAACTGATTTTATGGTTTTGGTCTTTGGAGGTGCTTGTGAAAGGGAAACTTTAAATAGTTTCATTTGCATGATATGGGGATCTTTTGTTGCAGAATTTGAAGTCCAACCTGACAATGTGGAAACTGGGAACCCTGCCACCTGCCCTAATTGCATTTAAAGGTCATGTTCACCCAATCGACCCATCCTGGCACATGCTTGGTTTGGGTTACCAGAACAACACAAACATTGAGAAGCTTAGAAGGGCTGCTGTTATCCACTACAATGGACAGTCAAAACCATGGCTGCAGATTGGCTTTGAGCATCTGAGGCCATTCTGGACCAAGTATATCAACTACTCAAACGACTTTGTAAGAAATTGCCACATATTGGAGACGTAGTTCATCAGCTGGTTTAGTTATATAGAATTGAAGGATTGGATATCCAAATACTCGAGCAATACAGCCAGTTGGATAATTTATTTTCTTTTATGTGATTCCTCAGGAATTTTCTTGGGATTAAATGGGTAATGGGCCAGGGTGATGCTCTAAGTGGCATTTCTACTGAAGAGCAGCTGCACCAATGGGTATTGAGATTCATTCTTTTGTGTAACATAGTTTATTTTTTGGGTGGAAAAATGTTATACTTTTGGCATTCGGGAAGGGGGATCTGGCTCCTATCTGCGTATTTTGGAATAATGGGAGAAGATGCAGCAGGTCAAAAAACGCCCATATCACAATGGTAGTGGCAGGATTCAGTGCAGGAAGAGAGCCTAGTAAGGTTTTCTGGAAGGAAAGAAACTTGAGCAAGAATACTTAGGGCAGGTTTCTTGTGAGGCTACCAGATCGTCTCCAGAAACATTTTTCTACCCTAATTTTGTTTTTGGTCATAAATATTGTAGCAGCTTCAATTTTTACTCCCCAGATTGGATATTTCTCATTGTTTGTTACTACTTTAGGAGTAGGTGACGCAGATTGCTTTCTTAATGCTTCTCCTTTGTACGAAGAAAACTCTCTTCTAGGTTATTTGTTGGATTTTGTTTATGTACTCCATGAGATACATTGAAATGTGCAGTTTTTTTTATCCTCTACCTACACTCTTCTGCTTGAATTTCTTAGACTCGCACTAGGTGTGATATCCGTTAAATCCGAATTTATTTGCTGTTTGTAAATAAAAATTATACAAATAATTGAATTAATTAAAAATTTTATTTTATAACGGATTGAGTTTTTATTCAATTTCATTCAATTAACGCACACAGGGTTTTTGGTTTGAAATAGTTATTATTTATTTATTTTGTTATATTATATTAATTTTTTAACTTGGGGATTGTGTACAACAAAGAAAATAAAATGAGTGGAGGGAAAAAAGTTTTAAAAAATTGTTTTTATAAAAATAAAAATGAAAAGTGAGTTGTAAAGTAGAATTGTAGCGAGTTACAAAATAATTATAAAAAGTAGGCTGAGTTGATATACTCGATGTTTGTTTAATTAAATTCGATTCGAGCTCGAGGTTGATATTGTAAAAGTTTGCTTATTATTGTTGAAGTTCGTTTGATTATCTAGTGATACAAATCCAACTCGTTCGATTAAGCTTGGGTAGCATGTGGACTTGGCTCATTTACTATAGTTTATATATATATTATTTTATTATTTTTCTTAGTGATATATTAATAATTAGGATTAATGATTATTTATTTGTTAGTGATATAAAAATTATATTAAAATTTAACATTAGTAAAAGTAAATGTTATTTTCTTATTAATTAATATTTATTTTTTAATTAATAATTTAATAACAATTAGTGTTTATATTTATAGCTTAATAAACTTATATACAAATATTATAATTTAATTTTAGGAATTTAATATCATTTAAGTATTAACAAATATAATTGTATTTTTATATAAAAAAGTAAAATATTTTTTTAGAAAATAATATAATTTATAAAAAAATTAATGATGTGACAAAGTTCAACTCAATTTAACTCGAAAAATTAACTTGGGAAAGTACAAACGAGATGAGTTTGAGCTGGAATAGTAAGCACGGCTTGGCTCGTTTAAGCCTAGTAAAAAGTACATAAAATAAAGAAAGTATTGGAAGGAAATTTTTAGACCCTCAATTTGGTGAGGATAGGCTTTCCAATACCATTTTTCTTTATTATTATTATTATTTCCAAATTTTTTATAAGGACAACTTAGAAGATTGTGGGTTTTGGTGAATGGCCACCAAAATTTCGGACACTGTCTAATGGGATAGCGCCAGCGTCGGGATGGAGGCCCCGACTATGCCGAATTTCCTCAGGATTAGTTGGCGTGCCATTTTTTTGGAAATACGTTATTGCCACAAATTTGTGTGGCCCATAGTGTATATTTTAATTAGTCGATGCATATTAATTATAATTGAATTATATCATTTAGTATAATATAAATGTAATTGACATGAAAAATGAATTTATCTGCATTTACCTCAATGTCTTCAATATTTACTTGGATACGTAATAGTTTTTCCAGTTAGTTGTAGTCACCTTTGGTTTTCCAATGTCAAGCTTATTAGTTTATTCTCATTCGATTCCTATAATAGTTTTTTTTCTCTATAATTTAAAGAATTTTACAAAAAGTTTTCTTGTGGGTGTTTACTATCATTATTGGTCCATTAGAAATTTGGGTGAGTCTTGAGGATGGTGCATATTACCAACAAAATATTTTCAAGAAAATTATAATTAAAATCATTACTTAATACTTAAATATTGCCACAACATGTGAAAACCCGGTTAGTGAACTCTCATGCTTGTACTCGGAAGGACATGAGATTAGTGATTATATCAGGAGGGATTTGAGCCCAAGTACCATCCCAATTAGCTTATCAAGTACACATAATCATACATGTTAACACATAAATAAACCATAAGCATACAAATATCTAATGTCATTCCACACAACTAGTATATCAATTATTCCCCCACTGGAGTTACAACATGTTACAACAAAAAGAGTCAAAATAACATTAGAAAATTGGGATCTCCACCTTGGACGAACCTCCTAACTCTTGTAGGTATGTGGAATAACAAAAGAAGCACAATAGAAGGGGTGAGTAACCACAACTTAGTAGGAATTGAGTTTCCTTAACCCATCCAAACTAATATACTAGTGTAGGCATGTGCTAGTGTCATATAACATATCAATTACAAATCTAATCCTAATCACATGCAAGCTAAACATAAGGGAGCATCAAGTAATTGCCAATAATGCCCCCAGGTAGTAACCTCCCTGGCTTTGAACAAAGACAACCTCCTAGGTATCATCATTGGTTTTCGTCCGGGCCCATTTAGGGTGGGCTCAAACTAAACCAATGGTGATAAATTTAGAGTTGCTACCAACCTTGTTTTGGGTACTTGTTGGATACCCTCTACTTTGAGTAGTTTAAGGTGTGGTCTCGTAGTATCGAGAAGGGTTCGGGAGTTAGTTACGTATGGAGAAGGATTAGTACTCATACAACGCCCTTTCGGTATCTATTTTCGGAGAAGGAGGTTTCTATTTATTTTCACTATTGTAATTGGGTTGAGGCACTATGGTTTGGAAATCCGGGGCGTGACAATATGGTATCAGAGCATGGTCTAGTTGGCCTAGGGTAGTGGGCGGATCTGGTTATCTTGAGTCCTTTGGAGGAGTCCGGAGGGACGTGCTTGATCAACATGGTCCTCTTTGAGCCTTTTAAGGTGTACTTAGGGTAGTCTAGTCCTGTGGTAGGATTTATAAGCATTGGCATTAGGGCACTAGTTGCATTTGTTGTCTATGTGTGATTGTATGATAACTGAGATAAAGCATGTGATAGGAAAATACGAAGGACGTGGTTTAATCTGTGCAACTTTGATTTTATGATAACTTGAGTTGTGTGCTTGTCAAATTGTTGCTTGTGCAATGTGATTTGATGAGAACTAAAATGTGTGCAAAGTGTGTAATGCCATGTGATAATTGAATTGATAAATGGGGCAGAGGTAGTGATATGTGATAGATTTTGAATGCATTTTGATGATTGTCTTTCTTACTTCGTGTAGTAAGAATGCTACCGAGGATAGCGACGCATGCGTTGGGGGCGATGGTCGATGAGTTATCTCGCCCATGAGGGTCCAAGTGCGGGACAGCCACCTGGAGGGAATGAGCTGTTGCTAGCGCAGTGCGGGAGGGCATCCGACGGAAGTCCAAGAGCCGAGGGAGGGTATTTGGCAAGAGGTTTAGGAGGAAGTGCACCGTGAGATGGCAAAGACAAGAGGTGGTGCCACCACCACCACCACCGCCAGCAGGGGAGTTACCTTGTGAGCGTGAGAGTTTGTTGGGTGTCGTATCGATTCATTGTGCGAGAGGATGACGTGGTGACGAGGTTCCGAAAGGAACAACCTTCGAGATTCGAGGGAGAGGGGGATCCAGTGATAGCTGAGCACTGGTTGAGGCAAGTTGAGCATGTGTTTTCCTTTCTCCTATCCCGGGTGGAGGATAAGGTGAGGCTGGCCATTCGGAAGCTAGAAGGGAATGCCTTGGAGTGGTGGCAGAGTGTTGCGGGAAGCCGTGAAGTGCAGTTCATGTTATGGGACGAGTTTCTGCAACTCTTCAATGATGAGTTCTTTCCCGAGTCGTTGAGATTGAAAAAGTGGGAGGAATTCGGCAGCTTGAAGTAGGGATTAAGAACGGTGCCCGAGTATGAGCGCAAGTTCAGGAGCTTGAGTAGATTTGCTCCCGAGACTATGGCAAGGGAAGACCTGAAGGTCCACAGGTTCACCTTGCGTCTCAAGCTACCCCTTAGGCAGAGGGTGGCGATTCTTCGTTTGAGGACTTATGCTGAGATTGTTGAGACATCCCGTATAGTTGAGAGGGAGCTTGATGATGGGAGGTAGGCCCATCAGGGTTGACAGTTACAGGGTGGGTCTGATCGTGATTCAGGGCTCAAGAGGCCCAAGACAGAGGAGGGAGATAGTAGTTCCTTCTGCAGTAGGGGTCAATCATCAGTGAACCCAGGAAGGGTAACCTTTGGTGGCAGCAGGCAGGGAGGTTCAATAGGAGGTATCCCTAGCAGTTGGTATTGCTGTGGGGAGCAAGGCCATGTCAAAAGGGAGTGTCCCAAGAAGGATTAGCACTGCAAGAGCTGTGGATGAGAGGGCCATTTGAGCCGAGTTTGCAGGAGCAACAACAAGGGAGCAGGAGGCATGGCATCCAACATGAGGAGTGATGCTAATTTTCATGCACTACTAGAGAGACCAACTTGTCAGTGGCAAGCTAGTCAGGCAGGATCCAGCCAGACCTGATCTCAGGGGAGGCCGGAGCAACAGCAGACTGATGCTGGAGGCAGTCAGGGCGGGAACCACCTAGTAGGTGAGCCGACCAGTGACACTGGCCAAGGGAGGGTGTTTGCGCTGAATGCAACACCCCAGGAGAAGGCTGAGCTACCACCTCCATCGGCGGAGGGTGGGGCTGGACCATCGGTGGTTAGAGGTACCCTTTCGATATCTCGTACGCTTGCTTTTGTTCTTTTCGATACGGGTACATCATGTTCATTTGTTGCTGAGCTTATAATTGATGGATTGGAGTTAGTATGTGTTGAGGTAGAGAGACCCCTAGTTGTGGAGTCTCTAGTGGGAGGTATGATTGAGGTGCAACGTGTTTGCCATGACTGTGTGTTAACCATAGGTGATGTGGAGCTTAGCTTTAATTTGTATGTGATGCCGTTGAGGACGTTTGATCTGATCTTGGGTATGGATTGGCTTATGGCTTTCTATGCGAAGATAGATTGTTGTCGGCGGCGTGTATCCTTTGTGTCACCTGCGGGGGGTTTCTTGCACCCGCAAGGGGAGTGGGATTGTGAGGTGAGTCGGGCCAGACCAGTGTTGGACCAGTGGGGTGCCATTACCCACAGGTTGGCAGCCCTAACCTTTATGGAGGAAGGAAAAGTGGGAAATAGGGTGTGGCCAGCTGTTTTTGACCAATTTCAAGATGTCTTTCCTGAGGAGTTAAGGAGTTTACCACCTAAGAGGAGTGTGGAGTTCACCATTGAGTTGGTACTGGGGACGGGTCCAATCTCCTAAGTGGCTTATTGTATGGGACAAGCCGAGTTGAGGGAGCTTCGAAGGCAAATAGAGGAGTTGGTGAATCAGGGGTATATCAGGCCGAGTACCTCATCTTGGGGGTGCTCCAGTGCTCTTTGCAAAAAAAGGGAGATGGCACGCTTCGCCTTTGCATTGACTATAGGAAGCTTAATTTGGTAATTGTGAAGAACAAGTATCCATTGCCTCGGATAGATGACTTGTTTGACCAATTGAGTGGGGCCTAGTGGTTTTCCAAGATAGATTTGTGATTGGGGTATCACCGATTAAGGGTAAGGGAGGTGGACATCCCTAAGACGCTTTTGGTGCGGTATGGGCACTATGAGTGGGTAGTGATGCCTTTTGGGCTCACTAATGCACCAATAATGTTCATGCATCTTATGAACTAGGTTTTTGCTCCATACTTGGATTCTTTTGTGGTGATGTTTATAGATGATATTTTGGTGTATTCCAAGACGGAGAGGGAGCATGTGGAGCATTTGGCAACAGTGTTGCAAACCTTGAGGGACCAGCAGTTGTTTGCTAAGTTTAGCAAATGTGAGTTTTGGATGCAGGAGGTTCATTTTCTTGGCCATGTAGTGTCACTGAGGGGGTTAGAGTGGACTCGGCTAAGATTGAGGCTGTATCATCATGGGAGAGGCCAACCAATGTTTTCGAGATTCATAGTTTTCTTGGCTTGACAAGGTATTATCGTCATTTTGTAGAGAGATTCTCCCATTTGGCGGCTCCTACGACGGCTTTGACCAGGAAGGGAGTGAAGTTTGAGTGGACTGATAAGTGTCAGAAGCATTTGAGGCCCTCAAAACCCGTTTGACCACTGCACCTGTGTTGAGGTTACCTAGGGAGGACGTCCCACATGAGGTGTATTGTGACGCATCCAGGATTGGTTTAGGGTGTGTGCTTATACAGGAGCACAGTGTGGTAGCTTATGGATCAAGGCAGTTGAAACCTCATGAGCAGAATTACCCGACTCATGATCTTGAGTTGGTAGTTGTTATCTTTGCATTGAAGAGTTGGCAGCATTACCCATCGGGGGAAAAGTTTGTGGTATTCTCAGATCACTAGAGCCTTCAGTATATCTTTACTCAGAGCGACTTGAATTAGAGGCAGAGGAGATGTGTGGAGTGTTTGCAGACCTATGATTTTACTTTTGCCTACACCCCAGGCAAGGGTAATGTCGTGGCTGATGCGTTGAGCAGGAAAGGTAAAGCTGAGGTGGCAGTGAGAGAGTGGAAGCTGATGGAGCAGTTGGCGATGTTGCAATTGCAACCTATTGCTCGTGACGGTGGGATAGTCCTGAGCCCCATTGTTGTTGACCCGTGTGTAAGAAGTTAACCACAAACACCTTGGATGTTGGTGCACAAGTTTGAGGTAAGAGTTGAGCCCAAGAGGGGACTTTTGGGAGGTGCATGTGACAAGTGATAACGTACATTTATGCCCTAGGAAGATGCTATGCATATACCTGCGGTTTTAAGCTGTTTTGGCAGATTTTGGAGCTCACTTTTGATATAGTAGATGGCCTCAAACAATTGGCGTTCAAGAACAAAAGTTGCTGAGAATGAGGTCCTCTACCTACCACAGAAATTTCAGAGCATTTGGAGCTGCACATGAATTCACCCATTTCACGTGCAAGCATATTTTTGCTTCTGAGGCCTCTACAAGATGCAAGGAGGTTTGGGGTAAAGTTTGAGTGCATTTGGAGCTGCACGCCAATTGGGGAATTGGCGTGCAAATTGGTGTGCAGGTATATTTTTGCATGATTGTCATCCTTTTGTTTTGCTGATGATTTCTTTCTAAAGGACCAAGTTCAAATAGTGAGTATTTTGGTGTGTATGGATGTGGGAAGGTCATAGCTTGTTCTATCAAAACTACGTCGTTTTGATGCTGGGATTCACTTAATCAAAACTACGTCGTTTCAGTGTTGTGTTGTCTATATAAGGAGGTGAAGACTCCTTGTTTTAGGTTTAAGGTTCTCTTCACCGCGCTCGTCCCAGAAGAGAGAGAGAGAGAGAGAGAGAGAGAGCTAGAGAGAGGGAAGGAAGGGGAGCTGCTGGTTGCTGCCGGAGCATCTTGCGTGGGGAGGACGGCGTCTAGCGCGGGAGCAAGGAGGATTTGCCTTAAGGTAGGGGTTCTGTCTCACCTGATCTGTTCTGGGGTTAGGCCCTGTGTAGAGGATTTATAGAGCTTCTGTTGTTATTGTTATACTATTTATATGTAAATTCATATAGGTGTGACCTCCTATATGAATGTTGGCCTTCAATGGCAGTTTTTGATGTTTTCTGGTGTTGGATGGTGAGTGCATATTAAGTGTTCGGTAAAATGCCTGTGTGAATATGTCTGTGTGAATATGCCTAGTAGGTGTTTGATAATATGCCTGTGTGGCTGGGTTTGTGGGTTTGTGAATGTATGCATGTTAAGCGTTGGGTAAAATACCTGTGAGACTCTGCATGCCAGGTGTTTGATTTTATGCCTGATTGGCTATGCGAACTAAGTGTTTGGTATTACGCCTGTGATAGTGTGTATGCTACGTGTTTGGTTTAATGCCTGTGTGACCTTGTATGCTGTGTTTGTGGAATCCGGTGGCTGTGGAAGCTTGGGACTGGAACTGTTAGCCCGTGTGGCTAAGCCTATATGGCTGTGGATATGTTAGCCCATGTGGCTAAGCCTATATGGCTGTGGATATGTTAGCCCGTGTGGCTAAGCTTGAGTGGTGTGGATATGTTAGCCTATATGGCTAAGCCTGTATGGCTGTGGATATGTGTATGCCGTGTGATTATGGAATACAACCTGTTTATATCTTATTGTCACTACACTGCACTTGTACACACCCTCATGTAGACGCTAGGAGCATGAGATAGGTTGGGGAGACATGATCCCTACTGAGCTGTGGTTGCTCACCCCTCCCTCTATGTTGTGTTTTTTTAAGGAACATACAGGCGTTAGGTGGGACCCCAAGGTGGAAGACCTTATTTACTTTACTGTCTTTCATTTATGTTATTTTGTGGGAGTTGATGTAACCCAGTGGGGATGAATTGAAAAGAGGATTTTGTTGTAATAAAGACTGGTTTGGATTGTGGATTGCTTTAATGAACATTACTTTCTTGAATGTGTTGTAGATGTTTAAAATGTTATATTCGGGGTTTGCATCCTAACCCCTTTGCCCTCCGTGTGGGTACAAGGGGAGTCACGTACCGATTTCCTCGGGTTGGAAATCCGGGGCGTGACAATATGGTATCAGAGCATGGTCTAGTTGGCCTAGGGTAGTGGGCGGATCTGGTTATCCTGAGTCCTTTGGAGGAGCCTGGAGGGACATGCCTGATCAACATGGTCCTCTTTGAGCCTCTAAGGTGTACTTGGGGTAGTCCAGGACCCGAGGTAGGATTTGCATGCATTGGCATTAGGGCACTAGTTGCATTTGTTGTCTTTGTGTGATTGTGTGGGTAACCGAGATAAAGCATGTGAGAGAAAATATGAAGAACATGTTTTAAATTGTGCAACTCTGATTAACTCTGATTTTATGACAACTTGAGCTGTGTGCTTGTGGAATTACTGCTTGTGCAATGTGGTATAATGAGAACTGGAATGTGTGCAGTGTGTGTAATTGCATGGATAAATGGTTTGAACGTGATAAAGTTTCAATTGTGCAACTCTGAAATTTTGTGATGATTCGAGCATGAAAACATGGAAAAGAATTTGTGGTATTGAAACTGAGTGCTTGTGAACTTGAAGCTTGTGAAATGTGAACGAACGGAAAATAAAATAAAATAAAATACAATAATGTTGGTGTTCTGTGAATGATTGAGTATGTGCCTTTGTATGGTATTGTGTGGAGGAAGCGATGTTGTGTTCCAAAACGATGAGATATCCACTTAAGTAAAGGTGCAATGTAAAAGGTGTGAACTTGTATAGTCTGTGATGTGCATCCATGAAATTGTGTGGTGATAATGCATGTTTTGAGGTTAGTTATAGCTCAGAATGCCTAGTCGGTAATGGTATTGAGATTGTTGAGTGATAACCTGGAGTGCTGCCTTTTCGTGGAGCCAATGTCTCCGAAAATTGTGACCTGTGCGACTATTGAGGTAGCAGAGAAGCCCGCCCCTCGGGCTGGGCAAGTGGGTGAGCTGCAGGATGTAAGTAATGATCTAATCATGGCAGAGGTTGGCATCTTAAGCCTGGTAATTCAAGAGTTGAAGGATGAGATTCGACAACTGATTAAGAGTGAGGTACGTCGAGAGCTATCAACCCACATCATCGGGGGGATCTTGGGTGAAGATTAATTGAAGCATAGTTGTCCTGATTAGCAGAAAGGGGCTCAAGAGGTAGAGACCAGTTTCCCAAAGGGGCTGTTCTTGTTGTGGACAACCGGGGCACTGGAACAGAGAGTGTGCCAAGAAGCAGTACCGGTGTTACCTCTGTGGAAAAGCAGGACGTCTTCGTACAGTCTATTTTAGTATGGCCGGGAGTGATGCTAGGGGACTGGCTCAGCGAGCTAGGGGTAAAGCTCAACACCGAGTCCCGATTTGGAGGCAGGAGGACTACCTAGTGAGGCCAGTGGAAGAGCAAGACAGAAATTCACTGGTGGTATCGTGCCCCTTTGGTGGGTTGTCGGTTGAGTCTCGTATTGGTTTATGTGAGGTTGGGTGGACCCTATCGTGTCCTGTTTGAGTTAGCACTTCGAATGGATGTGGGTGGTGACCTATTAGGAGATATATATTTATAACGCTGGAAGAATAATGAGTAACTAATAAAAATATGGGTGTTGATTTTATAAGTGAGTGATATTCAATTTTGGCACATGTGGATAATCAAAGTAACCAAATCTTGTAGGCAACCTTTTTTCTAGTGGGAGGAAATTTAGACTGGCTAGCTAGTAGAGCTTGAGGTGTGAGGTGATGGCTTGTGGGTTGTTGTGTGACCCCTCCTTGGCAACCTTGAGTAATAGAAATGTGTTTTTATGCGGATAGAGGTATGTGTTGGAATACTACATGAAAGGGATATTCCTATGGTTACCTTTCCAAGTGTTGTGGTTGAAGGAGGAAAACACGGCTAGTATAGCCGCTCCTTGGGTCCATGAGGTGTTGACTTGTTGGCTAGGGTGGTCGTTGCTAGTTCTTGTTAGTGATTATATAGGTGTTATAGGTTCTCAGATGGCCAAGCAGTAGCCATGTGTTGTGCTTATGGTGTGTCGAAAACACCGAGTAATGTAAAACAGATATGTTGTGAAACCAGTTTGTGCATGTATGAAATGTGCGGTGTTCTAGAATCGAACTAGCGGCTATGAGTGGGTTTTGAGGGTTATGCCCGGTGCATCAATTTGGTAAAAAGAGGTAAGCAAGTGAGATTTGGCAGGCCTTGTTCGGGCTATCTTTCTCTAGGGGCGGAGGGTGTACTTTGGCATGGTAGGGCCATTCCTTTGATTCGTATCTTGTGGGAAGTAGGCTTAGAGGAGGAGAGACGGTGTAAGGCTGGTACGTTATACTCATCAGGTGTTTTGTGTTTCATTGCTTGTGTGCTGAAAAATGTGGTATTGTGTTGTTGTATGTGTTGCATCTGCGGTAAAGGCATATAGCAGAGTTGCTACGTGTGGGTGTTGTGACACATATGTGTAGAGGAGGATGAGGCGTGGTGTAGTGGCATATTAACTGTGGTGTGGGGATGAAGAAAAGTGTTAGATGTGATGTTATTCATATTATTCCTTATCTGGTGTGATGTTTAATATTAAAGTGTTGATAAGCTAGGAAAAGGGTATTAGTGTTATTTATGAGTCAGTCGGCAGTTTTTGCTTAAAAAGGGTATTAGTGCTACTCACTGGGGAGAGATTTATGTCGGGCGGATATCACAAGGGTGTATGTTTTGGAGCGGTGGTGGTAGGCGGATGATCTATATCTGTTCTCCTCGAAAACCTTTCATGTGTAGTATTACACGGTAAGTGAGATGGTTCACGCCATCAAGGTGTTGGTGTATTTGAGACTTTTGTTGGTGTATCGAGATGGAACGCGATGGTTGGTATAGGGGAGTTGGTAGGCCATGAGGTGGAGTATGTCATAGAGGCAAAGAACTCCCTTGTGACTTGTGAATGGCGACACGAGAGGGATCAATTGTCTTATTGCAGGTGGGAGGATTTTTCCTGGTCAGAGAGAGAGCTGTGTTAGTTATACTTCACCGATGTCAGAGGATAAGTTCCACTTCATTGCGTTTGGTGTTTGCCAACTCGGAAAGGCGTTAACACTTGGGCTGTAGTGTACGCCTCAGTTAGTATGCAGGCTGTGGGACCTTAGTGGATACCTATTTAACCGTGATCAAGGATGCTAGCACGAAGTGTCCGAGAGGCGTTATAGTGTAGTGTTCTGGTTTATAGACTTCTTTTAGTCGATCCTCACAGTCGGTGACAAGTGATAGCCGGATGGTGGATTTTGGTCTTGCTGTGGTTGTGTATGGTACTGCATTTGTTGTTTTGAGTTACTCCTTGGACTCCGTTGGGCGTCTTGTTGATGTGACCGAACTGGTGGAGAGCAAACTTCATCCCCTTGTAGTTGTGTCCTGGATTGTAAGTCATCTTGAGTTCCCTTTGGCATTGGTTGGGTTCGTTGTTGCGTGTATCGCTATAGAGTGAGGCGGTTTCAGGTTGTGATGCGAGTCTGCTTGTGGTGATATCCTTGTGTGGGACTGTGATTGTGGTTTGCATAATGCTTTTCTCTTGTTTGTTTGTGTTTCCTTGTGACCTCTTTGTGTTTGCTGTCAGTGTAAGGTCTACATATGGAGTGTGGCTGCGTTGTAAATTGTTGGTGTCCGTTGACATCAAATCTCAGTGGTGTCATTGTTAGGTATTTTACATTGTGGAGTGTTGGTCCTATTGTGACACGAGTAGGCGTCTAACGCCGAGTACCCTGCTATGTCGATGTAGTGACTTCTCGTTCAATCATATGAATTCTAGCGAATGGATACTTCATGCATAGGCTTATGGTGTTGGCCTTGTTCGGTTGTCGGGGTCTTAGCGACTCGTGGGAGGTTTCTCAACCTCACTCGTTGTCAGACTTGCTCACATGAGTTGTTATCAGCACGCTAATTGGCCAAGCTCTAGTTCTGGTTGTGCTCCTGGGTGTTATGTGTTGCTTTGATCTTCTCGTGATGTTTACTACTTGATTTCTCTTTTCAGGGACAAAAAGTTCAAAGGTGGGAAGGTTGTGAGGACACTCCCTGCGGATGAGTTTGTATGATGTTGGTGAATGGGCAGTGGAACGTTAAACGTGTAGTAGTGTTTTGTTTGTGAGTTGTTCCTTGTGGTGGTGTTTATGATGTGAGTTGCTCTGTGACCTATGTGATCTGTTAAACGTGTTGGTGATGGGCGTATATGTCTTATACTGTCGTGACATGTGAATACTTGTGACATGTGTTAGGTGAGGAGAACAAGGGTTGTTTGTGAGATTAGAATATGTGTTTCCCTATCATGCTATGTTGTATTGGGTCTGTGGGTACGTGCCTTCATGTGTGTTATGGTGTGATATCTTCAGTCGCGGGTATGTGAATGGTTGTGGGCGATGTGCATCAGCATGTGCGTTTTGGAAGGTGTGTTGTCTTTTAGGGGCCGGCACGTCCTGCAGAGGAGACATGGAATGTGAGTCCATGATGCGTGAGCAACACCCAGCGTTGTTCGAGGACGAACAACCTTAAGAGTGGGAGGTGGCTGTTGGTGGCTGTTGGCCAAGGGATTGTGATGTGTTTTCTTGTATTAGTTGTGTATGATTTGGTGTATTTGTTTTGTCTTTTAGACATGTGTTCATCATTGTGATGTGTTTTGAGATGTGTATTTGTGACATGCGGATTTGTGTTATATGCATTATTGTGATGCATGTGGTTATGGATTATGGTGGTACCTTGTTATGTGCCATTATGTGCTGTGCGCGGTGTATGACCCATTTGGGTGTTGTAGCTCACCGTGTGGCAAATGGGTAGCTTGTGTTTGTTTTCCTCGTATGTCATTTCTTTTCGAGGACGAAAAGTCTTAAGGGGGAGAGGATGTAATGACCCGTGTGTAAGAAGTTAAACACAAACACCTTGAATGTTGGTGCACAAGTTTGAGGTAAGAGATGAGCCCAAGAGGGGACTTTTGGGAGGTGCATGTGACAAGTGATAACGTACATTTATGCCCTAGGAAGATGCTATGCATATACCTGCGGTTTTAAGCTATTTTGGCAGATTTTGGAGCTTACTTTTGATATAGTAGATGGCCTCAAATAATTGGCGTTCAAGAACAAAAGTTGCTTAGAATGAGGTCCTCTACCTACCACAGAAATTTCAGAGCATTTGGAGCTGCACGTGAATTCACCCATTTCACGTGCAAGCATATTTTTGCTTCTGAGGCCTCTACAAGATGCAAGGAGGTTTGGGGTAAAGTTTGAGTGCATTTGGAGCTGCACGCCAATTGGGGAATTGGCGTGCAAATTGGCGTGCAGGTATATTTTTGCATGATTGTCTTCCTTTTGTTTTGCTGATGATTTCTTTCTAAAGGACCAAGTTCAAATAGTGAGTATTTTGGTGTGTATGGATGTGGGAAGGTCATAGCTTGTTCCATCAAAACTACGTCGTTTTGATGCTGGGATTCACTTAATCAAAACTACGTTGTTTCGGTGTTGTGTTGTCTATATAAGGAGGTGAAGACTCCTTGTTTTAGGTTTAAGGTTCTCTTCAGCTGCTGCAGCCGTCGTAGAGAGAGAGAGAGAGAGAGAGAGAGAAGGAAGGGGAGCTGCTGGTTGCTGCCGGAGCATCTTGCGTGGGGAGGACGGCGTCTAGCGCGGGAGCAAGGAGGATTTGCCTTAAGGTAGGGGTTCTGTCTCACCTGATCTGTTCTGGGGTTAGGCCCTGTGTAGAGGATTTATAGAGCTTCTGTTGTTATTGTTATACTATTTATATGTAAATTCATATAGGTGTGACCTCCTATATGAATGTCGGCCTTCAATGGCGGTTTTTGATGTTTTCTGGTGTTGGATGGTGAGTGCATATTAAGTGTTCGGTAAAATGCCTGTGTGAATATGTCTGTGTGAATATGCCTAGTAGGTGTTTGATAATATGCCTGTGTGGCTGGGTTTGTGGGTTTGTGAATGTATGCATGTTAAGCGTTGGGTAAAATACCTGTGAGACTCTACATGCCAGGTGTTTGATTTTATGCCTGATTGGCTATGCGAACTAAGTGTTTGGCATTACGCCTGTGAAAGTGTGTATGCTACGTGTTTGGTTTAATGCCTGTGTGACCTTGTATGCTGTGTTTGTGGAATTCGGTGGCTGTGGAAGCTCGGGACTGGAACTGTTAGCCCGTGTGGCTAAGCCTATATGGCTGTGGATATGTTAGCCCATGTGGCTAAGCCTATATGGCTGTAGATATGTTAGCCTGTGTGGCTAAGCCTGAGTGGCCGTGGATATGTTAGCCCGTGTGGCTAAGCCTGAGTGGCTGTGGATATGTTAGCCCGTGTGGCTAAGCCTGAGTGGCTGTGGATATGTTAGCCCGTGTGGCTAAGCCCGAGTGGCTGTGGATATGTTAGCCCGTGTGGCTAAGCCTGAGTGGCTGTGGATATGTTAGCCTATATGGCTAAGCCTGTATGGCTGTGGATATGTGTATGCCGTGTGATTGTGGAATACAACCTGTTTATATCTTATTGTCACTACACTGCACCTGTACACACCCTCATATAGAGGCTAGGAGCATGGGATAGGTTGGGGAGACATGATCCCTACTGAGCTGTGGTTGCTCACCCCTCCCTCTATGTTGTGTTTTCTTTCAGGAACATACAGGCGTTAGGTGGGACCCCAAGGTGGATGTGTTTACTTTACTGTCTTTCATTTATGTTATTTTGTGGGAGTTGATGTAACCCAGTGGGGATGGATTGAAAAGAGGATTTTGTTGTAATAAAGACTGGTTTGGATTGTGGATTGCTTTAATGAACATTACTTTCTTGAATGTGTTGTGGATGTTTAAAATGTTATATTCGGGGTTTGCATCCTAATCCCTTTGCCCTCCGTGTGGGTACAAGGGGAGTCACGTACCGGTTTCCTCAGGTTGGAAATCCGGGGCGTGACATGCCTACACCCCAGGCAAGGGTAATGTCGTGGCTGATGCATTGAGCAGGAAAGGTAAAGCTGAGGTGGCAGTGAGAGAGTGGAAGCTGGTGGAGCAGTTGGCGATGTTGCAATTGCAACCTATTGCTCGTGACGGTGGGATAGTCATGAGCCCCATTGTTGTTGTGCCTGAGTTGTACCAGCGAGTCCGGGAGGGACAATTGGGTGATATAGAGTGTGAGGTTCTCTGTGCCCGTATAGGGGCTGGCGAGTTATCTGAGGATTGGACAGCGGGTCCTGAGCATGAGTTGTCCTTTCAGGGACGATTGGTAGTGGCTTCTTCTCTCCGAGACGAGGTGATGAGGGATTTCCATCAGTCTAGAGTTGCTATGCATCATGGGGGTACAAAGATGTACCATGCACTTTGGGGGCATTTTTGGTGGCCTGGGATGAAACTTGACGCGACTGCATTTGTTTCGAGATGCCTCACTTGTCAGTAGGTGAAGGCTGAGCACCAGTGGTCGGCGGGCATGTTGCACATAGCAATGGATTTTGTGACTGGTCTTCCACCCACCACTGGGAGGAAAGACATGATATGGGTGATTGTGGATCGGTTAACGAAGTCGGCCCCTTTTCTTGCCATTCGAGAGAGGGATTCCATTGGGGTGTCGAGTCAGCTTTACGAAATTGTGCGATTGCATGGAGTGCCGTCGTCGATTGTATCCGACAAAGATTCGAGGTTCACTTCTCATTTTTGGGCAGGCTTGCAGGAGGCTATGGGGACAAAGGTTAGCATGAGTACCGCTTTTCACCCTGAGACTGACGGTCAGACAGAGAGGGCAAATCAGACCTTGGAGGACATCTTGAGGGCCTGTGTGTTAGATTTTGGGGGTTCGTGGGCAACTCACCATCCTTCGGTGGAGTTTGCCTACAACAACAGTTATTAGGCATCCATTGGGATGGCTCCTTTTGAGGTGTTGTATGGGAGGCCGTGTCGTTCACCTTTGTGTTGGACTGAGGTAGGGGAGGCAGCTCATTGGGACCACAGTTGGTTCAGGAGGCTACGGAGAAGGTCAAGTTGATTCGTCAGCGCTTGTTCTCTGCTTAGAGTCGACAGAAATCTTATGCAAATCAGCGGCGACGACCTTTGGAGTTTTCCGTGGGAGATCATGTGTTCCTTCATGTTTCTCCACGTCGTGGGCATCGACGGTTTGGAAGGGGTTCCAAGCTATCTCCATGGTTTATTGGTCCTTTTGAGGTTATGACTCGTGTGGGGCCAGTGGCCTACCGGTTAGCATTGCCACCGCAGTTGAGTCGGGTACACAATGTGTTCTATGTGTCCCAGTTGAGGAAGTATCACCCTGACCTCACTCATGTGATTGATTGGGGGACGTTGGATATTGAAGATGACATGTCTGTTGTTGAGGTCCCTATCCGTATACTAGATCGACGGGACAAGCTTTTGCGTGGTCGCACTATTCCATCGGTTCGCGTGCTGTGGCAGCACTGGGGCATTGAGGAGGAGACTTGGGAGCGTGAGTCCATGATGCATGAACAGCACCTAGAGTTGTTCGAGGACGAACAATCTTGAGGGTGGGAGGTGGCTGTTGGCCAAAGGATAGTGATGTGCTTTCCAATACTAGTTGTTCATGATATGTTGTGTATTGTCCTTTAAACATTTATTTGTTTTTGAGATGTGTTTTGAGATCTGTATCTGTAACATGCGGGTATGTGTTATATGCATTGTGGTGCTTTGTTGAGTTTGCGGACATATGTCCTGTTATGTGTTGTGTGCGGTGTATGATCCAATTGGGTGGTGTGTGTAATTACCCGTGTTTTGGGATGTGTAGAGTCACAGTTTTGTCTTTTGAGTGGCAATTTTCTAGTTTTTAGGGAACTTCTACTCATGGACTTCAGCCAAATCATTTTATTTACCAAATAGGGAACTTTTGACGAAAGAGGGCAGCCTAGGGAGGCAAAAATGGAGTGCACGTGATATGGGGCATTATCACGTGCAAGGTTTTTATTGCATGCCTACCTTCTACATGATTTAAGGAAGCTTGGGATAGAATTTCACATCATTTGGAGCTGCACGTGATATGGGGATATGACGTGCATTATGGCATGCAGCCATATTTTTGCACCATCACCTTGGTTTTGTGATTCTAATAATCTTTTCCTAAAGGGGCATGTTGGAATTGTGGGTATTTTGTCTTGTGTAGATGCGAGAAGGTTGTAGCCTGTTCCATCAAAACTACATCGTTTTGATGCTGGGATTCACCTAATCAAAACTACATCGTTTTGATGTTGAGGTGTCTATATAAAGAGGTGGAGGTCTCCTTGTTTTAGGGTTAGGGTTTTCCGTCAGCCGTTGCAGCCGTCGCAAAGAGGGAGAGAGAGAGAGAGAGAGAGAGAGAGAGAGAGACAAGAGAGCTCCTGGTTGCTGCTGGAGTGTCTAGCGTGGGTGGACGACATCTAGCGTGGGAGGATCTTCCAGAGGTAGGGGTTCTGTCTTTTCTAGTACCCATTCCGGGGTTAGACCCTGTCATGGATAATCTGTTGAGTATTATCGTTGTTGTTATAATATATATATGTAAATTCATATAGGTGTGACCTCCTATATGAATGTTGGCCTTCAATGGCATGTTTGATGTTATTTCCTATGTGGATGTTTGCTATCCT
This sequence comes from Taxillus chinensis, assembly GCA_023512835.1. Lineage (NCBI taxonomy): Eukaryota > Viridiplantae > Streptophyta > Magnoliopsida > Santalales > Loranthaceae > Taxillus > Taxillus chinensis. The sequence goes on from CM042085.1 coordinate 36,993,571, forward strand.
GTGCAAGTATGCCTGCATGATAGGTGTTCGATTTTATGCCTGTGTGGCTGCGTTTGTGAGCCTATGAATGTGTGCACGTTATACGTTTGATAATATGCCTGTGAGGCTAAGCTTATTATATGTTTGATAATATGCCTGAGTGGCTATGCCTATTATGTGTTTGATTTTATGCCTGTGTGGCTGAGTTTGAGAACCTGTGAATGTGCGCATGCCATGTGTTTGATTTTATGCCCGTGTGGCAGAAATGTATGTTATGTGTTTGATTGTATGATTGTTGGCCTGAGAGGTTGTGGGAACTATTTACCTGAGAGGCGGTTAAATATTTGCCTGAGAGGCGGTTAAATTGTTAGCCTGGAAGGCTGTGAAATTGGTAGCCTGTGAGGCTGTGGAGCCAGCGTGGTTGGGGCTGTGGTTGCGCCCATTTGAGTGGTGTGTTTTACTTATATTTACTACTGCCACGACACTGCACTAGTACATGTTCTCATGTAGTGGTTAGGTGCATGGGATGGGTTAGGGAGACATGATCCCTACTGAGTTGTGGTTGCTCACCCCTCCTACTGTGTTATGTTTTTCTCAGGGACCTACAGGCGTTAGGTGGGAACACCAAGGTGGACAACAGTTCTGTTTGTGGTTTTGAGAGGCTTTGTACCCCAGTGGGGAGATATTGTAAAGTGGATTTTATTGTAATAAAGGCATGTGGATTTGTAAACATTTATCCTGATTTGAATTTAATAAATTTATCATTTTGTCCTTCTGTATATCAGCTGTGTAGTGTTTGATGTCCTGTGTGGGAGTGTTGTATCCTACCCCCTTCTCCCTTTGCGTGGGTAAAGGGGGAGTCACGAACCGATTTCCTCGGGTTGGAAATTCGGGGCGTGACAATATGGTATCGAGCATGGTCTAGTTGGCCTAGGGTAGTGGGCGGATGTAGTTGTCTTGAGTCCTTTGGAGGAGCCTAGAGGGACGTGCCTGATTAACATGGTCCTGTTTGAGCCTCTAAGGTGTACTTGGGGTAGTCCAGTCCTGTGGTTGGATTTGCATCCATTGGTATTAGGGCACTAGTTGCATTTGTTGCTTATGTGTAATTGCATGATAAATGGTTTGAACGTGATAAAGTTTTAATTGTGGAACTCTAAAATTTTGTGATGAATTGAGCATGAAAGCATGGAAAAGAATTTGTGGTATTGAAACTGTCCTTGTGAACTTGAAGCTTGTGAAATGTGAATGAACTGAAAAATAATAATGTTGGTGTTCTTGGAATGATTGAGCATGTGATTTGTGTGGTATTGTGTGGAATAACCGTGGTTATGAACAATGTGATGGGGTTTGAATTTGTATCATCTGTGCAATATGAATCTATGGATTTGTGTAGTATTAATGCGTGTTATAGCTTAAGCTGCTTAGTCGGTGGTGGACTCGAGGTTGTTGAGATCGTTGAGGGTTAATCTGGATTACTAACGTTTCGTGTAGCCAATGTCTCCGAACACTGTAGACCGTGCGACTATTGAGGTAACAGAGGAGCCCGCCACTCAGGCTGGGCAAGTGCGAGAGCTGCAGGCTAAAGGTGATAATCTAATCATGGCAGAGGTTGGCGTTTTTGGCCCGATTATTCAAGAGATGAGGGATCAGATTCGACAACTGATTAGGAGCGATGTACACCGAGAGTTGTCAACCCATATCATTGAGGGGAGTTTGGGTGCGGATCAACAGAAGCCAAATTTCCCAATCAGCAGGAAGGACTTAAGAGGCAAAGGGCGCAAGTTGAGAATGGTCACGAGTTTCAAGTTGGGGGTCAACCCTCAACACTTCCATTTGAGTCCCGTTTCCCTAAGGGTTGTGCTTGCTGTGGACAACCGAGACATTGGAAAAGAGAGTGTGCCAAGAAGCAGTATCGGTGCCGCCTTTGTGGAAAAGTAGGACATCTTCGTACAGTCTGTTTTGGTAGGACCAGGAGCGATGCTAGAGGACTGGCTCAGCGAGCTAGGGGTAAAGCTCAACGTCGAGCCCCGATTGGAGGCAGGAGGACTACCTAGTGAGGCCAGTAGAAGAGCAAGACAGGACTTACCTTAATAAAGGGTATGATTTCAATTCTCGTGTGATAAGATTTCATTTTTATTGGTGGTAACGTGTTCTCTTAGTGAGTTATCGGTTGAGTCTCGTACTAGTTTATGTGAGGCTGGGTGAACCTTTTATTGCTAATTTTTGTGATAGTGGGGTATGTTCTCTGGGAGGGCTTTTGAGCCACCATTTTATGTTAAGTAAAGCTTAGGAGATCATTTGGGTTACCATTTCAAATGAATGTAGGCTACCTGTGAAAATTTAAAGTAATCAAACCTTGTAGACTACCTTTTTGCTAGCTAGTAGAGCTTGAGGCGTGAGGTGATGGCTTGGGGGTAACGTGTGACCCCTCCATGGCAACCTTGAATAATAAAGATATGTTCTTATGTGGATAGAGGTATGTGTTGGAGTACTACTTGAAAGGGATATTCCTGTGGTTACCTGTCCAAGCGTTGTGGTTCAGGGTGGAAAACGCAGCTAGTATAGCCTGCTCTTAGAGTCTTTGCAGTGTTATCTTGTTGGCTAGAGTGGTCATTACAAGTTTTGGTTAGTAACTATATAGGTGTTCTGGGTTCTCAGATGGTCAAGCAGTGGCCATATGTCATGTTTGTGGTGTGTGAAAGACCTTGAGTAATGTTCCTAGAATATGTTATGAAATGGGTATGCACATGTATAAAATGTGAAGTGTTCTGGAGCTCAGCTATTGGTTGTGAGTGGATTTCAAGGGTCGTGCCCGGTGCATCCAATTGGTAAAAAGAGGTAAGCAAGTGAGATTTGGCAGACCTCGTTTGGGCTTTTTACCTACATCTGGAAAACATTTCTCTAGGGGCTAAGGGTGTGCTTTTGCATGGTAGGGCCATTCCCTTGGTTTGTATCTTGTGGGAAGTAGGCTTAAAGGAGAGGAGAAGGTGTAAAGCTAGTAAGTTCTACTCGTCAGGTGTCTTGTGTTTCATTGCATTGTGTTGTTGTATGTGTTGCATAAGTGGTAAAGGTATATAGCGGAGTTGCTATGTGTGGGTGTTGCAACACATATGCATAGAGAATGATGAGGCATGGTGTATTGGTATATTAATTGGGTGTGAGGATAAGGAAGAGTGTTAGAAGTGATGTTGTTTATGTTATTCCTTGTCCTGGTGTTATTAAAGTGTTGGTAAGTTAGGAAAAAGGTTGTTTGATTCCCAAAGTTGCGTCAGTTGACAGTTTTTGCTTGGAAGGTGCTGGTAGGCGGATGACCTACATTTGTGCTCTTGAAAACCTTTCATGTACAGTATCACGCGGTAAGGGAGACGGTTCACGCTATCAAGGTGTTGGTGTGTTTGGGAGCTACATGAAAGTCCCGAATCAGGCGTTTAAATGCCTTGTTTCCTGTGCCTACCCGGAGGAATGGCAATGATCACATTTAGCTCAGGCTAGAGCTTGAGCATTTCTTGGTCAGTTTGAGTGTTTTGTTGGTGTGTTGAGATAGAACGTGACAGTTGGTATAGCGGGGTTAGTGGGCCATGAGGTGGAGTATGTCCTGGAGGCAAAGGATTCCCTTGTGACCTGTGAGTGGTGACACCGAGGATTCCGTTATTGTCATGTTGCAGGTAGGGGAGTTTTCTAGGGTGGAGAGAACTACGTTGTTGGTAACTACCCGGCGTCAAAGGATTCCTATCGCATGGAATGTCTGCTGACTGAGTAAGGCATTATCACTTGGGTTGTAACATAAGCCTCAGTTAGTGAAGGCTGTGTGGGACCTTGGTGGATCCCTATTTTACCATCGTCAGAGAGGTGTTATTTGTGTGGCGTTCTGGTTCATGGGATTCTTTAGTAGATTCTCAATGTTGGTGACTGGTGTTAGCCCGATAGTAGATTTTGGTCTTGCCGTGATTGGGTATGGTACTGAATTTGTTGTTTTGAGTTACTCCTTGGACTCCGTTGGGCGTCATGTTGACTGAGACCGAATGGTGGAGGGAAAACTTCATCTTGATATAGTTGTGTCCTAGATTGTAAGTCATCTTGAGTCCCCATTGGAGTTGGTTGGGTTCCGCTGTTCCTTGATTGAGGATATGTTCCTCGGATCCCCAAGCATGTATCGCAATAGAGTGAGGCGGTTTTAGCAGTGATGATGGTGCTGCTGTGGTGGTCTCCATGTGTGGAAATGTGATTGTTGTTTGCATCATGCTATTATCCTGTTTGTTTGTGTTTTATTGTAACCTCATTGTGTTTACGGTGAGGGTGAGGTCTACATATGAGGTGTGGCTGCGCTGTGAATTGTTGGTGTGGAGTGTTGGTCCCATTGTGACGCGAGTAGGCATCTCCAGTAGACATCTCACTCAATCTTATGCAATCTCATGAATGGCTGCTTCACGCGTAGGCTTATGTGCTTTGGAAGGTTTCCCGACCTCACTGTTATCAGACTTGCTCATGTGCGCTGTTGTCAGTGTGCTCTTTGGCCAAGCTCTAGTTCTTGATCGACTCATACGTGTTAAGTTCGTGTTGACTAAATGGAGGTACTCATTTGGCAATTCCTAACAATGTTTGTGGTAATGACTGCATTGTGTTGTTTTGATCTTCTCGTGATATTTGCTACTTGGTTTCTCTTTTCGGGGACGAAAAGTCCAAAGGTGGGAAGGTTGTGAGGAAACTCCCTGCGGATGAGTTTGTATGGTGTTGGCGAATGGGCAGCGGAACGTTAAACGTGTAGTAGTTGTCACGCCCCAATTTCCTTTCACTTGGAAATGGGTAATGACCGCCCATGCCCGCACCTAAAGGGTCAAGGGGTTGGTGCAAGCACCTAAAAGAAAAAGGACTTGACATGGGTACTGTCCCAAACTTGTACAACCAGGCTACATGCCACGGGGCATGCTCCTGCTCCCAAACCATGCATACAACCACAAATTAAATGATAATCATATCTCAATTTATTACATTTCAAAGAGGCTCAAAGTCTATTACAACTCAGTTGGGGAAAAACTCCCATCAAATCATAATATATTCTGTTTACAAACAATCCAAACCATAAAAGCACAATTCCACAAAAACAATGAAATTAATAAAATCTTCAGCCTCAGTAGCCTACCACCACAGCTCTTTCACCTACCGCCTGCTATTCCCTGCAAAAGAACAGTTTATAGGAGGGGTGAACAAACCATAGCTCAGTAGGGTTCCAGTCTCCCCTGACCCGTCCCACTCTACAATATGCATGATAAGTGTATGCTTGTGCTCGTGTAGTGCCTAAAGCTAAACAGCACACCTCACCCAGTAACACACCATTTACCTGTGCCCACACTGGAGGGCAGAGGACACCCCGCCACCACGGTAACTTGACATACCACACCCAGGCGAATGTTGCATGGTCACCAATGCAACATTTTCCACCCGAGTCAGATATGGCCATCACCTCCTCAGATGCCATACCTACCCTCAGGAATGGGTGCAGACTTAGCCCACCGTCGTGAGTGCTACACCGAGACTCAGGACCGCAGTCCTGGCCAAATCTCAAAGGGGGTCCAGTAGTTGTGCCTGGCCCATAAGTCATCTCAACCCACAAGTGTTTGGGTACTCATTCTCAAATACAAGTTCACAGTATCTCAGCAAATACATTAGAAGTACATCTCAGCAAACACAGCTCAAACGCAAGTGCAACTCAGTAATGCAACTCAGGCATACATCTCAACTCAGTACAAAGTAACTCAGAGAGCACAACTCAAATATATTAATGCAACTCAGCAAGCATAACTCAGATATATCAATGTAAATCAACGGTGCATTCAGCTCATCTGTGCAACAGCATTCACTAACATTCACGGTTTACGATTCTACCAACATAGGTGTTTTTGAGCTGTTTTGGCAAATTTTAAGACAAATTCAACTCTTGCTTATTACCCAAATCACTCTATTTAAGGGACTTCTGGCTAAATGGGGCAGCTAAAAGAAGCAAAATGAAGGGTGCACGTCATATGGGCCATATGGCGTGCAGGGGTATCTTTGGCTCCCTACATTCTACACACCTCAGGGATGTCCGGGGTAAATTTTCAGGGCAATTGGACCTGCACGCCAATTGGGGATATGGCGTGCAAATTGGCGTGCAGCCATGTTTTTGCATAATTTTCTTTATTTTGTTATTCTAAAGACTTCTCTTTAAAGAACCCACCTCCAATTCCGGTTAGTTTGTAAATTATTAGGCGTTAAACCTAGGATACAAGGCCTATTTTTAATTCTAGCCTCTACACTCATGCTTAACCACCCATCCAGACAAACCCAGGCCATCCAAATCAATTTTCCCTCAGATATCTATTGAAAATCTCACAATAAACCAACATGCGCTTATATATATATAGGTATATACTTAGCATCACATCCATAACAGGTAAAAATACAGAATTTTGTGAGAGAGTTTCAAGCGTTGATCAAGAAATCCCTACCTCAAGAATTTGAGAATACAACAGATCGTTGTATCCTAGCTACCTCGATGCCTCCGGTCTCTCGTCATCAGCAGGAACCTCAGATCGTCGGCCTTGGATCGTCTCCCTCCCTCTCTGGCCGTCTCTCCCTCTCTCGGCCGTGCTTCTCTCTCTCTCTCTCTCTCTCTCTCTCTCTCTCCCTGATGGCTGCTAGGGTTTGCAAATGAGAAATCCCCTAATTTTTAACCCCTTTTTCTTTATATATTTTCCCACATAATGAAAACGATGCAGTTTTGATTAAGTGAATCCCTACATCAAAACGATGCAGTTTTGATTAATTAAAAGCCCAGCATCTAAAAGCCCAAAGGCCAAGATTTTCTAACCTATCTCTTAAGCTCAACAGCCTAATTCATTAAGCCCAACAAATATTAAAATAAATCCCTCAAATAAATATTATTTACGATATGTGAAATTCCTAAAATACCCCTCAGGGCCTCGAACTCCAACTTGAGCCCAAGTATAGTCAAAATTCTCCATTTGACTAGCACCTCACTGTTCTGATGTTCATTCTCTAAGACAAGGTCTCTTACTTAAGGCTAACTCCAAGAACTCCTCAAACACGGGTCCTTACAGTAGTGTTTTGTTTACGAGTTTTTCCTTGTAGTGGTGTTTATGCTGTCAGTTGGTCTGTGACCTATGTGATTTGTTAAACGTGTTAGGGATGGGAGTATGTCTTACACCATTGTGACATATGACTACTTGTGAAATATGTGTTAGGTGAGGAGGAGACATGGGAACGTGAGTCCATGATGCGTGAGTATAGCATCCAGAGTTGTTCGTGGACGAACAATCTTAAGGGTGGGATGTGGCTGTTGGCCAAGGGATAGCAATGTGTTTTCTTGTATTAGTTGTTCTTTACCTGGTGTATGTCTTTTGTATTGTCCTTTAGACTTGTATTTGTATTGTGATGTGATTTGTGATGCGGATATGTGTTTTATGCATTGTGATGCATGTGGTTATGAATTGTGGTGGTGCTTTGTGAGTTTGTGGACGTATGTCCTGTTACATGCTGTGTGCGATATATGACTCATTTGGGTGTCGTGGCTTGCCGTTTGGCAAATGGGTAGCTTGTGTTTGTTTTTCCTTACATGTTTCTTTTCGAGGACGAAAAGTCTTAAGGGGGAAAGGATGTAATGACCCGTGTTTTGGGATGTGTAGAGTTAGTCACAGTTTTGCCTTTTGAGTGGCAATTTTCTAGTTTTTGGGGAACTTCTACTCATGGACTTCAGCTAAATCATTTTATTTACCAAATAGGGAACTTTTGACGAAAGAGGGCAGCCTAGGGAGGCAGAAATGGAGTGTTCGTGATATGGGGCATTATCACGTGCAAGGTTTTTATTACATGCTTGCCTTCTACATGATTCAAGGAAGCTTGGGGTAGAATTTCACATCATTTGGAGCTGCACGTGATATGAGGATATGACGTGCATTATGGCGTGTAACCATATTTTTGCACCATGTAATGATCCGTATTTTGGGATGTGAGGAGTTAGTTAGTTTTGCCTTTTTAGGTGGAAATTGTTGGGTTTTAGGGAGTTTTATTTCCAAACACTTTGGCTAAATCATCTTGTATGTTGATAAGCAAGCAAGAGGTAAAGTTTGAGCCCAATAGGGAGTGCATGTGAGAATGCACATGAGAAGGGCTTTTCACGTGCAGTGGGATTTTTGCATGGGAGCCTTCTTGACGTTGTTCCAAGGCTTGTGGTAGAATTCTAGAGCATTTAGAGGTGCCTGTGAGAAGGGCCTTTCTCACGTGCAGCCTCCATTACCCTTGTTTTGTTGTTCTGATCCTCTTTTGCTAAAGGACCTTGGTGAAATGAGTGCTTTGTCCTATGTGGTTGCAAAAAGGTTGTAGTCTGTAATCAAAACTATGTCGTTTTGATGCTGGGATTCATTTAATCAAAACTACGTCGTTTTGGGGTTTGAGTTGTCTATATAAAGAGGTGAAGGCTCCTTGTTCTAGGTTTGGGGTTCTCTTCTTCAGCCACCGCAGCCATCGCAGAGAGAGAGAGAGAGAGAGAGAGAGAGAGAGAGAGAGAGAGAGAGAGAGAGAGAGAGAAAGAGAGAGAGAGGAGAGAGTTCTGGCCATTGCTGCTGTGGTGTTTCTCGTGGGCGGACGACGTTCGACATGGGAGCAGGATTGTTGCTGTGGTGATACATTTTCCTACAGGTAGGGGTTCTATCTTTCCTGGTCTGTCCCAGGGTTAGGCCCTGTGTAGATGATTTACAGAGTTTCTATGGCTGTTGTTATAATATTTATCTGTAAATTCATATAGGTGTGACCTCCTATATGAATGTTGGCCTTCAATGGCGTTTTGGTGTGATTCTGACGTTGGGTGGGCAGTGCATGTTAAATGTTTGATAAAATGCATGTGTGAATATGTTTGTGTAACAATGCCCAGTATGTGTTTGATAATATGCCAGTAAGGCTAGAATAGTGCATTGGTGAATGTGTGCCTACTAAGTGTTTGGTTTTATGCCTGAGTGGCAGTGTGTACTACGTTTTGTGAAACCCAGTGGCTGTGGAAGCCCGGGACTGCTCTTGGAAACCCGGTGGATGTGGAAGCCCGGGACTGTTCATGTGCTAGCTTGTGTGGCTGGGGAAATAATTGTACTTGCTGATATGGCTTGCTATTACATTTGTTGAAATAATTGTCACGACACGACACTTGTACACATGACATGTAGATGCTAGGAGCATGGGTTGGGTTGGGGAGACACGATCCTTAGTGAGCTGTGGTTGCTCACCCCTCCTACTGTGTTTGGTTTTTTCTATAGGGACTTACAGGCATTAGGCGGGAACACCCAAGTTGAAGGCAGTTCTGTTTTGTGGCTTTATTTATTATTGAGTTTCATTGTTTATGTGTGAGCTTTGTAACCCTAGTGGGGAGATATTGTAATGAGGAGTTTTATGTAATAAACGCATGTTTAGACTTAATAGATATATAATTTTGCCTCTCTGAATATAAACTGTGAAGTGGATGGTATCCTGTGTGGGCATGTTGTATTCTACCCCCTTTATCCAAACTCCGGTAAAGGGAAGGTCACGTTCCAGTCTCATCGGGTTGGAAAATTCGGGGCGTGACACACCATCACCTTGGTTTTGTGATTCTAATAATCTTTTCCTAAAGGGGCATGTTGGAATTGTGGGTATTTTGTCTTGTGTGGATGCGAGAAGGTTGTAGCCTGTTCCATCAAAACTATGTCGTTTTGATGCTGGGATTCACTTAATCAAAACTACGTTGTTTTGATGTTGAGGTGTCTATATAAAGAGGTGGAGGTCTCCTTGTTTTAGGGTTAGGGTTTTCCGTAAGCCGTTGCAGCCATCGCAAAGAGGGAGAGAGAGAGAGACAAGAGAGCTCCTGGTTGCTGCTGGAGTGTCTAGCGTGGGTGGACGATATCTATTGTGGGAGGATCTTTCAGAGGTAGGGTTCTGTCTCTTCTAGTACCCATTCCGGGGTTAGACCCTGTGGTGGATAATCTATCGAGTATTATCGTTGTTGTTATAATATATATATATATACATATATATAAATTTATATAGGTGTGACCTCCTATATGAATGTTGGCCTTCAATGGCATGTTTGATGTTATTTCTATGTGGATGTTTGCTATCCTGTGCAAGTATGCCTGCATGATAGGTGTTCGATTTTATGCCTGTGTGGCTGCATTTGTGAGCCTATGAATGTGTGCACGTTATACGTTTGATAATATGCCTGTGAGGCTAAGCCTATTATGTGTTTGATAATATGGCTGAGTTTGAGAACTTGTGAATGTGCGCATGCCATGTGTTTGATTTTATGCCTGTGTGGTAGAAATGTATGTTATGTGTTTGATTGTATGATTGTTGGCCTGAGAGGCTGTGGGAACTATTTGCCTGAGAGGCGGTTAAACTATTTGCCTGAGAGGTGGTTAAACATTTGCCTGAGAGGCAGTTAAATATTTACCCGAGAGGCGGTTAAATTGTTAGCTTGGATGGCTATGAAATTGGTAGCCTATGAGGCTGTGGAGCCAGCGTGGCTGGGGCTGTGGTTGCGCCCATTTGAGTGGTGTGCTTTACTTGTATTTATTACTTCCATGACACTGCACTAGTATACGTTCTCATGTAGTGGTTAGGTGCATGGGATGGGTTGGGGAGACATGATCCCTATTGAGCTATGGTTGCTCACCCTCCTACTGTGTTTTGTTTGTCTCAGGGACCTACACGTGTTAGGTGGGAACACCTAGGTGGACAATAGTTCTGTTTGTGGTTTTGAGAGGCTTTGTACCCCAGCGGGGAGATATTGTAAAGTGGATTTTATTGTAATAAAGGCATGTGGATTTGTAAACGTTTATCCTGATTTGAATTTAATAAATTTATGATTCTGTCCTTCTGTATATCAGCTGTGTAGTGTATGATGTCCTGTGTGGGAGTGTTGTTGTATCCTACCCCCTTCTCCACCGCGTGGGTAAAGGGGGAGTCACGAACCGTTTTCCTCGGGTTGGAAATTCGGGGCGTGAGATTGTGGCTTACCGTTTTGCAAATGGGTTGCATGTGTTTGTTATTCCTTGCAGCTTTAGTGGCATGTTATTTCTTTTCGAGGACGAAAAGTCTTAAGGGGGAGAGGATGTAATGACCCATGTTTTGGGATGTGAGGAGTTAGTCACAGTTATGCCTTTTGGGTGGCAATTGTCGGGTTTTTGGGAGTTTTATTCCCGCACACATTACCTAGAACACTTTGTATGTTGATGAGCAAGCATGAGGCAAGAGATGAGCCCAAGAGGACACTTTTAGAGGGTGCATGTGACAATGGTTTGTCACGTGCAGTGCTATTTTTGCATGGGAGCCTTCCAAACTTAGTTCTAAAGCTTGTGGCCAAATCCTAGGGCAATTGGAGCTTGCACGGGACAATGGTCTTTGTCATGTGCAACTATGTTTTTGCACCATCACCTTGGTTTTGTTATGCTGGTAATCTTTTCCCAAAGGGCCATGTTCGAATTATGGGTATTTTGTCCTATGTGGATGTGGGAAGGTTGTAGCATGTTCCATTTATCAAAACTACGTCGTTTTGATGATGGGGTTCACTTATCAAAACTACGTTGTTTTGATAAGTGAGGTCTATATAAGGAGGAGGAGCCCTCTTTGTTTTTAGTTTAGGGTTTTTATTGTCAGCCACCGCAGCCGTCGCAGAGAGAGAGAGAGAGAGTGAGAGAGAAAGAGAGGGAGAGAGAGAGAGAGAGAGAGAGAGAGAGAGAGAGAGAGAGAGGATCTCCTGATCGCTGCTATGGTGATTCGCGTGGGTGGATGGCGTCTAGCGTGGGAGCCAGAGCAAGGAGGATCTTCTTGAGGTAGGGGTTTTATCTCTTATGGTATCCATTCCGGGGTTAGGCCCTGTGGTAGGTGAATCATGGATTGTTGTTATTATATATATATGTAAATTCATATAAGTGTGACCTACTATATGGATGTTGGCTTTCAATGTCATATTTTGTTTGGATATGATGTTGAGTCCGGGGTTTGGGAATTTTCGGGTTCGTTCCCGGGGCAGAGGACCCTAGGGGCCATTGGGCCATTTACGCTATTCGTTACGTGGTGAGATCGTTAGAGTTAGTCCTGTAGTAGGACCGCGTGGGGGAAACTTAGAGTTTCTAGGGTAGTTGCGTTGATATAAAAAAATTATGTTTGATATGATATCTATGTGGATGTGATAATTATGGATTGTGTGTGGATTATTGGATACAAGTGTATAACTAATGTGTTGTGAATGTGACTATGTGTGCTATGTGGTTATGGTGGCCTGTGTCGCTGTGTTTGTGGAGGCTGTGTGGCTGTGGATGTGGAGCCTGTGTGGCTGTGGTTGTGGTTGTGCTTGCCCTTGTGGCTTGTTTGTGTTAACATGTTTTTAAATGTTGATTATACATGTTTATATAATACTGCCATGGCACTGCACTTGAGCACGACTTCATGTAAATGCTAGGAGCATGGGATGGGTTGGGGAGACTTGATCCCTACTGAGCTGTGTTGCTCACCCCTCCTACTGTGATGTGTTTTCTTTCAGGAACCTACAGGCGTTAGGTGGAAACCCAAGGTGGAAGACCGTATTTGTTATTTTATTGTTTGTTTTCAATTATGTTATTTTGGAGAAAATGATGTAACCCCAGTGGGGAAAGATTATAAAAAGGGTTTTGACTGTAATAAAGACATGTTTGGTTTGTAAACATTTATTGTGGTTTGAAATTAATAATATGATTTTGTTTTTATGAATATTTATTGTGGATGTGCGTAAAGTCCTGTGTGGAATTAATCCCAACCCCTTGCCTATCGGGTGGGTAAAGGGGAGTCATGAACCGGTTTCCTCAAGTTAGAAATCCAGGGCGTGACATCGGCAAACAGAGGCCCTCTTGAAGAAATACAATTTCCAGCATCACGTCTCTCTTCCTTACCATCCACGAACCAGTGGACAAGTTGAGATGTCGAATAGGCAGATTAAGTGGATTCTTGAACGAGTGGTTGGCTCTAAATGCAAGGATTGGTATTCAAAGCTCCAAGATGCATTGTGGGCCTACAGAACCGCCTACAAAACCCCTTAGTGATGTCTCCTTACCAGCTTGTGTTTGGTAAGTTGTGCCACCTTCCGGTGGAGCTTGAACATCAAGCGTTTTAGGATGTTAAAGCCTTGAACTTTGATTATGGGGCTGCCGGTCAGAAAAGGCTCTTGCAGCTCCAAGAACTTGAAGAGGTCCGCTGATGGTCCCTTGGAGCCTAAAGGGGGGGGGGGGGTGAATAGGCTCTTATCGAAACTCTTTTATTCTTTTAAGGCACTGCACTAATCTAGTTAAGTGAAAGAATCACTGCGGAAGATAACCAGATAGTGGAAGTATTTTGTTTTATTATCAAGAGATAATTACAACAAAATAGAAGCAACTCTCTTACACTCTGTTTTACAAAAGGGATTCACACACTAGCCTAGTTTGTATCTTTGAGCTCTTGTACATGCACAGAATTAATTCAGGCTAATTCACTCTCCTTTTTGCCCCACCTTTTTCACACATATACAAGTATGGATATTTATACAAATGTTCCTAAGAGACAACCTCGGAACTTGAAGTTCCGGAATGCGTTCAGCACTAACTGTTCCTCGGTAATCTCTCTGTCTTGACTGCTGCGGCTTGTGGAGCTCAAGATCTTGGGTTTGAAGAATATAAGTGCATTTGTGAGTTCCCAAATACAATTGAGGTTGGGTCCACATATCCGGGTGATCCACGTGTAAGATTCTTCAGGTATTCAATAAGTTTGTCTTACATCGGGACGCCACGAGCTGATAACTTTAAATGCGGTGAGTTGAAGTAGTGTCTTCTTGGTCCGGTGTAATTTTCCTTACTCCGTTGCTAATGAAGCTCGGAACCTTACTCCGTGTCAGTGGTTGCTTACTCTGTATCTATTTAGTACAGGAATCCTTAGTCTGTGACAGCGCTTTCTTACTCCGCATGTAAGTTCCTTACTCCGTATGTAAGTTCCTTACACCGGGCGAGTCTTGAAAAGTCGGATGACTTATTCCGTGTCAGCGCTTTCTTACTCCGCATGTAAGTTCCTTACTCCATATGTAAGTTCCTTACTCCGTATGTAAGTTCCTTACTCCGGGCGAGTAAGATATCCGGATTCCTTACTCCGCATCTAGTTTCCTTACTCCGTGCGAATAAGGACTCGGATCCTTATTCCGCATCAATACTTCCTTACTCAGCATGTATGAAAGACTCGGATGCCTTACTCCGTGTCTTCTTCACTTTAGTTCGCTTGAGGGGAAGACTTAACTATTTAACTCCATTTTAATCCTTTTGCTTCGTGCGACCTCGTTGACCAAGACTCTTACTCCGCATTAGTTTGACTTAGTCCGTTTGAGGTACTTAGGAACATATTCAGCAATCCGTAGCCTTTAAGTTCTTAGTCCGCACGAATGTTCCTTATTCCGTATATATTTGTGACTTGGTTATTTACCAAGTGTTTGACGACACTCACTCTTGTCCGGATCAGGAATATGTATCCTGTCCTTAGCTTTGCTCTCACGAGTGCATCTCTGGATTAGTAACATATCTTCGCAATGATCAAATAAACACAAAAGATCTCAGATCAAATTACATAAGGCTTTATCAGCATTATCCAAATTCTGGGTTTGATCCAACAATCTCCCCCAATTATGGATATGCCCAAACCCTTTGTAATCTGATCTGGTAAGAATGCAAAAGAATAACATACAGAATACGCAACACAACCAATTTCATTAATCAGCAACTAAGTACAATTCAGCCTTAATACAAGATTTTCACTAAGGTACATAAGGCTTACTATACTTGAAGATCATAGTTGCTGCCTTCTCTCTAAGCTCCATTGTCTGCTTCATCGTATAAGTAGTGTGTTGGCTCCACGATTTGTCCACAGTCAAAAATGACTTGATGAAGTAACAGACAAAAGCCCCGCAGCTATCTCCATCCGGCTGTTGTGGCACTTGCTTCTTGCCCCGGAATGTCGCCTTCAGCTTCTCAGTTGGGCCCAAGAGTGTGATGCCCAATTCTTCATATAAACGGGCTTTCTTCACAGCTTCAGTAAGCCTGATACACAGTGGTTCCCATTGATTCTTTCTTACAAAGTGCTCCACTATCTGATGAGAATCAATGAGGATCATTTGCTTGGACTGAATCATAAAGACAGCCATCATGAAGTGTGGCGACATGATCCGGTACGGAATGAGGATAGTTGAGAGAGTTTTCCATGGCTTGCTATCCTCAGCAGTTCCGTCGATGAAGGACTGAATTAGATCCACACTGGGAAGATAGCCTTCATTCCAACACGGCAAGACATCAAACAAATGCGCATCCTTGTAAAGAGATGGAAACAGCCTCATCTCCAACTTGGCAGCCCTTGAGAAGTTGTCAATATCTTCGGTTGTAAAGAGTCCTTTCTTCGAACAAAGAGTCTGAATGTCGTCCGGGGAGAAAGGGTACATTTCAGAAAGACATCTTCTCTCAGCAGAGGACGTAGCAAAGGATTTCATTGCTTTGCGAACGCTTCCATCCGCATCAGAGGGGTCAAACTCCGCATATGATGGGAGGAAGGTGTTGGCTGCGGATGAGGAGGATGGAGGAGGAGCTGGAGCTGCGGTAGAGGAGCTTGGCTGAGAAAAGCGGCTTCGTTTGGGAATTTGAACTCCCTGAAGCACTGAAGAGGCACGCCGCTTCTCAGTCCGAGTAGATGGTTGTGGTGCAGAAGGAGCAGGATCAGATGACATGTTCTCCCCCGATTTGGCAGATCGACGGGAAGCAACGGGAGGGCGAGCCATCGTATGCGCCAGGTCCGCAAAAGAGGTAGACAATGAATGGACGGACGAGGCGACTAGATCCATTTTCTGCTCCATGGAGGTGGAGGAGTCAGTGAGAGCGGAGAGGAGTTGAGCGCCAAGTGCATCAACCTTGGCGGCGATGGCGGAAATTTGGGTGCTGTGAGCCTGGGCGTGGCGGTCCAGCTGGGCGGAAAGCACAGCGTCGGAGTGGACTGTACCAAAAGAGACACGCCCAAGGACTAACTCCGGAGCCTTGGAGGACTCCCCCGCATGAATAGGAGCAGGAGTGCGCTGGACAGAGGAGTCCGCAGGAGTATCAGCCGCAGCAGCAGCAGAAGGAGCTTCCGGAGCACCGGAGGCATCCGGGGTAGCTGACCCGCTTTGACCAGATAGGTCAACCACTGGAATGGCGGGGGCAGGAGAAGATGAGCCAGCTTTAGCCGGGGAAGGACCCCGGGCAGAATGGACTGGGCTGGAGGGAGTGGTGAACGCTACATCTGGAATGGAGGCCGGCTGTCACGCCCCAATTTCCTTCCACTTGGAATTGAGTAGTGACTGCCCATGCCCGCACCTGAAGGGACAAGGGGTTGGTGCAAGCACCTTAAAAGGACTTCTAGCACGGGTGCTGTCCCAAACCTGCACAATCAGGCTAACATGCCAAGGGGCATGCTCCTGCTCCCAAACCATGCACACAAACACAAATTGAATAACAACATCTCATTTTATTTCATTTCAAAGACTAGATGTTTATTACAACCCAGTCGGGGAAAAACCCCTATGAAGCCAGGTGTACTGTTACAAATAAAACCAAACCAAATTCTAGAACATAAAACCAAAGTACAACAAAGGAAATAGCATAAACTCCCAGCCCCAGGGGCCTAGCTCCTCAGCCTTCACCTACCGCCTACTAAACCCTGCAAAAGAACAGTTTATAGGAGGGGTGAGCAAACCATAGCTCAGTAGGGATCCAGTCTCCCCAGACCCGTCCCGCTCTACAACATGCATGATATGTGTATGCTTGTGCTCGTGTCGTGCCTAAGGCTTAAGCAGCAAACATCACCCAGTAAACACTCTTTACCTGAGCCCGCACTGGAGGGCAGAGGACACCCCGCCACCACGGCGACATGACATACCACATCCAGGCGAATGTTGCATGGACACCAATGCAACATTTTCCACCCGAGTCAGATATGGTCAACCACCTCCTCGGGCGCCATACCTACCCTCAGGAATGGGTGTAGACTTAGCCCACCGTCGTGAGTGCTACACTCATATACAAGGTCTCACAGACATTTTATCAAATACATAGTGTGCAGGCCTCACAGACATTTTATCAAACACATAGTGTGCAGGCCTCACAGACATTTTATCAAACACATGGTGGGCATAAACAAACCCAGAAAATCCTCAAGCCAAATTTAACATCAGAATCAACAGAACATGCCACTGAAGGCCAACATCCATATAGGAGATCACACCTATATGGATTTATATATATATATATATATATAGGTGAATATCCTAGAACATAGGGGAGTTAGGAAGAACATGAATCCCTACCTCAGACCTTTGTCCTAACCTCCATGCTAGACAGCTCCCAACGACACGAACCACCACGGCAACAGCCCGGAGATCCTCTCTCTCTCTCTCTCTCTCTCTCTCTCTCTCTGGCAGCAGCTGCAGCAAGGAAGAACACAAGAACCCTAAACTCAAACTCAAGCCCTCATTATATAGACACTACCCACATCAAAACGACGTAGTTTTGATTAAGTAAACCCAGGATCAAAACGACGTAGTTTTGATCACACAAGTTAGCACCTTACCGCACCCATATAGGCCAAAATACTCAGAATTTCAACATGGTCCTTTGGAGAAAGTTCATTAGAATGTCAAAACCAAGGGAACCATGCAAAAATATGGCTGCACGCCAATTTGCACGTGAATTCCCCAATTCACGTGCAACTCCATATGAACTCCAAATGCGCTCAAACTTCACCTCTAGCCTCCTTGCATCATTTAGAAGATAACCACACTTGCACGTGAATTGGACCCATATCACGTGCACCTCACATACACGTCCGTTTGGCCTGAAACTTCTGTGGTAGATAGAGGACATCATTCTAAGCATCTTTCCTTTTGCACGTGAATTCATTTGAGCCCATTCACTAGGTCAAAATCTAGAAAAACTCTACTCAGAAGGCAAAACTGTGACTAACTCAAGGTACGGGTCCTTACACCGGCGTAAGAAAGCCGTGATCCAAGTTCCAGATGATCATTGTCTCCGGGGATTGGGTATGGTGGGTGTAAAACACCCGGAGATCGTTGTCTGGAAGGGAGGCGGTGTGAGCAAGGCTAAAACGGAGCCAGAGGTCCGTTAAGGTGTCGACGGAGAGATGGGCTAGGTAGTCTCGGGGTTGAGGTAGGGGAGGCAATGGAGCTTCCAGAGAAGAGGCCGGGACATCAGCAGTTGCGGCAGCAACAGCGGTAGCAACCGCGGTAGCAACAGCGGAGGTGGAGGGAGTGGGGACATCCGCAGCAGAAGGAGCTGAGGAAACAGCCTTTGGGGCACTGTGCTGAGATGGCCCCGCAACCTCAGATGGATCGGCACGAACGCTGTGCTGGGAGGCCCGAGAGTGGGAAGGTGCAGCAATAGACCGAATCCAGGAGGATCGGGGTGCAGAACTGACCTCATGGGCTGGGCTGTCGGAGGGGTCACCAACAGAGCTGCCTTGTTGTTCCGAGGCAGGGAGAATGCAGAGAGCTGCAGTGGGTTGGCGGGCGGTCATGTTCCCATCCGGCGTAAGGTAACGGAGGTAATAAGCCGAGGGAAACGAGATAGCATCAAATCGGGCGAAATGGTCCAGATGTAGATGCCGGAAGACAATGCTGAGAATGCACCCGAAGGAATGGTTTTTGGGACCATTCTGCAGCAAACGAAATAAGAACATCCCCTAATCCATCGGAAGACCTTCAAAAACGCCGTACATGGCCAGGAGAAGGTCGTACGGAACTGAGTCCAGGGCGGATGTGCGAGCCAGTAGGCATCGACTTAGAATGGTCGCCATACATCGATAGCGACCCTGGAAGGATTTCACCTTGTATTCCTTCCCCTTGTTTGTGCAACCTATAGAAGCTGCCATAGGATCGGCATCCGGGCGCTGTGGTTCACCGGGGGGTAGGTGGAGAGCAGCGCGGAGAACGGCGGGAGTGATGAGGATAGATTCTCCGCGGACATAGGAGATGATGGAGTCGGTGGTGCAGCGAATCCGTTGGTAATATTCAATGATGTCGTCGATAAGAAGATCGACGGGATTGGAGACCAGATTGAGTATATGTGAGGCTTCAAGGAGAGGGCAAAGCTGGAAAAACCAATCCGGAGGATTGGGGACAGCGTGCCAATCAACCAGATGACCAGGATTAACGCCGGAAAGGGAGATTCTGGGTGCCATTACAGATGAAATATGAAGAACAAGAGGAAAGGTGAGGTCTTGATGAGGAAAGTAGCAACGAGAGGTTTAGGGATTGGAAATGAGCAATACTCGTGCTTCGCAGGAATAACCAGAATATATATATATATAAGGCCGTGTCCGGAAGTGTCAGCGGGTCTAGGAATTTGCGAGTGAAACAGGGACCCGCTCGACAGGCTGATGTCATTAGTTTGGATATCGATGCGCCTCCGAATGAAACGATGTCGTGGAGACCGCATGACCAAGTAAAGATAACAACTGGTTGCCATCCAGAGAAGTGTGTGTGCAACCCAAGATTTGCATTTAATGAATCATCATTATTCCTCCTCAAAAGCATGCGACATATGAGTATACATGGATTGTCACAATTGAACAGTGTCAGGAGTCCGGAGGAATGAGCCGACAATCATCCAGAGTAAATAATAGTCGAGGAAGAGTATCCGGATGAATAATAGACCTTGTCCGTAGTAAACAGAGTTCGGTGAGAGAGTAGAGTAGATTCCTTTGCAGTCAAAAAGTCAAAGAGAAGAGAAGTACCACAACACTTCAAATCCAAGACTATGGACGTGATTTATCGATACGGTTGCAAAGAAAATCTGAACCTGTAGCTAAATAAGGATAAACTGAAAATACAAAAGCTTAACAGGCAAGGATTAGTACGGATTAGAGAAGATAATCAGTGAAAAACAACATAATCCGAACTAATGAGAAACAAAACTTATGCATTACCAAGAATGTAGTAGACGTATGCACACGTGAAAATGATCAATATTACTGAATCAGGGCATATGTCAGAATACACAAGTTCATATAGGTCAACATAGCGAAACCGTCTTGCTGAACAACGTAGCTAAGATTAATTAAAGAGCATATGATTTGGCCAATTTAGGATTCATGAGTGAAAAAAAATGATAGAGCGAACACATGTCAAAAGTAGGCAGATGATTAGCTGTCACGCCCCAGATTTCCAACCCGAGGAGACCGGAACGCGACCCTCCCTTTATCCGGGTTTGGACAAAGGGGTAGAATACAATATACACTTCACATTTCTTTTCAAAAACCAAAATCATATAATTATTTAATTGAAAACCACATGCCTTTATTATGTTTCAAACTTCATTACAATATCTCCCCACTGGGGTTACAATGCCTCAACAAAATTACATACTGCAAATAACACAAAACAAAGCCACAAAATGGAACTCTTCCACCTTGGTGTTCCCACCTAACGCCTGTAGGTTCCTGCAAGAAAACACACCATAGTAGGAGGGGTGAGCATCCACAGCTCAGTAGGGATCATGTCTCCCCAACCCATCCCATGCTCCTAGCATCTACATGCCATGTGTACAAGTGCGGTGTCGTGTTACAATCATTTCAACAGACATAACAACAACCACATCAACAATTACAATCTGCCACTGCCACACAGGCTAATACTTTAACAACAAGTGATTTAACCGCCTCTTCAGGCCAAGTGATTTAACCGCCTCTTCAGGCCAAGTGATTTAACCGCCTCTTCAGGCCAAGTGATTTAACCGCCTCTTCAGACCAAGTTTCCACAGCCTCACAGGCTAACACAAAACGGTCCCCTGGGCTTCCACGACCACCGGGTGTACAAGCAACCACACAAGACATAAGGCCATACAGGCATAACATCAAACACTTAATATGCTTAGTCACACGGGAATAACGTCGAACACTTAGCATGCACATATTCACAGGCTCACAAACCCCCACACAGATATTATTTCGCACACAGAATATACATAGCCTCACAGGCATTATTTCAAACACGCTGAGCATACACACAGGCATATTCATACAGGCATATCCACACCGGCATTTTATCAAACACTTAACTTGCACTAACCACCCAACCTCAGAAATCACACCAATACGCCACTAAAGGCCAACATCCATATAGGAGATCACACCTATATGGATTACATATGTATATATAAACAGATACAGCCCAGAATCTGCCCTAGGACCCTAGGACAGAGGAGGGATTAGGAAGAACAGAACCCCTACCTTAAAGCAGATCTTCCTTGCTCCCGCGCCAAACGCCGTCCTCCCCACGCAAGATGCTCCCAGCAAGAACCAGCAACTCCCCCTTCCCTCTCTCTCTCTAGCTCTCTCTCTCTCTCAGGCGAACTGCAGCAAAGGAACACAAGAACCCTAAACTCAAACTCAAGCCCTCCTTATATAGACACCATCCACATCAAAACGACGTAGTTTTGATTAAGTAAACCCAGGATCAAAACGACGTAGTTTTGATCACACAAGTTAGCACCTATCCGCACCCATATAGGCCAAAATACTCAGAATTTCAACATGGTCCTTTGGAGAAAGATCATTAGAATGACAAAACCAAGGGAACCATGCAAAAATATGCCTGCACGCCAATTTGAACGCCAATTCCCCAATTGGCGTGCAGCTCCAAATGCACCCAAACTTTACCCCAAGTCTCCTTGCATCTTGTAGAGGCCTGAGAAGCAAAAATATGCTTGCACGTAAAATGGGTGAATTCACGTGCAGCTCCAAATGCTCTGAAATTTCTGTGGTAGATAGAGGACCTCATTCTAAGAAACTTTTGTTCTTGCACGCCAATTGTTTGAGGCCATCTACTAGGTCAAAAGTGAGCTCCAAGATCAGCCAAAACAGCTTAAAACCACCTGTAAACGCATAGCATCTTCCTAGGGCATAAATGTACGCTATCGCTTGACACATGCACCTCTCAAAAGTCCCCTCTTGGGCTCATCTCTTACCTTAAACTTGTGTACCAACATCCAAGGTGTTTGTGGTTAACTCCTTACACACGGGTTACACACGGGTCATTACATTAGCCGATTAAAATGCATGGTTGAAGAAGGAAAATACATCCAAACTTGCCACTTTGCTGATTCAAAACAGCATGTCCAGTCAGATCCGGAAGTAAAAGTTTAGAGGAAGGAGAATCCGAGACATATTAGGGGTTCATTGCTGCTCCCCCGTATATCATTTAATCCTCTCAATGAAAAGCTCCCCCTCAAATAGACAGTCAGGAAAGAGGTCATGAGACATATACGGGGGGTATTACTGAATAATATATAAAGCATTGTCTCCCCCGTAGATTGTGCAATCCTCTCGGTTGACCTTTCCGATTTGTAGAAGTTCAGCACTGTCTATCTTATTAGAAAACTATACTTCAGAAGCTGATCAGACTGCGATTGAGTATTCATCCACCAGGCATTCCAAGCTAACCCATTTCACTTCTTCAACTATACATGTTAATAGAGTAATCTAAATGAACATGCTTTTGTCATGTGGTGATTAATGGAAATTAAGATCATGAAACCAGAATAGGTAAATCATATAAGCTTTAGTCATGTTAGCTTAAACGACTTCGGTCGGGAAACGCAAGCATCCTCCCATATATGAAGTTGAGATTAATATCAGAAGCATGAAGCCGTTAAACAGTAAGTATGATCAGCAATACAGTTAGTAAATCGTTACTACTTTCAGTAAACGTATAATGCATGTTCTGAGAGTAAATATACTGTTGGGTAATTTAATTGTGAAACTATGCAGAGAAATCAAGCATACCTAATCGGAAGAGTAGTTCAGAGAACCTCGCATCAGGCAGGGGCTTTGTAAGTACGTCTGCTAATTGATCTTCAGTAGCAACATGTTCCAGTGAAATATGCTTTTTGAGAACATGATCGCATATGAAGTGATACCTGACCTCAATGTGCTTCGTCTTAGGATGCATGACAGGATTGTTGCTGATGGCAATTGCACTAGTGTTGTCACAGTAGAGTGGAATAGATGACATGTTGAAACCGTAGTCGGTAAGTTGACTTTGCATCCAAAGTAGTTGTGTGCAAGAACTTAGGCAGCTATATATTCCGCCTCAAGAGTAGAGGTTGATACGGAATTTTGCTTTTTACTGAACCATGAGATCAATCTATTTCCTAGAAACTGACACGTACCACTTGTGCTTTTCCTGTCGATGCGACATCCAGCGAAGTCGGCATCAGAGTATCCGGATAAGGTGTTTGGTATGGAAGGTTCATCTCCCGTCAAAACTCCCATGTCTGTCAGTGCCAAGTTAGATCCTGATGTGGACGGTATTTCAGTAAATGTGACTGACTACCGAGGGATGATAGGATCCTTCTCGTATCTTCGACAAGTCGCCCAGACATTATGTTTGCAACTTGCATCTGTGCACGATATCAGGCGAATCCCAAGGAGTCACATATGCTTCATGTAAAATAGATATTAAGGTATCTCAAGGGAACGATGAGTTTGGGACTCTGGTACCCAAAGAAGTCCAACTTTAGCTGTTTAACTTCTATTCCAAGGAAGTAGGACAGTTCTCCCATCATGCTCATCTCAAACTTGCCTGTCATCAACTTAGCAAACTCTTCACAAAGCTTCGGATTCATTGATCCGAAAATGATATCATCCACGTATATCTGTACGATTAGAGTGTGTCCTTTCTCTTTTCGTAGAAATAAGGTGGTGTCAATCTTCCCTTTTTGGAAGTTGTGTGCAAGTAGGAATTTTGATAGTGTGTCGTACCAGGCTCTTGGAGCTTGCTTCAAACCATATAAAGCTTTCCGAAGTTTGTAGACTAGATGTCCAGCTTTAGGTTCAATGAAACCGGGAGGTTGTTCTATGTAAACCTCCTCTTGGAGATCTCCATTCAGGAATGCGCTCTTGACGTCCATTTGATAAACTATGAAGTTTTCATATGAAGCATACGCCAGAAACATTCGAATTGCCTCAAGTCTTGCTACTAGAGCAAAGGTCTCATCATAGTCTATGCCTTCTTCTTGACGATATCCTTTCGCTACCAGTCTGGCTTTGTTCCGGATTACTATTCCATCTGTATCAAGCTTGTTCCGGAACACCCATTTAACTCCAATGACTTGCTGAGACTTAGGCCTGGGTACTAATGTCCACACATTGTTTCTCTTAAATTGATTGACTCTTCTTGCATGGCTTCTATCCAATTTGAATCCTGAAGAGCTTCATCTACCACCTTTGGTTCTATTTGAGATAGAAAACACGAGTAAAGACTCATGTTAGAGGTGGCTGCTCTTGTTCTTACACCAACAGTAGGATCACCAATCACTTGATCTGAAGGATGGTTTCGAGTCCATCTATAATTCTGTGCATGTGATGGATGATCTTGAGCAATTTGAAACTCTTCCAGATTAGGTGGTTCAGAAATATCCGCTGGTTGAGCTTCGCCCGGACTAGTTGTTTCCGTATTAGAAGGTACGGTTGAACTAGATGGTTCTTCAACACTGTTTCTTTCGGTGTTGATCGGTCCGGACGGACTTGAAGGTGCTCCGGAATTTTGGGTATCCGTAGGAGTATGTCCTGGAGCTAAATGGTAGTCCGGAGTCCGAGTCATCTGTAGTATCATCCATACAATTTCTTTGTGTCTCGCTGATGCCACGTGATTGGTCGGGATGTGTAACAGGAACATTCATAAACTTCGAATAATCGACGTTCTTGTCCATGACCTGCACATTAGAACTTGAAGAACCGACTTTTGACCAATCAAGATTAGCTTCATCAAAAGTCACATGGATAGATTCTTCAACTTTAAAAAATTTTCTATTGAAGACCCGATAAGCCTTGCTATGTAGTGAGTACCCGACAAAAATCCCATCATCGATTTTTGGTTCAAATTTATTCCGGGTCTCTTTGCCATTTATCAAGTATATAGCAAGTACACCCCAAAAGTTCGAGATGTGAAATTGAAGGTTTTCGTCCTCTCCACATCTCATAGGGTGTTTTCATGGTAGATTTATTTATTAGAGTTCCGTTTCGAACATAGCAGGCGGTGGACACAGCTTGACCCATAGAGCGAGAGGAAGCATTGCCCCTGCTAACATGGATCTACCAGCTTCAACTAAAGTACGATTCTTGCGCTCAGCTACCCCATTTTGTTGTGGGGTTCTGGGAGCAGAGAAGTCATGTTGTATGCCTTGTTCAGAACAATATGATCTCATTTCTGACAAATCAAATTCTGTACCATGATCACTCCTGATGCATTTAATGCTCAGTCCTTGTGAGTTGCTTATTCAGTTGAAGAGATCTACTAGATGCTCAAAAGTTTGATCCTTTGATTTCAGGAACATCACCCATGTGTATCTGGTGAAATCATCGATAACCACAAGGGTATATCTCGCACTAGCTAGTGATGGAACAGATATAGGACCACAGAGGTCCATATGAAGAAGTTGTAGAGGAGCAGTTATTGAGTTAACTGATTTGCTCTTAAAGCTGTGTTTGGTCTGTTTGCCAAGTTGGCATTCTCGACAGAGAGTGTCTTTGGAGAACTTGAGTTTAGGTAGACCAGTGACAAGATCAAGTGACGCTAACTTAGACAAAGTCTTAAAGTTTAAATGCGCGCATCGCTTGTGCCATAACCAACTATCTTCATCTGAAGCTTTAGTGAGGAAGCATACAGGGTCAGAAGAATTATTTCTTAAGACCACTGAGTATATGTCCCCATCTCTTGATCCAGATAACTTAATATCTCCGGATAAGTTGTCTCTTCATCGTACAGAGTTGGACATAAAGGAAACAGTAAATCCTTTGTCACATAGATTACTGACACTTAGCAAATTATGCTTCAAACCTTCGACTAGTGCAACTTTAGTGATTGATACACAGCCGTTAGAGTGCCATACCCGACAGTCTTACCTTTGCTATTGTCACCATATGAAACGGATGGACCTCATTTTTCATTAACTTCTACGAGTAGAGTCTGATCACCCGTCATATGTTCGGAGCATCCACTATCGAGGATCCACTTGCTTTGATTGATTTTTAACTTCAAGTGATCCGGCAATGCATTCCAGAGATGCTCCTGAAAGACAACAGTTTACACTTTTGGTGCCCAAACTTGTTTCGGGCGGTTAGAGAATGCAGCGAGATTGTCACGCTCCGGATTTGAGTTTGCTAGGACTTTTAGCTTTCCAAGTTGACATTAACTTGTTAGTTTCAATGCTTCTTTTATTTGGGTTTTCTTGGGAGAGACACTCCTTTTAGATTTAGATTTTGTTTTGCTCGAAGAACCCCTTTTATAAAACCGATCTTTATTGGATTGAAATTGATTACAAAGCCAGACATCGGATAGACTCCAACATTCATAGTGATAATGACCCATTTCCCTACGGATGGAACAGACACTATAATGTGAAGTACAAATAGGGGATACAGGTCTCTTAGATTTTCTGAGACTTTCTACTCTGTTCCCTGTGGCCTAATCCATTGCGTTTGGGTGACGCGCTCTTGGCCCTAAATGCGTCGGCCTTAGCCTACCTTTCCTTTTTTTTGGGTGCTACAGTTTTGGCTTTAACTACGCGGCCTTCCCTTCATCATTAGTTACGGGTGCTACGCTTCGGGAAGCGCAAGAACAGGCCTCAACTCCACAGTCATAAACTATGGTGCCACCTGAAATGAAACCATCCAACGGTTTAGATTTACTAATAGGATATAAGTTGGTTAGTTTTGGAGTGAAATCTGGAGGACACTCATTAGCTTGAGTATTGGAGTTTGGTGATTCGGAGCCTAGGCCAGGTTTGACTCGAATGTTATCTGGATCAGTCCTAAATGTAGAGGCTATTTCCCCGGATTTAAGCCACTTACGATTTATTTCCCTTTCCTGTTCAAGTTTGTTTTCGAGTCTTTTTACTATAACTTTTAGGCCAGAAAGATTGGTATTTAACAGATGATTTTCAGCTCTTAGATCGTGATACCAAGCTTCTTTTCCCCTGAAATCAGTGATGTCCTTTTCTAGTCTAGTAATAGTAAATTCAAGACGTTTGTTCTGACTTTCCATATCTTTGTACATTTGAGTAATTATTAGTCTCTCATTCTTTTCATGATCGCATGTAGTAGTAAGAGATTCTAATTTACTCATGAGCTCAGAGATAGAAGATACCTCAGTATTTGCCATGAGTCAGACGTTCGGCTTAGGAGTTGGCTCATCATCCGAGGATTCCTCCTCTTCTTCCGAGCCACTGACGTACTTTGTTATGAACGCCTTCCTCTTGTTCTTGCTGTTGTCTGAGGTGGAACGTCGGGGTGTAACCTTGTCACTTTTCTCTGCCGTCTTAGATTTAGATCTGCATTCCTTGGCCCAGTGATCGGTTTTCCCACAGTTAAAGCATTCTTGGGAGCTTGACTCCGATCGTTCCTTCCTTCTGGATGATGAGGAGCCTCTTCTGAATCCTTTTCTACTTTTCTGAAGGAATCGTTCGAAGGATTTGACAAGAAGAGCTATTTCCTCTTCCACGTCCGAGTCGAATTTTTCGACTCATCCGTATCATCCTCCGGATGATTCCTGGTGCATTCTCGTAGCTTTGAGAGCTACTCCCTTTTCTTTCCGAGCTATCTTCTCATCATGGGCGAGTATTTGAATCGACCTCATGAGTCCGAAGCTCTCCGTAGATTTCCTCAAGGGCAGTGAATGGCCAGTTTTTGTCAGCTTGCATCTGGAGCTACTTGGAGTAGTAGCGATCCGGCAAGGATCGAAAGAACTTGTCATTGATTTGAGACTGAGTGTAGTGCTCATTGACAGTTTTTAGCTCTAGAATGAGCTTGCCGAATCTCCGATAGATGCTTTCCAGGGATTCGCCAGGTTTGTGATTGAAACTCTTAAAATTCTGTCTGAGAGCACATATCACATTTTGCATTTGGGACTGACTCCCCTCATAGAGGATTGTCAGTTTATCCCAAACAGCTTTTGCTGACGTGCGGCCTTGGACGTCCGTGAAAGCCTCGGAATCCAAAGACGATGTAACATAAGCTAGAGCCTTTTCACTAGCGCACTGCCAGGCTCTTTCATCGTTGGTAAGTTTGGCATCCGTCTTTGGCCTCCTCACTCCATGTTCTCCGATAGTCATCGGAATTGGGATCTCCTGATGAAGACATGGCCACATGAGATGATCATGTAATGACCCGTGTGTAACCCATGTGTAAGAAGTTAACCACAAACACCTTGGATGTTGGTGCACAAGTGTGAGGTAAGAGATGAGCCCAAGAGGGGACTTTTGGGAGGTGCATGTGACAAGTGGTAACGTACCTTTCCGCCCTAGGAAGATCTTATGCGTTCCGAGGCGGTTTTAAGTCTGTTTTGGCTGATCTTGGAGCTCACTTTTGACCTAGTAGATGGCCTCAAACAATTGGCGTGCAAGAACAAAAGTTTCTTAGAATGAGGTCCTCTATCTACCACAGAAATTTCAGAGCATTTGGAGCTGAACGTGAATTCACCCATTTCACGTGCAAGCATATTTTTGCTCCTCAGGCCTCTACAAGATGCAAGGAGACTTGTGGTGAAGTTTGAGTGCATTTGGAGCTGCACGCCAATTGGGGAATTGGCGTGCAAATTGGCGTGCAGGCATATTTTTGCATGGTTCCCTTGGTTTTGTCATTCTAATGACCTTTCTCCAAAGGACCATGTTGAAATTTGAGTATTTTGGCCTATATGGGTGCGGATAGGTACTAACTTGTGTGATCAAAACTACGTCGTTTTGATCCCTGGGTTTACTTAATCAAAACTACGTCGTTTTGATGTGGATGGTGTCTATATAAGGAGGGCTTGAGTTTGAGTTTAGGGTTCTTGTGTTCCTTTGTTGCTGTGCTGCCTGGAGAGAGAGAGAGCTAGAGAGAGAGAGGGAAGGGGAGTTCTTGGTTCTTCGCCGGAGCATCTTGCGTGGGGAGGACGGCGTTTGGCGCGGGAGCAAGGAAGATCTGCTTTAAGGTAGGGGTTCTGTTCTTCCTAAACCCTCCTCTGTCCTAGGGTCCTAGGGCGATTCTGGTCGTATCTGTTTATATATTTATATGTAAATTCATATAGGTGTGATCTCCTATATGAATGTTGGCCTTCAATGGCGTGTTGTTTGGATATATGTATATATGCCTGCCAAGTGTTTGACATAATGCCTGTGAGGCCGTGCATGTTATGTGTTTGAGGTAATGCCCGTGAGGCCGTGCATGTTATGTGTTTGAGGTAATGCCTGTGAGGCCACGCACGTCCAGTGTGTTAGATTATGTCTGTGTGGCTGGGTTTATGAGCTTGTGGATATATGCATGCTAAGTGTTCGATGTTATTCCGGTGTGACTGAGCATACTAAGTGTTTGATGTTATGCATGTATGGCCATGTGTGCCGCGTGTTTGCTTGTACACCCGGTGGGCGTGGAAGCCTGGGACTGTTTTGTGGAACCCGGTGGTCGTGGAAGCCCGGGATCGTTTTGTGGAACCCGGTGGCCGTGGAAGCCCGGGACTGTTTTGTGGAACCCGGTGGTGTGGAAGCCTGGGACTGTTTTGTGGAACCCGGTGGCTGTGGAAGCCCGGGACTATTCTTGTAACCCGGTGGCTGTGGAAGCCCGGGAGTGTTTATGTACCAGCCCGTGTATGATTGCATTTGCTATTATAGCCTGTAACTACATCTGGTGGAATAATTGTAACACGACACAGCACTTGTACACAAGGCATGTAGATATTAGGTGCATGGGATGGGTTGGGGAGACATGATCCCCTGCGAGCCGGTGGTTGCTCACCCCTCCTACCATGTTGTTTTCTTTACAGGAACCTACAGGCGTTAGGTGGGAACACCAAGGTGGAAGACCATCTCCATTTTATTGTTTATTTCAAGTAATGTAATTTTATGATTTATGTAACCCAGGGTGGGAAATGTACTAAGGGATTGAATTGTAATAAGGAACATGGTTGTTTTGTGAACCTTTGATATGTGGAATTAAATAAAGATGTGGCTTGTTTGATTTATTGTAATTGTTAGACTTGTTTGTGGCATCCAGTAATCCAACCCCATTGCCCTCCGTGTGGGTGAATGGGGAGTCACGTACCGGTTTCCTCGGGTTGGAAATCCGGGGCGTGACAATATGGTATCAGAGCATGGTCTAGTTGGCCTAGGGTAATGGGCGGATCTGGTTATCTTGAGTCCTTTGGAGGAACCTGGAGGGACGTGCCTGATCAACACGGTCCTCTTTGAGCCTCTAAGGTGTACTTGGGGTAGTCCAGACCTGAGGTAGGATTTGCATGCATTGGCATTAGGGCACTAGTTGCATTTGTTGTCTTTGTGTGATTGTGTGGGTAACCGAGATAAAGCATGTGAGAGAAAATATGAAGAACATGTTTTAAATTGTGCAACTCTGATTAACTCTGATTTTATGACAACTTGAGCTGTGTGCTTGTGGAATTGCTGTTTGTGCAATGTGGTTTAATGAGAACTGAAATGTGTGCAGTGTGTGTAATTGTATGGATAAATGGTTTGAACGTGATAAAGTTTCAATTGTGCAACTCGAAATTTTGTGATGATTCGAACATGAAAGCAAGGAAAGGAAATTGTGGAATTGAAACCGTGTGCTTGGGAACTTGTGGCTTGTGAACTGTTAACAAAATAAAATAATAATAATAAAGAAATAAATAAATAAATAAAGACATTAAATTAAACATGTAATAATGTTGGTGTTCTGTGATGGAGCATGTGATTTGTTTGGTATGGTGTGCAATAAACGAGGTTATGAGCAATGCAATGGAATGTAAAATTGGTATAGTCTGTTAAATGTGAACCTATAGACTTGTGTGGTAATAATGCGTGTTATAGCTTAAGTTGCTTAGTCGGTAGCGGTCTCGCGATTGTTGAGATCATTGAGTGATAACTTAGAGCGCCGCCTTTTCGTGGAGCCAATGTCTCGAAAATTGTGACCGGTACAACTATTGAGGTAGCAAAGAAGCCTGCCCCCCCAGGCTGGGCAAGTGGGAGAGCTGCAGGATGTAAGTAATGATATAATCATGGCAGAGGTTGGCGTCTTAAGCTCGATTATTCCAGAGGTGAGGGATGCGATTCGACAACTGATCAGGAGCGAGGTACGCCGAGAGCTGTCAGCCCTCAACACCCCCCCCGTTTGAGTCCTGTTTCTCGAAAGATTGCGCTTGTTGTGGACAACCGGGGCACTGGAACAGAGAGTGTGCCAAGGAGCAGCACCGGTGTCGCCTCTGTGGAAAAGTAGGACGTCTTCGTACAGTCTGTTTTAGTAGGACCGGAAGTGATGCTAGGGGATTGGCTCAGCGAGCTAGGGGTAAAGCTCAACGCCGAGTCCCGATTTGGAGGCAGGAGGACTACCCAGTGAGGCCAGTGGAAAAGCAAGACAGAACTTCATTGGTGGTATCGTGCCCCTTTGGTGGGTTGTCGGTTGAGTCTCGTACTAGTTATGTGAGGCGGGGTGGACTTTATCATGTCCTGTTTGAGTTAGCATTTCGAATGGATGTGGTTGGTGACCTGTTAGGGAATAAATAAGTAAAAAGAGTAAATATAGATTTATAACGCTAGAAGAATAATAAGTGACTAATGAGTATCTGGGTGTTGATTTTATAAGTGAGTGATATTCAATTTTGGCACATGTGGATAATCAAAGTAACCAAATCTTGTAGGCAACCTTTTTTTTCTAGTGGGAGGAAATTTAGACTGGCTAGCTAGTAGAGCTTGAGGTGTGAGGTGATGGCTTGTGAGTTATTGTGTGACACCCCCTTGGCAACCTTGATTTAATAGAAATATGTTCTTCGACGGATAGAGGTGTGTGTTGGAGTACTGCTTAAAAAGGGATATTCCTATGGTTACCTTTCTTTCCAAGCGTTGTGATTGAGGGGAAAACGCAGATAGTATAGCCTGCTCTTAGAGTCTTTGAAGCGTTATCTTGTTGGCTAGAGTGGTCATTGCAAGTTCTGGTTAATAACTATATGGGTGTTCTGGGTTCTCAGATGGTCAAGCAGTGGCCATGTGTCATGTTTGTCGAGTGTGAAAGACCATGAGTGATGTTCTTAGAACATGTTGTGAAATGGGGATGCACACGTGTAAAATGTGAAGTGTTCTGGAGCTCAACTATCGGCTATGAGTGGGTTTTGAGGGTTATGCCCGGTGCATCAACTTGGTAAAAAGAGGTAAGCAAGTGAGATTTGGCAGGCCTTGTTCGGGCTATCTTTCTCTAAGGACTAAGGGTGTGCTTTTGCGTGGTAGGGCCATTCCTTCGGTTCGTATCTTGTGGGACTAGGCTTAGAGGAGGAGAGAAGGTGTAAGGCTGGTACGTTCGCTCGTCAGGTGTCTTGTGTTCCGTTGCTTGTGTTGCAAATGTGCTGGAAATTTGGTATTGTGTTGTTGTATGTATTGCATTCGTGGTAAAGGTATACAACAGAGTTACTACATGTGGGTGTTGTGACATGTGCGTAGAGAAGGATGAGGTGTAGTAGAATATTAAATGTGGTGTGAGGATGAAGGAGAGTGTTCTAGGTGATGTTGTGTATGTTATACCTTGTCTAGTGCGATGGCCGGCTAAGCTAAATATTAAAGTGTTGTTGTCTTGGAAAAAGGTTGTTTGATGCCAGAGTTGAGTCGGTTGTGACATTTTTGCTTGGACGGGGTGTTAGTGCTACTCCTTGAGGAGAGATTTATATCGGACAGATGTCACAAAGGTGTATGTTTTAGAGCAGTGGTGGTAGACGGATGACCTCCATCTGTACTCCTTGGAAACCTTTCATGTGCAGTATAACGGGGTAAGTGAGATGGTTCATGCCATCAAGGTGTTGGGGTGTTTGGGAGTAACGTGGAAGTCCCGAATCAGGAGTTTGCATGTCTTGTTTCTTATGCCTACCCGGAGGAATTGTAGTGACCACATTAAACTGAGGTTAAAGCCTGAGTATTTCTTGGCCCATTTGAGTGTTTCATTGGTGTGTAGGAATAGAACGTGATGGTTGGTATGGCGGGGATAGTGGGAGATTCCCTTGTGACCTATGAGTGGTGACACAGAGGATTCCGTTGTTGTCATGTTGCAGGTAGGAGAGTTTTCCATGGTGGAGAGAACTATGTTGTTGGTACCTACCCATCGTCAAGGACTTCCTATCGTGTGGTCCGTCTGCTGGCTTGGTAAGGCATTATCTCTTGGGCTGTACGGTAAGCCTCAGTTGTGAAGGCTGTGTGGGACCTTGACGGATCCCTGTTCAACCGTGATCACGGATGCTAGCCCGAAGTGTCCGAGAGGCGTTATAGTGTAGTGTTCTGGTTCATAGACTTCTTTTAGTCGATCCTCACGGTCGGTGACAGGTGAT
Organism: Taxillus chinensis; assembly: GCA_023512835.1. Lineage (NCBI taxonomy): Eukaryota > Viridiplantae > Streptophyta > Magnoliopsida > Santalales > Loranthaceae > Taxillus > Taxillus chinensis. The sequence goes on from CM042085.1 coordinate 37,026,986, forward strand.
AGTCGGATGGTGGATTTTGGTCTTACCATGGTTGTGTGTGTGGTGCTGCATTTACTGTTTTTAGTGCATCCTTGGACTTCGTTGGGCGCCAGGTTGACTGCAACCAAGTGGTTAAGGGCACACTCCATTCTCGTGTTTCTATGTCTAGGCTTGTACTCCGTTCTGCGTCCCCATTGGCGTTGGTGGGGTTTCCATGTTCCTCGCTTGAGTGCGGTGGTTTTCGCAGTGATGATGGTGCTGCTGAGGTGAGCTCCCTGTGTGGGAATGTGATTGTGGTTTGCCTAATGCTATCCTATTTGTTTGTGTTTCATTGTGACCTCATTGTGCTTGCTGTTAGGGTGAGGTCTACCTATGGGCTGCGGCTGCATTGACTTCAAATCCCAATTGTTGGGTATTTTACGTTGTGGAGTGTTGGTTCTATTGTGACGCGCGTAGGCTAATGGTGTTGGCCTTGTTCGGTTGTTGGGGTCTTAGCGAATTTGTGGGAGGTTTCTCGACCTCACTATTGTCAGACTTGCTCCCATGCGTTGTCTTCTCGTGATGTTTACTACCTGCTTCCTCTTTTCGGGGATGAAAAGTCCAAAGGTGGGAAGGTTGTGAGGACACTCCCTGCGGATGAGTTTATAATGATGGTGAATGGGCAGTGGAACGTTAAACGTGTAGTAGTGTTTCGTTTGTGAGTTGTTCCTTGTGGTGGTGTTTATGATGTGAGTTGCTCTGTGACCTATGTGATCTGTTAAACGTGTTGGTGATGGGCGTATATGTCGTACACCGTCGTGACGTGAATACTTGTGACATGTGTTAGGTGAGGAGAACAAGGGTTGTTGGTGAGATTAGAATATGTGTTTCCTTATCATGCTGTGTTGTATTGGGTCTGTGGGTACGTGCCTTCATGTGTGTTATTGTGTGATATCTTCATTCGCGGGTATGTGAATGGTTGTGGATGATGTGCATCAGCATGTGCATTATGGAAAGTGTATTGTCTTTTCGCGGACGACACGTCCTATGGAGGAAATATGGAAACGCGGAACCTTGCTGCGTGAGCAACCCCCCAGCGTTGTTCGAGGACGAACAATCTTAAGGGTGGCGGGGTGGCTGTTGGCTGGTGTATTTGTATTTCCTTTCGACTTTGTGCTTGTGATGTGTATTTGCGACATGCGGATATGTGTTATATGCATTATTGTGAGGCATGTGGTTATGGATTATGGTGGTACCTTGTTATGTGCTGTTATGTGCTGTGCGCGGTGTATGACCCATTTGGGTGTTGTGGCTTGCCGGGTGGCAAATGGGTAGCTTGTGTTTGTTTTCCTCGTACGTCATTTCTTTTCGAGGACGAAAAGTTTTAAGGGGGAGAGGATGTAATGACCCGTGTGTAACCCATGTGTAAGAAGTTAACCACAAACACCTTGGATGTTGGTGCACAAGTGTGAGGTAAGAGATGAGCCCAAGAGGGGACTTTTGGGAGGTGCATGTGACAAGTGGTAACGTACCTTTCTGCCCTAGGAAGATGCTATGCGTTTACAAGGCGGTTTTAAGTCGTTTTGGCTGATCTTGGAGCTCACTTTTGACCTAGTAGATGGCCTCAAACAATTGGCGTGCAAGAACAAAAGTTTCTTAGAATGAGGTCCTCTATCTACCACAGAAATTTCAGAGCATTTGGAGCTGAACGTGAATTCACCCATTTCACGTGCAAGCATATTTTTGCTCCTCAGGCCTCTACAAGATGCAAGGAGACTTGTGGTGAAGTTTGAGTGCATTTGGAGCTGCACGCCAATTGGGGAATTGGCGTGCAAATTGGCGTGCAGGCATATTTTTGCATGGTTCCCTTGGTTTTGTCATTCTAATGACCTTTCTCCAAAGGACCATGTTGAAATTCCGAGTATTTTGGCCTATATGGGTGCGGATAGGTACTAACTTGTGTGATCAAAACTACGTCGTTTTGATCCTGGGTTTACTTAATCAAAACTACATCGTTTTGATGTGGATGGTGTCTATATAAGGAGGGCTTGAGTTTGAGTTTAGGGTTCTTGTGTTCCTTTGCTGCCGCTGCCTGCGAGAGAGAGAGAGAGCTAGAGAGAGAGAGGGAAGGGGAGTTCTTGGTTCTCCGCCGGAGCATCTTGCGTGGGGAGGACGGCGTTTGGCGCGGGAGCAAGGAAGATCTCGCTTTAAGGTAGGGGTTCTGTTCTTCCTAAACCCTCCTCTCGTCCTAGGGTCCTAGGGCGAAATCTGGGTCGTATCTGTTTATATATTTATATGTAAATTCATATAGGTGTGATCTCCTATATGAATGTTGGCCTTCAATGGCGTGTTGTTTGGATATATGTATATATGCCTGCCAAGTGTTTGACATAATGCCTGTGAGGCCGTGCATGTTATGTGTTTGAGGTAATGCCTGTGAGGTCGTGCATGTTATGTGTTTGAGGTAATGCCTTGTGAGGCCACGCACGTCCAGTGTGTTAGATTATGTCTGTGTGGGTGGGTTTATGAGCTTGTGGATATATGCATGCTAAGTGTTCGATGTTATTCCGGTGTGACCGAGCATACTAAGTGTTTGATGTTATGCATGTATGGCCATGTGTGCTTTGCGTGTTTGCTTGTACACCCGGTGGCTGTGGAAGCCCGGGACTGTTTTGTGGAACCCGGTGGTTGTGGAAGCCCGGGACTGTTTTGTGGAACCCGGTGGTTGTGGAAGCCCGGGGACTTTTTGTGGAACCCGGTGGCTGTGGAAGCCTGGGACTGTTTTGTGGAACCCGGTGGTCGTGGAAGCCCGGGACTATTCTTGTAACCCGGTGGCCGTGGAAGCCCGGGAGTGTTTATGTACCAGCCCGTGTATGATTGCATTTGCTATTATAGCCTGTAACTACATCTGGTGGAATAATTGTAACACGACACGGCACTTGTACACAAGGCATGTAGATATTAGGTGCATGGGATGGGTTGGGGAGACATGATCCCTACGAGCCGTGGTTGCTCACCCCTCCTACCATGTTGTTTTCTTTACAGGAACCTACAGGCGTTAGGTGGGAACACCAAGGTGGAAGACCATCTCCATTTTATTGTTTATTTCAGTAATGTAATTTTATGATTTATGTAACCCCAGGGTGGGAAATGTACTAAGGGATTGAATTGTAATAAGGAACATGGTTGTTTTGTGAACCTTTGATATGTGGAATTAAATAAAGATGTGGCTTGTTTGATTTATTGTAATTGTTAGACTTGTTTGTGGCATCCAGTAATCCAACCCCATTGCCCTCCGTGTGGGTGAATGGGGAGTCACGTACCGGTTTCCTCGGGTTGGAAATCCGGGGCGTGACAGATCATGGCATACCATAAACATCTTCATGCGAGCTTTCCACTGGGAGAAAAGTTCAGGTGTGAATTTGGGCGGTTTCGTCAGAGTAAAACCAGAACTCCGTGGTTGAGGAGCGGCGGCAGCAGCAGGTTGAGGTGGGTCGACGTTTTCACTGCTGCTTCGATTTGGGATGGGCTCTTGTGCACCTCCGGAGTTAAGGCGAGTGTTGAATAGCATACTTCTTTCTTCGGCCATTGCTTAGAGTAAAAGAGTGGATCTCTACTTTTGAACAAATAGACTGCTCTGATACCACTTGATGGTCCCTTGGAGCCTAAAGGGGGGGGGGTGAATAGGCTCTTATCGAAACTCTTTTATTCTTTTAAGGCACTGCACTAATCTAGTTAAGTGAAAGAATCACTGCAGAAGTAACCAGATAGTGGAAGTATTTTGTTTTATTATCAAGAGATAATTACAACAAAATAGAAGCAACTCTCTTACACTCTGTTTTACAAAAGGGATTCACACACTAACCTAGTTTGTATCTTTGAGCTCTTGTACATGCACAGAATTAATTCAGGCTAATTCACTCTCCTTTTTGCCCCACCTTTTTCACACATATACAAGTATGGATATTTATACAAACGTTCCTAAGAGACAACCTCGGAACTTAAAGTTCCGGAATGCGTTCAGCACTAACTGTTCCTCGGTAATCTCTCTGTCTTGACTGCTGCGGCTTGTGGAGCTCAAGATCTTGGGTTTGAAGAATATAAGTGCATTTGTGAGTTCCCAAATACAATTGAGGTTGTGTCCACATATTCGGGTGATCCACATGTAAGATTCTTCAGGTATTCAATAAGTTTGTCTTACATCGGGACGCCACGAGCTGATAACTTTAAATGCGGTGAGTTGAAGTAGTGTCTTCTTGGTCCGGTGTAATTTTCCTTACTCCGTTGCTAATGAAGCTCGGAACCTTACTCCGTGTTAGTGGTTGCTTACTCCGTATCTATTTAGTACTGGAATCCTTAGTCCGTGACAGCGCTTTCTTACTCCGCATGTAAGTTCCTTACTCCGTATGTAAGTTCCTTACACCGGGCGAGTCTTGAAAAGTCGGATGACTTATTCCGTGTCAGCGCTTTCTTACTCCGCATGTAAGTTCCTTACCCCGTATGTAAGTTCCTTACTCCGGGCGAGTAAGATATCCGGATTCCTTACTCCGCATCTAGTTTCCTTACTCCGTGTGAATAAGGACTCGGATCCTTATTCCGCATCAATACTTCCTTACTCAGCATGTATGAAAGACTCGGATGCCTTACTCCGTGTCTTCTTCACTTTAGTTCGCTTGAGGGGAAGACTTAACTATTTAACTCCATTTCAATCCTTTTGCTTCGTGCGACCTCGTTGACCAAGACTCTTACTCCGCATTAGTTTGACTTAGTCCGTTTGAGGTACTTAGGAACATATTCAGCAATCCGTAGCCTTTAAGTTCTTAGTCCGCACGAATGTTCCTTATTCCGTATGTATTTGTGACTTGGTTATTTACCAAGTGTTTGACGACACTCACTCTTGTCCGGATCAGGATTATGTATCCTGTCCTTAGCTTTGCTCTCACGAGTGCATCTCTGGATTAGTAACATATCTTCTGCAATGATCAAATAAACACAAAAGATCTCAGATCAAATTACATAAGGCTTTATCAGTATTATCCAAATTCTGGGTTTGATCCAACATCCGCCTTGATGCATATGAGAACGCAAGAATTTATAAGAAGCGGACAAAAAGGTGGCATGATTCTCACATACAACGGTGCCAGATTAACGTGGGAGATGAGGTTTTGCTATTTAACTCTTCTTGGGGAAGTTAAAGTCTCGTTGGAGGGGACCTTACCGTGTTCTTTCGGTGTCCCCACATGGAGCCGTTGAAATATGGAGAGAGTCAACCAGCGCGTTCAAGGTAAATGGGCAGCGGTTGAAGGTCTACCATCCACGACAGCCCCTGAACCCAGTAGAGGTGCACAACCTTGCAGTTCCTTCCTTGTCCACCTGAATCGGTGCATGATGTCGAGCTACCGATGTTAAACAAGCGCTTCGCGGGAGGCAACCTGCTCTATATCTTTTCCTATATCCTTTTTATTTTTATGTTTCTTTTGTGATCTTATGTTTGATCTTTTGTTGGTGCTTGCATGCGAAAATACATTGCTTATATTTGTGTTCTATCAAAAAAAAAACCAAAATAAAAAAAAAAAGTTGACTCGAGCATTGGGCATCGGGCCCTCGGGCGGTTTTTTTTGCCCCTTCTCTTCGCTGCTCTACGGTTTCAAGCTACCCGGTTTTTGTTCCAGGTTTTGTTCTCTTTTTCTTGTTTCTTCCCTTTGCTTGCATTGCGGACATTGTAACTTTTAGTGTGGGGGAGGGGTGTTTTATCCTTCTTGGTTTCATCTTTCCGTTTTCTTCAGAAACATCCTAAACCCTTATTTTTCTGTTTTATTTGCATGTTTATTGCTTATTTCTTTCCTTTTGGATGGTTGTGTTCCTTGTCTTGTGTTGTTATGCACCATTAGCTTTGGTAATTGTGATCATAGGCCTTTTATTGTGTTTCTGTTCTGCTTGGAGTGATCTCACCATGTGTAGTGAGTTAAGGACTTGGATGCTTATTAGGCCACTACTTAGAGGGTGAATGCTTTATTTTTGGGGTTGTGAGTGGTAAAATAATGTGATCACATCTATTTTTATTCTGTGTTGTCCTTGAGTTGATGGGCTTACGTAGAGCAGCTGTTTGCTTTGTTTGAGTTCCATTTGGTTTGGGTTGAGTCCCAAGAGATCCTAGATACGTCTGAGTGGCCTTGAGTAATTGTTTTGGGGTTGAGAGTCTACGAGTTTGGTTGTGCTTTCTTAGTTTATATGAGGGTATGATTATATTATTTGGGATATGTGTGTGATTTCATAATTAATTGTGATTTCTGCATGATATGCAATGTTTTATGTGCTACCATGATTGATGTATGAGATGCCTTGATATATGATATATGTGATGTTATAATTTTTTGATGTACATAAGGCCTAACTATGGGATAGATATACACCTGTGAGGTTAGTTGTGGTACAAGCCAATGGGGCTAAGATGATGGTGCCTAAGACGCATGACTTATGTTGGGGCCTGAGAGGCTACATGATGATGTGATGGTTTAGCTTATCTGTGACACTACATGAGCATATGTGCTGGACCCTATTTTGTTCGGGTTGGACACATTTTATCAAATTCAATTTTCCTCCATGCCACATCGATTTGTTGAAATTTTGTAGAACAACAGAGTCATGACCACTGAGCCACAAATGCCTGATTTCAAGACATTATTCAAGAAAGGCCTCCAAATGCCAAAGAGCCAGTTCTGGGCAATAGAAAATAAAATTCAGGATCAATGCCTTCGACCACGCTCGATTCCGAGGTCAAACGAGGAAGATATGGTCAAAAAAGCACTTAGGCCGCCAGCGGGGGTCAAAATGGTAATTGACTTTTCAAACGGCACTTCGAATCAGGTCACGAACCTCATATTTGCATCCTACTCGTCATTTTGAGAATTTTGACATATATATTGTATATATTCTCTCCCAAGGATTTTTCAATAAAAAACAAAAATAAAATCATTTTTCTGTAATAAATACTCGCAGTACAGGCTTGCTGTAAAAATGAGATCCTTTTTAAATAAAATTGACATGGGGTCGCTCGTCATGACGTCCCGAGTCGAAAAATAATTTTTTCGAGATATTTTGAAATCCAGTTTGTCTTACCGATCCCAAAAACCTAAAGACATCAGTTGAAAACCCAAAAAACAAAATATTTTTCTGCTTTTCTTTTCTTTTCTCGCCCACTCCAGGCCATGTGTTAGCCCGTTAGGACTCCTTTTAGCTGCTTAAAAATCAAACCGTTAGGACTCCTTTTAGCTGTTTAAAACAAATTGTACTTAATTTCAACTTTAACAAACAACTTAGGGAAATAAAAAGAAGTAAACCTTTAGGCCGTGTGAAATTTAACATCACTTTTAGACTAGTTAAACTTAGGCAACAGTTAAAACAAGTTAGAAACCTCTAATTCTTAAGATAGGTACCAAAAGGGCATCGTGGGGGTGCTAGTACTTCCCCATGTGTAATCATCTCCCGAGCTCATCCCTAAGCGGCATAACTAATTTCCTTTTAGGTGACCAACCGCACCCTAAAAACAGTGAGTGGCTACTCCGTATTTTTCATCACCATTCGGATGAAGGTTGGGGGGAATCACACCCCAAAAGCGGTTTCCCTCTCGAACGAAACCGGTGATGACAGCTGGCGACTCTGCTGGGGACAGTTAGAGAGTTAGGCCTAGGATTAAGATTAAGAGGTTTATTCTTTGTTTTAAATTGTTTTTATTCTTTCATTTTTTATTCTTTATTTAATCGATTTATTTTCTGCGTTTAATCGCCACTGTATGGTAGTTTTGATTTACGCGCATTGATGCCCTGATAATCGCGTTTTACGACTTTCTATAATTGTTGCATTCATGCAAAAACCTTATACCCGGGTTTTATTACAGTCTAGGTTAGCGAGGTTTATTAGGGTGCCCTGCGCGTTAATCATTATCCGTAAAGGGACCCCGGACCCCTCCGGTAAATCCCACGGTGTACGGAGCCCTTTAGAGAGGAAGTTTGGGGACTAACGAATAAGATAGGGTGAGAAATCATGACCGATTGGGGCCACACCGACCCACATGTTGTTTGCCCATTTTAGCTTTCCTTTTGAAAGATAGGTTCATCCACATTGAATCATGTTGTTTTGTTACTGTCTTTTTTGTATACTATCATTTGTGCTGTCTTTTTACTAACTTTTTTTATACATTCGTTTTCACTAACATTGTTTTTATGTGAATTGTATCATTATTATTGTTTTTTTCATAACCATGTCTTATTCTTCATATTAATCATACACTCTAGGACACATAACCTTGACATTCATCATAAGTCCACCTAAGATTTGTGTTTCATTCCCTTTCTCATGTATTCTTTCATCACATAGATCGCCTCAACACTGTAGAGTTAGGTGTCCATTCAAGAATACACCATTCAATTTAGGTGTATACGACATTAGTCCTCATTAGTCCATGGGTATTGGGTGCCCATATCGGGTTACTCAGATACATCTTCATTCATGCTTTTCACATATTTACATTCTCATTCATATAATAATATCAACACTTATGACTCATGTCATGTTTTTGTCACATCATGTAGATCCATGCATGCATGCATGCCAACAAATAAATAAATCAAAAGAAAACAAAAAAACTAAAAAACCAAGGAAAAATAGAAAACAAAAAAAAACCATCAATAAATCATATCGTAATCACATCATGTAAATCCATGCATGTATGCAAAAAAAAAAAACAAAAACAAAAAAACAAAAAAAAATCATCATCAGTTAGTCATGTCATGTAGATCCATGCATGCATGCATGCCAAACAAAAACAAAAAAGAAGAAGAAAAGAAACCCCCCAAAAAAGCCAAAAAACCAAAGAAACAAAACGGAAAAAAAGAAGCAAAAAAATCATTAATCATGTCATTCATGCATACATTCATTAAAAAAAATAAAAAAAATCAATATAATAAAATGGGGAGCTTATCATTTTGTTGATTCATTAGAACCAATTGGAATAAGCAACAATCTTGGTCCATGGCAGAGAATACAAAGGCAAGATTGGTCAGCTTGGAACAAACCCAACAAGAAATGTGCAGAAATCTTCGAAATTTGTAAAGGCAAATGAACAGTCTGACAGAGATGATGTTGAGATTAGTCAGAAACCTAAGACAAGGGGTCCCACATCAACAACAAGGCCAGGAAGCATTGCAACCACCGACTCTCACACAAATGTAGACACTAGTTCATGACCATACTTCTGTATGTCAAAGTATCCCACCGATTGTGGGGCATGAGGTAGAGGTACCGAAGTCCCAAACACCTAAGGAAGACTGGAAGCGGTTGAGAAGACTGAAGCTTATGGCCTGATTAGCCCAGATGAGCTATGTTTCATCCCTAGTATAGTCTTCCTTCTAAAATTCAAGATGCCCGAGTTTGAAAAGTTCAATGGTACCGAAAGTCCAAAATTTCATTTGATCATGTATTGCACGAAGATGGCTGCTCATGTAAGGAATGATAAACATTTGATACATTGTTTTCAAGAGAGTCTAACTAGAGGTTCCCTTCGATGGTACTTTCAGTTCAATAAAAGTCGCATCAAGACATGGCAGGCTCTTGCAACTGCTTTTCTTAATCAATACAAGTATGTTTCCGAGCTAGTCCCTGATAGGATAACATTACAAGAAATGGAAAAGAGGCCAAGTGAAAACTTTAAAGACTATACGAGGCGCTGGAGGGAGATAGCAATGGAGGTCCAACCACCGTTGACAGAAAAGGAACTTACCACATTATTCACGAATACCATGAAAGGGACTTATTATGAAAAGCTAGTAGGGAATGTGACCATCAGTTTGGCTAACCTAGTGGCCTCGGGAGAAAGAATAGAAAGTGGTATTAAGCAAGGGAAGATTTGTGAGGATAAGGCAGAAGAATCTAGAAACCTATTACATGCGGCCTATAGAGACCTGTAGTTAGGTTGATATCGGAAGATAGTTGTTATTTGGTATTGCAGACACCATTTTTGTATTGGGCTGTAGTTGGGCCCAATTTGGAGTTTGGGCCCCGGAAGGATTTTGGTTGTGTTAAAGAATTAACATGAAAGTATAAATAAAGGAGAAAGAGAAAGAGATAGAAAATAGGTTATTTGCGTTCAATTGGAGAGAGCATGAAGAGTTGAGAGTGAGTGAAGAGAGAGAGAGAGAAAGTGGAACAACTTGGATTTGGAGCTTGGAGCTTGGAGCTTGGCTTTTGGGCTGATTCCTTTGTGAATCTTTACTTAGTAGGTGTTCCTAACCTTCTGTTTCATTTCTGTTATTAAGCCTATGTGAGTTGGGTATAAACCGTGAGTTTTAGCATGAACCCTAGATTTTGGAGGAAACCCAACTTTCGGGTTGTAATTGGGATTTAGATACGTAATCTGTGTTTGAGAACTACTATGCAGTTGTGTAGATGTAATTCTGGGATCTGGGGGTTTTCATAGACTGTGTTTTTGTGTGGATTAGGAAATCAACCTTGGAAACCTATTCTTAGATCTAGAACTGAATCTGTATATATATATATATATATATATATATATATATATATATATATATATGTTTATAATTGTGATTACGTTGGGTTATGCGATTATGAGCATTTAGGGCGTGTTATATGGTATAAATTGTGGTTTATTATGTACGAGAATGGGTTGCGGGTGTCTGGAAGTCATTGGGCCGATTGCAGACGAAGAACAAGCTGGAACGACGATGAATAGTGCTGCTTGGAGTGTTATCGCATTTTGGGAGCAGGGTCGAAGGTTGAGGGTCGGAGGTCAGCAGCTGCGAGGCTTCGAGACAGACCTTCAAGGCAGATCTTCGAGGCCGTGTTTCCAGAATCTTCGACGCAGAGGTCTTTGAAGTCGTGTTTTTAGAGATCTTCGAGGCTTCGAGACAGGTCTTCGAGGCTGTGTTTCCAGATCTTCGAGGGTGTTTCTATGAGTCTTCGAGGTTGAGTTTCTACAAGTCTTCGAGGCTGAGTTTCTATGAGTCTTCGAGGCTGAGTTCTACGAGTCTTCGAGGTTGGGCTTCGAGCTTCGAGGTTGGGTTTTTTTGAGAGCCTTTGGGGCTAGTCCATTAAGTAATTCTTATGCCTTTTCATCGGTATGGAATGTTGTTGTTTGCTTGACATAAAATATTATGTACAAGGGTTGGTTGATTTGGTTGGCTAGTCAACTGAGGTCCCATGCAGGGCTGGTTGTTAACCAAGGTCCCCTATATGGATGGTTGATAGCGAAACGTCCCACGAGTGGCTGCTTTTATGCTGTGGTCCCACTATGGCGAGTAGGCTATAAGAACATTGCTCTGTGCTAATCAGCTATGTTGTAAAGTTTGTGTGACTTGATTGTGTGTGGTAGTCTGTGTGACTAGACTGGGTGAACCTTGTGTGTATGCTTTTATAGTACTCTGTTGCGTGGATGATTTTAAGTGTGTGTTTATATTTTCCTTGGTATTGCATAGAACATCTGGTGCATGGTTGTATACTTATATACATTCACCGGCATATGTATACACGGTGTGTTGTAGGTCACCTACTGAGCCTTGTGCTCACCCTACATTGTTGCCTTGACTTCCAGGTTCAGGCAGGAAGTAGCTTGGGGGTTTGCCGTTGACCAGATCGAGCAAACCGGACCATTTTTGATGTATGGGACTATGTTCATTTTGTATTACTATTGTAATTGCTTCTTGGACATGGGTCCATGATTGTGTACTGTATCTCATGTTTGACATTATATGCTATGATGTGATGATGCTTTCATTCAGTTGCATGATTTTTGGGAGTACAAGAATACCCTTGCTGTATGATTGTACAGGTGCATTTGGGCAGCACTCGTTGTAGGCCCTTTTTGGGTGCTAGTCACTAACCCCTTGCCCATGGGTGCGGGTATGGGGTAGTCATATACCCGGTTCCGGGCCTCCCGGAGTTGGGGGCGTGACACGGCCGAAGAGGAAAATACATGTTCGGGTAATCAAAAGCCTAGCTATGAAGTACCGAAAGAGATAAGTCTTCCATACCTAGCATGGTATGACTCGAAAGCCCGTTGTGAGTATCATTATGGAGGAATTGGTCATAATATCGAGAGATGTATGACATTCAAGAGAGTAGTTCAGGCTTTGAAAAGAACAAACCTCCTGAGCTTTTCAAATGATAGATCACCTATGCTCAAGTAATATCATGTAGTCCTGTTGTTGTGTGAATCATGAAGGTTTTTTGTTTTTCTTCGAATTTCTCCAAGGCCCTTTTATAATAAATGCTTTTTCAAAATCCATTTTCAACATCGCATTCATGTAATGGTTGTCATTTTCTTGTCCACTCTCATGGTGTGTGTATTAAAGCCTAACAGGGGCATATGAAACAAAGGAAGTTCGAACTATTGGCTTGAGCTCGAGGAAGATCAAAGGGAGAACTTGAAGATTGAGGAGATCAGGAAATTGCAATTTTGGGCAACTCCATTCCCATTGGGAGGGACGCTATCAAGGAGCTAGACTGTTAGGTAAAATTCTTTCTGTCAAGAAAATGGATATAACTCTTCTTTGAATTATTTGAGAAAACATTTGATCATTTAAAGTGAGGAAAAGCCATCTGTTGTGCTACCTCGTAATAATACCCTTGCTACCCCATTTGAGCCTATAATGAAATTTCCTTTCAAATTACCTGATCTATAGTTCACCCCACATTGGGGTAGTTCTTTAAAGCCAAATCCCTTAAGAGAGGCAGTTTAGTACATATGCTGGGGCAGTTAATGCCTTATAGAGTCCCTGATGGGGATAACTTATGTCAAATTGGGGCAACCTTTGGTAAGAAAGAAAAAAAGCAGAGAGAAAATTCAATACGGACATGTTGGGGGCACAAGAAAGAAAAAAGAAAAAAAGAAAACAACCAAGAAAGGAAAAAGGGAAGCATTTTTAATCAAACCCATTCAAGGCAGTTCAGGAAGGAATAAATCAACCCTCGGGGCAGTTTTCGAGAAAAAAAAAAGTCAGTCTTGTGAGTCTCATGACAAAGATGAAGCCCTATACTGGGGCAATTTCGTCCATCTCTCAAAAAAAAAAAAAGAGATCAAAAAGAGAGTTAAAAGGATCAGCTTCTAGAGAGTTCACTCTGAACTATGGATCATATCCAACCTAAAATAAGTTTGAGTTTATTATATCCCTTTCTTGATAAACCCTTAAATCTCAAGCCTTCGTTACAGTCTTAGAAAAGTCCTCTCTGATTGAATGACGAAAGTTATTTTTCAAGTACTCAAATGAGAGTGGAAACCTCCAATACAAAAGGCGAACTTGATGAAAACCAGAAAGGGCATCAAGGGTAAAATACAAAGCCATCTACAAGGCAGAAGGGACAACAGAATCCATATAAGGCGGGCGTAGTGAGAACCCGAAAGGGCACTGTGAGTAAAATGTAAAGCCATGAACGCAACAAATGTACAAATGCAGCAGATCAAGTTGATGCCTAAACAACAACCTTTGATGGTGGAGCCCAAAACCATAAAAGCAGGAAGTGTTCAACCGCACCAAATCAAGGTAAAGCTCCAAACAACAACTTTCGGAGATAAAGTCCTTTGATCTACAAGATCAAGACAAAGCTTCAAACAGTAACCTCTCAGGGTAAAATCCAAAACTATTGAGTACTAACACGTCCAATCCAAGGATAAAATCCCGAAACTGTGAGACCAACCAGCCTCAATCTCAAAAAAAAAAAAACCCTCCAATCTCAAAAACCCTAAAAACCATTAAGTTCCAACATTTATAACCCATGAGGATAAAAACCCCAAAGCTTCAAGGCTATTATCCAACCTTAACCACATGGACCTTCAAAATCATCGAGCGCCAATACTCTTAACCTCAGCATAACCCTTAAAGCCAGCGAATACCAACATCCCTAACCCATAAATAGGAAAACTCTAAAAGCCATTGAGTACCAACATTTCCAATCTCCAAGGATAAAACCCCAACCTCTAAAACCATCCAATCCAGTCCCAGAAACCTTCAAAACTATAGAGTCCTAATGCCTCTAGCCCCAAAACCATTGACTAAATACCCCTAAAATCTACAAATCGGACCCTCAAACCATCGAGCACCATTACCTAGTCAAAGCTAGTCAAGTTCAAGTCAACTTTGTGGAACATACCCCTAGAGGCTCATACCCCTGCCATGAGGGGACGCCAAGGTATGATTGTATTGCATAATCATGTTTTGAAAATTGTTTTAAATCGTCTTTGAAAACTCATTTTTGAAATTTAAAAATCTTTTGTACAAAATGTTTATCCCTAGCAAGATCTCTCTTGATATTACTCAACAGAGTTGCTCTATCATCCAGGAAGACAGTGCTCAAGTCAAGCTCTTCGACTCAGTGAAGCTAAGAAGAGTAAACTCCCCAAGCAAAGAAAAACAAAGTTCCCCAGCATGATTGGAATAACTCCCTAATGAAGCAACTTCTCAACAGTGTTGTGATATTTTCCCAGCAAAGCGAAGCCTATCACCAACAACAGTGAATACCCAGTGGGTTAAGCTCCCCCCACTAAGCCAAAAAAAGAATTTCATGCATTCTGTATTCATTCATACATGCATCATGTGCATTTCTCTTTTTGCAGGTTTTGTGCGTTGTTCTCAAAAGCCTCAAACATTAGAAACCATTAACCAATCAAGGTTTCCAAAGCTCACCAATACCCTATGGCATCTCCATCAAACACCAATCGATGTTTCTAACAAGTTTTGTCAGGTTCTAGCTTTTTACATTCCTATCAGCTCTAGGCTTTTAATTTTTAGTATCCTTGCATCATAGGCGGTAATCCTTCGACCTCTGCAAAGCATTGTATGCAAGTAATCCTCCTGCCTCTGCAAAGTCTCTCAGGTTCTAGCCTTTTACGTTTCTGTTAGCTCTAGGCTTTTATTTTTTAGTATCTATGCATCGTAGGTGGTAATCCTCCAGCCTCTGCAACGCATTATAGGCAAGTAATCCTCCCGCCTCTACGAAGTCTCTTAGGTTCTAGCCTATTAAATTCCTGTCAACTCTGGGCTTTTAATTTTTAGTATCTTTGCATCATAGGCGGTAATCCTCCGACCTTTGCAACGCATTGTAGGCAAGTAATCCTCTTGCCTATGCAAAGTCTCTCAGGTTCTAGCCTTTTACATTCCTATCAGCTCTAGGCTTTTAATTTTCAGTATCATTGCATCGTAGGCGGTAATCCTCCGACCTCTACAATGCATTGTAGGCAAGTAATCATCTTGCCTCTGTGAAGTCTCACAACTTCTAGCCTTTTACATTCCTGTCAGCTCTAGGCTTTTATTTTTTAGTATCCTTGCATCGTAGGCAGTGATCCTTCAGCTTCGCAACGCATTGTAGGGAAGTAATTCTCCTACCCCTGTGAAGTTTCTCATGTTCCAGCCTTTTATGTTCCTGCTAGCTCTAGGCTTTTAATTTTTAGTATCCTTGCATTGTAGGCGGTAATCCTCCATTCTCCGCAGCGTATCATATAAAAGAAATTCTCTTGCCTCTGCGAAGTCTCTCATGCTCTTGCCTTTTACAGTTCTTGTCAGCTTTAGGCTTTAATTTTATGACTTTTCAAATCCAAATCTACCCTTTAGGTTTTGTGTTCTCTATTACCTCATGTCTCTTTTAATTCCCAATCCATTAAGCTTCTAGGATTTTATTCCAGTAAAATCCCAAGTTCTAGCAAGTACTCTGATTCCGAACAGAACCAACCCTTGGCAACAAGTAAGCCAGGTAAGTGGTCCAACCCGTCCAAACTAAGTCCGTCTTATCTTTGTGCACCATTTGAACATAAACGATACACAAAGAGGGGAAGTTGTTGGACCCTATTTTGTCCGAGTTGGACACATTTTATCAAATTCAATTTTCATCCATGCTGTCTCGATTTGTTGAAATTTTGCAGAACCATAGAGTCATGACTACTGAGCCGTAAATGCCCAATTCCAAGACATTATTTAAGAAAGGCATCCAAATGCAAAAGAGCCAGTCTTTGGCGATAGAAAATCAAATTCGAGAATCAATGCCTTCAACCACGCTCGATTCCGAGGTCAAACGAGGAAGATATGGTCAAAACAGCGCTTAGGCAGCCATCAGGTGTCAAAACGATAATTGACTTTTCAAATGACACTCCGAATTAGGTCACGGACCTCATATTTGCATCCTACTTGTCGTTTTGAGAATTTTGACATATATATTGTATATATTCTCTCACAAGGCCTTTTTCCATAAAAATCAAAAATAAAATCATTCTTCGGTAATAAATACTTGCAGTACAGGCTTGCCGTAAAAACGAGATCATTTTTAAATAAAATTGACACGGGGTCGCTCGTTATGACGTCCCGAGTCAAAAAACAATTTTTTCGAGATATTTTGAAATCCAGTTTGTCTTACCGATCCCAAAAACCCAAAGACATCAATTAAAAACCCAAAAACAAAATATTTTTCTGCTTTTCTTTTCTTTTCCCGCCCACTCCAGGCCATGTGTCAGCCCTTGATTGGCTGAAAACTAAATAAAAATCAAAATAAAAAAACCAAAAACAAAATAATAAATCATAAAAAAATAATAAAACAAAATTTAAAGCAACTAACACACACTCTCTCTCTCTCATGCGTGACTTTATCTCTATCACCTGTCGTATCCGTGATCTTCCTCCTCTCTCCTTCCCCATCACGTCTTCTTCCCTAAGGCCACGCCGCGGACGCCATGATCCCGGAGGACCACCGGACCACCATGCCTCACCCATCCTCCCAGCTCATCGCCTCTCCCCCGCGTCCCAAGTGTAACCATGGTCGGAGCCCTGGTCACCCTCCCTCTCTCAAGACTAACTCCTCACCCAGTAACCTTAACCCAACATCGAGTTCACGCCGCCGACCAACCATCCGAGCTGAACCCTAGCTCCATCATCTATAAAGGCTCCCTGGCTTCTCGGCTCTCTCGCTGGTTATCTCCTTGGAAGAAAATCAGCACCACATCCTTCTCTTCCTCTTCCGGCTTAAGCCCCCCGAAAAAAGAAATCCAGACCTTGCCTATCTCTTCATCTTGGCTCCCTTTTGCACACACCAAACCTCCCTTTGGTGAATAGGCTCTTAGTTAAAATTCTTTCTCACTCAGGCACAACACTAATTCTGGTTAAAAGAAATATTCAGTGCGAAAGATAACCAGATAGTGGAAGTATTTTGTTTTATTATCCGAAGATAATTACAACAAAAGGCACAACAATTATAGCTGATTACAACAGTACTCTCCTTTTCAAGTCACACACACACTGGCTAGTTTTTCTCTGTTTTGCACACGTACTCGCGCGTATCAGTTCTTACAATGTATGCACACCTTTTAGATATAAAACACTACATATATATATAGACATCATGGGAATCTATCTTGGAACTGTATTTTCCGAGCACTGTTTAAACATTATGTTCTTCTCTGAAAATGCTTCTGCTATAACTGCTACGGATGTGGAGCTCGAAATATTGGAAGCATAAGTGTATTGAATTACTTCGCTTGATTCCAATTGCATTTGGGACTGCATCCACATCTCCGAGTGTTCCACGTGTAGGATAGTTTAGCTCTTCAATGAGTTTTTCTTACATCGGAACACAGCGAGCTGATAACATAAATGTGGTATGGATAAGTTGAAGTAGCATCTTCTTAGTCCGATGTACATTTCCTTACTCCGTATCAACGAAGCTCGGATCCTTACTCCGTGTCAGTTGTTGCTTACTCCGTGTAAATGAAATCCTAAAATCCTTACTCCATGTCAACGCTTCCTTACTCCGCATGAAGTAGATGTGCGAAATCCATATTCCGCATCAGCGCTTCCTTACTCCGCATGAAGTAGATGTGCGGAATCGTTATTGCGCATCAACACTTCCTTACTCCGCTTGAGTAATGGTTCAGATTCCTTATTCCGCATTAGTTGTCCTTACTCCGCACCAGTCATTTCTTACTCCACTCGAATGAAAGACTCGGATTCCTTAGTCCATATTCCTTAGACAGCTGGAGCGAAAGACTTAATTTCTTTCTCCGCAATAAATCTCTCTTACTCCGTACGTGTTGTAGACTCGGATTCTCACTCCGCATAAATTGACTTAGTCCAAATAAAAAAGCTGATTCCTTAGTCATTTTGTCAAGTGATTAGTCCGCACGAAGGGTCCTTACTCTGGATAAAAACTTAGTTATTTACCAAGTGTTTGACGACACTCATGATAATTCGGATCAGGATTATATATCCTGTCCTTCGCTTTGCTCTCTGAATGTAAGTCCAGTTTAGGATTTTTTCTTCTGTAAGCTTAGAATAAACATGAAACATCTCAAATCAAATTACATAGGGTTTTAACAACATCATCCAAATTATGGGTTTGATCCAATAATCTCCCCCAATATGAATATGCCAAACCCTTTGTAATCTGATCTGGTTAGACAGCAAGATATACACAGAGACAAGGATAACACAAATTTCCACTATGTCAGCAACTGTAATACAAAGTAAGCCTTAGTACAAAAGTTATACTCAGAATTGTAAGGCTTACTGTACTTGAAGATCTTAGTTGCTGCCTGCTCCCATAGTTGCTTAGGCTGTTCTTTAGTACACATAAAAAAAAATTCCAGTTAGGATCATACTTCAAATGGAGCCTAATAAAGTAGCAGATATAGGCTCCACAGCTTTCTCCGTTAGGTTATTGGGGAACTTCTCCTATGCTCAGAATTGTTGAGTTAAGAAGAGCATTGGGAGGCAGAGGAGGTTGACCAATTGATTCGAAGAGTCCACTCTGTCTGACAACATTTGAGAAAGTCCAGAGCAGTGGTCCAAGCTGGCTTCTTCTCATTTCGTGTTCCACAACCTGACGGGAGTTATGCAGAATAACTCTCTTATCCTTGATAGAGAAGATGGCGAGCATGTGATGAGGAGTGCTGATCCTATATGGAATGAGAACAGTTGTAAGATCTTTCCATGGCTTATTGTTCTCGGTTGTTCCATTGATGAGGGTCTGAAGGAAGTCCATTTCCGGAAGATAGTGATCAAGCTAACAAGGTAAGATATCGATTAGATGCTCTTCTTGGTACATGGTGGGGAATAACCTCATCTCTTCCTTCACTGCCAAGGTAAAGTTGTCAATGTCCTTAGTGGAGAACTATCCTTTCTCCGACAGTAAGGTGCTTATGTCTGCAGGGGAGAAAGGGGACAGAGATGACAAAAACCTTTTTGGGGTGGAGGGAGCAGCACTCGCATATGTTATCATGGCTGCATGTACACGCCCATCTGTATCATAAGGGTCCAGTTCCGCGTATGATGGGAGAAACGTGACTTGCGAAGCCTGAGCGGATGAGGAGGGAGCTGCAGTGGAGGAGCTGGGGTAGTCAGAAGGAGCTGGAGCAGCACTAGACGTTCTAGAGAAGCGACTACATTTGGGAACCGGGAGGCCTGGAGGAAGAGTAAGTGCAGGTCTTTGGCTGGGAACGTCAGTAGTAGCAGGAGCAGTAGTGGAAGGGGATGGATCAGATGGGGCATTCTCCCCCTGTTTGGCAGATCGGCGAGGAGGGTGAGAGGGATGACCCACAACCTGAGTCAGATCCCGAACGGAAGTGGACAGTTCCGAAAGGGATTGGACAATAAGGTCCAGCTTCGGATCTAGTGAGAGAGAGGAGTTGGAGAGAGCAGAAAGGATTTGGGTCCTGATTTCATCAACTTTATCAGCAATGACCTGGGCCCAGGATCGATTGTCCTCTGCAATACGATTTAGCTGAGCAGAGACCATGGCTTCGGACAGGATCATGGCAAAAGAGGTACGCCCAAGGCCAAAATCAGGAGCCTTTGAGGACTCCCCCGCATGTAAAAGGGCAGGAGTGTGCAGGGCGGAGAAGTCAGCAGGTGGAGAGAACGGTGGGTTATCAGCAGCAGCAGCAGGTGTAGCGGAGCCACTTTGACCAGAGAGCTCAATGGTGGGAATGTCCGCAGGAGTGGAGGGACCAGCCTCATCAGGGGTAGGAGTCCGTTCATCGTGAGCAGGTCCGGAAGAGGCAGCAGCAGTAGGAGGTGTGGCCTGAAGCAGAGACGGCGTTAGAAAGCCATGTTCAGAGTTCCAAGCAATCATGGCCTCCGGGGATTGGGTATGTTTGGTGTAATACACCCGGAGAGCAGATTCAGGGATGTCTGCAGTGTGGGGGAGGCTGAAATGGAGCTAGTAGTCAGTCAGGATGTCGGTGGGAAGATGGTCGAGGTAGTCTTGAGGATCAACAATGCTTGCTGGAGAGGTGGCTGGAGGAGAGGTAGGTATGTCAGTGATGACGGCAGCAATAGCCGCAGTAACCGGAGAGGCGAGTGTGGGAGCATCAACAGCATCATCGGCAAGAGGAGGGATAGAAGCAGGGGCATCAGCAGGAGGGGCTGAAGAAACAGTCTCATGATGAAGCGGCTGAGAGGGCCCTGCAGCATCAGAAGGATTAGCGCGAATGCTGTGCTGCGAACCGCGTGAGCGTGCCGAAGCGGCAACGAACCAGATGTGGGAAGACCGGTGTGTGAAGCTAACCTCGTGACCCGAGCTAGGGGCTGGGTCACCAATAGAACTATCTTGATATTCCAATACAACAACGTGCGCACGAGAGACAGAAGGAGGGCGGACAGTGAGCGTCCCATCGGAGGTGAGATGAGGAAAGTAAAAGTTCTGCGGGAAGGGAATCGTCAACTGGTCCTGGAACTGCGCGGGACGTAGATGTCTGAAAATTTGTGAGAGAATCCATCCAAAAGACGAATTCAGTTTGCCATTCCACATCACCCGAAATAGAAAATTGCCCCAGTCAAGAGGCAATTTCTCAAAGACCACGTACATCGCCAGGAGCAAATCGTATGGGACTGAGTCAAAAGCCATAAAGCGAGCCAGTAAGCACCGGCTGAGTATGGTGGCCATACAGCGATAGGGGCCTTGAAAAGACTTCAACTTGTATTCCTTCACCTTGGAGGGACATCCCATGGTAGTAGCCATGGTTTGAGCGCTCGGCCTGTAATCACTGCCGATTCGGAAATGGAAGACGTCACGGATCACTTGAGGGGTGATCTTAACGGGTTGACCTCGGATACCAGAGACAATAGACTGGTCACTGGATTCGAAGTGCTCATAGAAACTTTGGATGTCTGAAATGAGAAGATCAGCCGGGGCAGAGACGATGTCGAGGAGACCACTGGAGGCTAGCAAGGAGCGAACCTCGTCGAGCCAGGCAGGAGGGTCGGAAATGCCGCCCAGTCGACAAGATGGCAGGAACAACGCCGTAGAGAGCGGGAGATGCCATTGTAATTTGAAGATTTTAGGAGAAGCAAAGGGAGGTCTTTGGAGAATAGAGAGCAACGAGGGTTTAGGGTTCTTAGAAGTGAAAGCGATAGCCTCGCGCTCGCGTGAGAGTTCAGGATAAATAGGACCCGTTCCGTGGAAGCCAGCGGGTCTCGGGGTTAAGCGAGATGAGCAGTGATCCGCCTGACAATCCGATGTCATTAGACTTGATGTATTAGCAACGTCGAGTACACTGATGATGTGGCGGCCGTACTAACCATGCAATAATGACAGCTTTATGCATATTACCAAATTTTGAAAAGACAAATTACTAGACTCGAGACGTGCATTTAATGAACCATCATTATTCCTCCTCAAAAAGATGTGATGAAAGATAATCACTTGGTTTATCGCGAATTGAGAATTCCAAGAGTTAGGAGGAATTAAACCGACTCTCATCCGGGCTAGATATTGTCCGTGTGAACTATATCCGGATGATAGACAAACTGAGTCCATAATAAGAAAGTACTGAAGAAGATTCCTTTGCTGTCTTGAAGTCAGAATAAAGAAGAAGTACCACAACACTTCAAATCCGAGACATCAGACTTAATATAGCAATGAAGTGCAAAGAAAATCTGAACCTGTAGCTTCATAAAGTTTAAACTAAAAGAATAGAAGACTTAACAGGTTGAGTTTGTACAGATATGGAACAAATGGTTTAAGTAAAAACATCATAATCCGAACTACGAAGAAACAAAAGTTATGCATATGAAAGAATAGTAACAAGACATATATAGGAATTATGATCAGTTTACTGAAGAAAATGCATATGACAAATCATAAACACATAAGTTCATTTTGGTCAACATAGTGAATCCTTCATACTGACAGTGGTAGCTAAGATTAATTAATTCTATATGAATTTATTCAACCAAGGATTCATGAGTGAGTGTGAAAGAAAGAACACATGCTGGATGAGTAAACAGTTTGATTGTAATTGCTAAAATGCAAAAGATGAAGAAGAAAGACATACTATCACACCACAATTCCGATCCAACAATGCATATCCAGTCAGATCAACAAGTGAGAGTTTGGAGGAAGGAGTATCCGAGACATATCAGGGGTTCAGACATTTGCTCCCCCTTAGATCGTGTGATCCTCTCGAGGAAGAAATCCCCCTCAGATAGACAGCCAGGAAAGAGGTCACGAGACATATAAGGAGAGTATTACTTGATTAATAGTGAAAGCATTTTCTCCCCCTTAGACCATGCGATCCTCTCGATAGACATTTCCTGCTTGTAATGATTCGTGAGAAAATGCTGTCTATCCTTGATAAAACTCCACTTGCAGAGCTGATCAGACTGCAACAATGAATACATCCACCAGACATTCCGAGCTAACCCTTTTCCATTCTTCAACAGTGCATGTTAGAAATTCCATTCAAAATGAGAAATCATTAAACATGTGGTGATGGACGAAAAATGAATCATGAAGTCCTAAGGAGGGTTTATTCATATAAAGTTAATTATGTTTGCTTTACCGCACTGCAGTCTGGAGACACAAGCATCCTCCCATTATGAAAAATGAGATTAATATCAGAAGCATGAAGCAAGTCTATCAGTAAAGACCTATCAGCGTTAAGCACAGTATAAGTCTTGCACTTTCAATAAATACGCAATGCATGTTCTGAAGAAAAACTACTGTTGAGTAATTTAAATGAGAAGTTAAGCAGAAAAGTCAAGCATACCTAGTTTTAAGAGTAGTTCAGAGAATCTTGCATCAGGTAGGGGCTTTGTAAGTATGTCCGCTAGTTGAACTTCAGTTGCAACATGTTCCAGAGATATATGCTTTTTGAGAACATGGTCGCGAATAAAGTGATACCGGACCTCAATGTGCTTAGTCTTTGGGTGCATGACAGAATTGTTGCTGATTGCAATTGCACTGGTGTTGTCGCAGTAGAGTGGAACTGATGTCATGTTGAAACCATAGTCAGTAAGTTGACTTTGCATCCAGAGAAGCTGTGTGCAGCAACTCCCAGTAGCTATATATTCCGCCTCAGCAGTAGAGGTTGATACGGAATTCTGCTTCTTACTGAACCATGAAATTAATCTATTTCCTAAGAACTGACACGTACCGCTTGTGCTCTTCCTGTCAATGCGACACCCGGCGAAGTCAGCATCAGAATATCCGGATAAGGTGAAGTTGGACTCCTTTGGATACCAGAGTCCCAAATTCATGGTCCCTTTGAGATACCTTAATATCCATTTGACGTGAAGCATATGCGACTCTTTGGGATTCGCCTGATATCTTGCACAGATGCAAGTTGCAAACATAATGTCCGGCGACTTGCTGTAAGGTACAGTAAGGATCCTATCATCCCTCTGTACTCAGTCACATTCACTAATTTGACATCTACATCGGGATCTAACTTGGCACTGACTGGCATAGGAGTCTTGATGGGAGATGAACCTTCCATACCAAACTTCTTGATTAAGTCACGTGTGTACTTAGCTTCATTAATGAAGATCTCTTCCTTTAATTGTTTAACTTCTATTCCAAGGAAGTAAGTTAGTTCTCCCATCATACTCATTTCGAACTTGCTAGTCATCAACTTAGCAAACTTTTCACAAAGCTTTGGATTTGATGATCCGAATATAATATCATCTACATATATCTGTACGATCAGAGTATGTCCTTTCTCTTTTCGTAGGAATAACGTGGTGTCTATCTTCCCCTTTTGAAAGTTGTGAGCAAGCAGGAATTCTGACAGTGTGTCGTACCAGGCTCTTGGAGCTTGCTTCAATCCGTACAAGGCTTTCCATAGCTTGTAGACTAGATGTCCAGCCTTGGGTTCAATGAATCCTGGAGATTGATCAACATACATGTCCTCTTGAAGGTCTCCATTTAGAAATGCGCTCTTAACATCCATTTGATAAACAATAAAGTTTTCATATGAAGCATACGCCAAAAACATTCTAATTGCCTCAAGTCTTGCTACTGGAGCGAAAGTCTCGTCATAATCTATTCCTTCTTCTTGACAATAACCCTTGGCTACCAGTCTAGCTTTGTTCCGGATTACTATTCCATCTGCATCCAGCTTGTTCCGGAACACCCATTTTACTCCAATGACTTGTTGAGACTTTGGCCTTGGTACTAGTGTCCACACATCATTTCTCTTAAATTGATTAAGCTCTTCTTACATTGCTTCAAACCAGTTTGAGTCCTGAAGAGCTTCATCTACCACCTTTGGTTCTATTTGAGATAGAAAACATGAGTAAAGACACATGTTAGAGGTGGCTGCTCTTGTTCTTACACCAACAGTAGGATCACCAATCTCTTGATCTAAAGGGTGGTTTCTTGTCCACCTATAATTCTGTGCATATGATGGTGGATCCTCAATTATTTGAAGCTCTACCAGACAAGGTGGTTCAGGTTCAGGTGAGTCTTCTGGTTGAGCTTCTTTCGGACCCGATGTTTTAGTATTAATAGGTCTTGGAGAACTTAAAGGTTCTCTAGTACTATTCATTTCCATATTTACTGGTCCGGAAGGACTTGAAGGTACTCCGGGATTTTGGATATCCGTAAGAATGTGTCTGGAGTTTAATGGAAATCCAGAGTCCGATTTGTCCGTAGCATCATCCGTATCATTTCTTCGTGCTTCACCGGTGCCACGTGATTGGTCAGTATGTGTGACAGAAACATTCATAAACTTTGAATAGTCGATGTTGTCGTCCTGATCCTGCACATTAGAACTTGGAGAACCAACTTTTGACCAATCCAGGTTAGCTTCATCAAAAGTCACATGGATAGATTCTTCAACTTTAAGAAGTTTTCTATTAAAGATTCGATAAGCCTTACTATGTAGTGAGTATCCGACAAATATCTCATCATTAGATTTTGGTTCAAATTTATTCCGGGGTTCTTTGCCGTTGTTCAAAATGTAGCAAGTAAACCCAAAAGCTCTGAAATGTGAAATTGAGGGCTTTCGTCCTCTCCACATCTCATAGGGTGTTTTCATGGTAAATTTATTTATCAGAGTTCTGTTTTGAACGTAGCAGGCAGTGGACATAGCTTCGGCCCATAGACTAAGAGGAAGCTTTGCTCCTGCTAACATAGATCTGCCAGCCTCGACTAAAGTGCGATTCTTGCGCTCAGCTATCCCATTTTGTTGTGGAGTTCTGGGTGCAGAGAAGTCGCGCTGAATGCCCTATTCAGAACAATATGACCTCATATTTGAAAAATCAAATTCTGTATGTTGGGTCTCTAACATCCCATAGATCAATCCCACATTAGTTAGGGCGAACATTGAGGTCGTTCTAATGAGGTGGCTCATGTGCACCTTGTCACAACACGTTTTAATGGGTCGCGGCCCATTAGAAACAAATCCGTACGGGCTGCAGCCCATGGGTGGGCGCGCGAGTGCCAAAGCGGACAATATTGTGATAGTGAGTGCCCTGGCCGAGGTCCATCAAGTGGTATCAGAGCAAGTTCTATTTGTTCTAAGTAGAGATCCCACTCTTTCACTCTCAGCAATGGCCGAAGAAAGCAGTATGCTATTCAACACTCGCCTTAACTCCGGAGGTGCACAAGAGCCCATCCCGAATCGAAGTAGCAGTGAAAACATCGACCCACCTCAACCTACTGCTGCCTCTACTGCTCAACCACGGAGTTCTGGTTTTACTCTGACAAAACCGCCCAAATTTACACTTGAGCTTTTCTCCCAGTGGAAAGCTCGCATGAAGATGTTCATGGTATGCCATGACCATCTCATGTGGCCCTGTCTTCATCAGGAGATTCCAATTCCGATGACTATCGGAGAACATGGAGTTAGAAGGCCAAAGACGGATGCCGAACTTACCAACAATGAAAGAGCCTGGCAGTGCGCTAGTGAAAAGGCTCTGGCTTACGTTACATCGTCTTTGGATTCCGAGGCTTTCACGGACGTCCAGGGCTGCACGTCAGCAAAAGCTGTCTGGGATAAACTGACAATCCTCTATGAGGGAAGTCAGTCCCAGATGCAAAACGTGATATGTGCTCTCAGACAGAATTTGAGAGTTTCAATCACAAACCTGGTGAATCCCTTGAGAGTATCTATCGGAGATTCGGCAAGCTCATTCTAGAGCTAAAAACTATCAATGAACACTACACTCTGTCTCAAATCAATAACAAGTTCTTTCGATCCTTGCCGGATCGCTACTACTCCAAGCAGCTCCAGATGCAAGCTGACAAAAACTGGCCGTTTACTGCCCTTGAAGAAATATACGGAGAGCTTCGGACTCATGAGGTCAGATTCAGATACACTGACCGTGATGAGAAAATAGCTCGAAAAGAAAAAGGGGTAGCCCTCAAAGCTACGGAATGCTCCAGTAATCATCAAGAGGATGATACGGATGAATCAGAGAATTCTGACTCAGACGCAGAAGAGGAAATAGCTCTTCTTGTTAAATCCTTTGAACGATTCCTTCGGAAAAGTAGAAAAGGATTCAGAAGAGGCTCCTCATCATCCAGAAGGAAGGAACGATCGGAGTCGAGCTCCCAAGAATGCTTTAATTGTGGGAAACCCGGTCATTGGGCCAAGGAATGCAGATCCAAATCTAAGACGGCAGAGAAAAGTGACAAGGTTACTCCTCGACGTACCACCTCAGACAACAGCAAGAACAAGATGAAGGCACTCGTGACAAAGTACATCAGTGGCTCAGAAGAAGAGGAGGAATCCTCGGATGATGAGCCAACTCCTAAGCCGAACGTCTGCCTCATGGCAAATACTGAGGTACCTTCTATCTCTGAGATCATGAGTAAAATAGAATCTCTTATTACTGAACGTGATTATGAAAAGAATGAGAGACTAATAATTACTCAAATGTACAAAGATATGGAAAGTCAGAATAAACGTCTTGAATTTACTATTACTAGACTTGAAAAGGACATAGCTGACTTCAGAGGAAAAGAAGCTTGGTATCACGATCTAAGGGCTGAAAATCATCTGCTAAATACCAATCTCTCAGGCCTAAAAGTTATTGTAAAAAGACTCGAGAATGAACTTGAACAAGAAAAGGAAATAAATCGTAAGTGGCTTAAATCTGGGGAAATAGCCTCTTCATTTAGGTCTGATCCGGATAATGTTCGAGTCAAACCTGGCCTAGGCTCAGAATCATCAACCTCCAATGCTCAAGCTACTGAGTGTCCTCCGGATTTCACTCCAAAACTAACCAACTTATATCTTGTTAGTACGTCTAAACCGTTGGATGGTTTCATTTCAGGTGGCACCATAGTTTATGACTGTGGAGTCGAGGCTGTTATTGCACTTCTCGAAGCAGTAGCACCCGTAACTAATGATGAAGGGAAGGCTGCTGCAGTTAAAGCCAAAACTATAGCACCTAAAAAGAAAGGAAAGGCAAAGGCTGACGCATCTAGGGCCAAGAGCGTGTCACCCAAACGCAATGGATTAGGCCATAGGGAACATAGTAGAAAGTCTGTAAAATCTAAGAGACCTGTATCCCCTGTTTGTACTCCGCATTATAGTGTCTGTTCCATCTGTAGGGAAATAGGTCATTATCACTATGAATGTTGGAGTTTATCTGATAACTGGCTTTATAATCAAATTCGTACCAATAAAGATCAGTTCAATAAAAAGGGTTCTTCGAGCAAAACAAAGTCTAAACCTCAAAGGAGTATCTCTCCCAAGATAACCCAAATAAAAGAAGTAGCTAAAACTAACAAATTAAAGTCAACTTGGAGAGCTAAAAGTCCTAGCAAAGTCAAATCCAGAACTGTTGACATTACTGCTGTTCTTTCTAACCGCCCGAAACAAGTTTGGGCACCAAAAGTGTAAACTGTTGTTTTTCAGGAGCATCTCTGGAATGTACTTCCGGATCACTTGAAGTTAAAGATTAATCAAAGCACGTGGATCCTCGATAGTGGATGCTCCAGACATATGACGGGTGATCAGACTCTGCTTGTAGAGTTAATGAAAAACGAGGTCCATCCGTTTCATATGGCGACAAGAGCAAAGGAAAGACTGTCGGGTATGGCACTTTAACCAACGGCTGTGTATCAATCACTAGAGTTGCACTAGTCGAAGGTTTGAAGCATAATTTGCTAAGTGTCAGTAATTTATGTGACAAAGGATTTATTATTTCCTTTATGTCCAACACCTGTACAGTAAGGGAAAACTTATCTAGAGATGTTAAGTTATCCGGATCAAGAGATGGGGACATATACTCAGTGGTCTTAAGAAATAATTCTTCTGACCCTGTATGCTTCATCACTAAAGCTTCAGATGAAGATAGTTGGTTATGGCACAAGCGATGCGCACATTTAAACTTTAAGACACTGTCTAAGTTAGCATCACTTGATCTTGTCACTGGTCTACCTAAACTCAAATACTCCAGAGACATTCTCTGTCGAGAATGCCAACTTGGCAAACAGATCAAACATAGCTTTAAGAGCAAATCAGTTAACTCAATATCTGCTCCTCTGCAACTTCTTCATATGGACCTCTGTGGTCCTATTTCGTTCCTTCTGGGCTGGTGCGAGATATACCCTTGTGGTTATCGATGATTTCACCAGATACACATGGGTGATGTTCCTGAAATCAAAGGATCAAACTTTTGAGCATCTTGTAGATCTTTTCAACTGGATAAGCAACTCACAAGGACTGAGCATAAAGTGCATCAGGAGTGATCATGGTACAGAATTTGATTTTTCAGAAATGAGATCATATTGTTCTGAACAGGGCATTCAGCACGACTTCTCTGCGCCCAGAACTCCACAACAAAATGGGGTAGCTGAGCGCAAGAATCGTACTTTAGTCGAGGCTGGCAGATCTATGTTAGCAGGGGCAACGCTTCCTCTCAGTTTATGGGCTCAAGTTGTGTCCACCGCCCGCTATGTTCGAACGGAACTCTAATAAATAAATCTACCATGAAAACACCCTATGAGATGTGGAGAGGACGAAAGCCTTCAATTTCACATTTCAGAGCTTTTGGGTGTACTTGCTATATATTGATAAATGGCAAAAAAACCCGGAATAAATTTGAACCAAAATCTGATGATGGGATTTTTTTCGGGTACTCATTACATAGCAAAGCTTATCGGGTCTTCAATAGAAAACTTTTTAAAGTTGAAGAATTTATCCATGTGACCTTTGATGAAACTAATCTTGATTGATCAAAAGTTGCTTCTTCAAGTTATATGGATGATACTACGGATGATTCGGACTTAGGACTACCATTAAGCTCCGGACATACTCCTTCGGATACCCAAAATTCTGGAGCACCTTCAAGCCCGTCCGGACCAATTAACACTAAAAGAAACAGTGTTGAAGAACTACCTAGTTCTACCGTACCTTCTAATACGGAAACATCTGGTCCGGAAGAAGCTCAACCAGCAGATATAGCTTAACCACTTAATCTGGCAGAGCTTCAAATTATTCAAGATCAACCATCACATGCACAGAATTATAGATGGACACGAAACCATCCCTCAAATCAAGTGATTGGTGATCCTACTGCTGGTGTAAGAACAAGAGCAACCACTTTCAACATGTGTCTTTACTCATGTTTTCTATCTCAAACAGAACCAAAAGTGGTAGATGAAGCTCTTCAGGATTCGAATTGGATAGAAGCTATGCAAGAAGAGCTGAATCAATTTAAGAGAAATAATGTGTGGACTCTAGTACCAAGGCCTAAGTCTCAGCAAGTCATTGGAGTTAAATGGGTGTTCGGAACAAGCTTGATACGGATGGAATAGTAATCCGGAACAAAGCCAGACTGGTAGCCAAAGGATATCGTCAATAAGAAGGAATAGACTATGATGAGACCTTTGCTCCGGTAGCAAGACTTGAGGCAATCCGAATGTTTCTGGCGTATGCTTCATATGAAAACTTCATAGTTTATCAAATGGACGTCAAGAGCGCATTCCTAAATGGAGATCTTCAAGAGGAGGTGTACGTTGAACAACCTCCTGGTTTCATTGAACCTAAGGCAGGACATCTAGTCTACAAGCTTCAGAAAGCTTTATATGGTTTGAAGCAAGCTCCAAGAGCCTGGTACGACACACTGTCAGAATTCCTACTTGCTCACAACTTCCAAAAAGGGAAGATAGACACCACCTTATTTCTACGAAAAGAGAAAGGACACACTCTAATTGTACAGATATATGTGGATGATATCATTTTCGGATCAACAAATCTAAAGCTTTGTGAAGAGTTTGCAAAGTTGATGACAGGCAAGTTTGAGATGAGCATGATGGGAGAACTGTCCTACTTCCTTAGAATAAAAGTTAAACAATTGAAGGAAGGAATCTTCATTAATCAAGCTAAGTACAGTCGCGATCTTATTAAGAAGTTTGGTATGGAAGGTTCATCTCCCGTCAAAACTCTCATGCTTGTCAGTGCCAAGTTAGATCCTGATGTGGACGGCATATCAGTAAATGTGACTGACTACAGAGGGATGATAGGATCCTTGCTGTATCTTACAGCAAGTCACCCAGACATTATGTTTGCAACTTGCATCTGTACACGATATCAGGCGAATCCTAAGGAGTCACATATGCTTCATGTTAAACGGATATTAAGGTATCTTAAGGGAACGATGAATTTGGGACTTTGGTACTCAAAGGAGTCCAACTTCACCTTATCCGGATACTCTGATGCTGACTTTGCTAGGTGTCGCATCGACAGGAAAAGCACAAGTGGTACGTGTCAGTTTCTTGGAAATAGATTAATTTCATGGTTCAGTAAGAAGCAGAATTCCGTATCAACCTCTCTCGCTGAGGCGGAATATATAGCTGCTGGGAGTTGCTACGCACAACTACTCTGGATGCAAAGTCAACTTACTGACTACGGTTTCAACATGTCATCTATTCCACTCTACTGCGACAACACTAGCGCAATTGCTATCAGCAACAATCCTGACATGCACCCTAAGACGAAGCATATTGAGGTCAGGTATCACTTCATACGCGACCATGTTCTCAAAAGTCACATCTCACTGGAACATGTTGCTACTGAAGATCAACTGGCAGACATATTTACAAAGCCCCTACCTGATGCAAGATTCTTTGAACTACTCTTCCGATTAGGTATGCTCGACTTCTCTGCATAGTTTCACATTTAAATTACCCAACAATATACTTACTTTCAGAACATGCATTATGCTTTTATTGATAGTAGTAGATACATGCTGATCTTATTGTTGATCATACTTACTGTTTATCGTGGTTCATGCTTCTGATATTGATATCAACTTCATACTGGGAGGATGCTTGCGTTTCCCGACTAAAGTCATTTAAGCAAACATGATTAAAGTTTATATGATTAACCTCATTCTGGTTTCATGATCTTAATTTCCACTGATCACCACATGACAAATGCCTATTCATTTAGATTACTCTATTAACATGTATATTTGAAGAAATGAAATGGGTTAGCTCGGAATGCCTGGTGGATGAATACACAATCGCAGTCTGATCAGCTTCTGAAGTATAGTTTCCTATAAAGATAGACAGTGCTGAATTTCTTTAAGCCGGAAAGGTCTACCGAGAGGATTGCACAATCTATGGGGGAGAAAATGCTTTATAAATTATTCGAGTAATACCCCCCGTATATGTCTCATGACCTCTTTCCTAGATGTCTATTCGAGGGGGAGCCTTTCATTGAGAGGATCGAATGATCTACGGGGGAGCCTAAGCTTTATCTGTTACCTCAGTAATAACCCCCTAATATGTCTCAGATACTCCCTCCTCTAAACCTTTACTTCCGGATCTGACTGGACATGCGTTGTTGAAACAGAATTGCGGCATGCTTGGATGTATTTTTTTTCTTCAACCATGCATTTTAATCGGATAATCAACTGCTTGCTTTTGACATGTGTCCACTTCCTCATTTTTCACTCATGAATCCTAGTTTCGTCAAATCATATGATTTTTAATTAATCTTAGCTACGTCGTTCAGCAGGACAGTTTCACTATGTTGACCTATATGAACTTGTGTATTTATTATCTGACATATGCCCTGATTCAGTCACATTGATCATTCTCTAGTATGTATATGTCGGTTTCATTCTTTGTAATGCAAAGTTCTGCTACTCATTAGTTCGGATTATATAGCTCTTCACTGACTATTTTCTCCTATCCGTACTAATCCTTGCCTGTTAAGCTTTTGTACTTTTAGCTTATTTTTGTGAAGCTACAGGTTCAGATTTTCTTTGCACCCTTATCGATAAATCCAGTCCATAGTCTTGGATTTGAAGTGTTGTGGTACTTATCTTCTCTTTGACTTATTGACAGCAAAGGAATCTACTTTTCTCTCACCGCACTCTGTTACTATGGACACGGTCTACTTTTCATCTGGATACTCGTTACTCGACTATCGTTGATTCCGGATGATTGTCGGTTCATTCCTCCGGACTCCTGACACTGTTGACTGGATTCAGACCTGGCATATCTTGATAGGACCAGGCGAACACATCCTTGAAACTGGTCAACAATTCAATCAACTGCCCCTTGATCTCCGCAGATAATGAAGAACTCACTTTAAGCCTTCTTGGTTCTACGTCTGTTCCCACATTCACTGTTTCTATAGGGGCCTCACTTGGGGTCTTGAACTGGTCTTCCCTTTCCAACAGTCGAAGGATATCTTCAGGTAAATCGGCCTCATCTTCTAAGTCAGTCTCACTTGTTTCATGCACTGACTTCTCCCAATCTTGACTTTGGTCAAACTTTGGGCATCCCGCCACATCATTGCTTGTCACACCCTTGTTGAATTCATGGTACCTATTTGTGAAAAGATCAACAAGTTGATGGCAAAATATGATATGCATATGATAATAAGATGCAATGCACCGTTTTTGGGAAAACATATACTTTATTAAAAGCGAAACATCTCAAAGAGACAAACTATTTTTAAACACTGAAAGAGGCAGAAAAGTGAAAATGAACAAATATCCGAATATGATTCCCCCAAGGATTACATCATGGGGAGACATGTGCTAGTCCAATTGTTGAGAGGTTGTCATGGATCTCCTTCCTGCACGAACACCACCTGGCCCGCTTCTGGCTCCTCGATCTCCACAGCAGCAATGACCACAGCCTTCTCTTGATAAGTAAACCCTCCACTGTAGAATGTTTCTTCTAAGGGTGGAAATGTCATCCGCTTGTCTTGGATAGGTCGTTTCTGCGGCTTAGCCATTCTGACTTCCCTCTTCCCAGAGGCTTCCTTCTGTCGGTCTGCTTTGGTGGGTTTGTAGCCTAGCCCATATCGTTCTGTCGTGCCCCAGATGTGTAATGGGTCTCTCATGCCCTGAGAAGATGCCCCGAGCCCAAGTCCTGGCTTATGTCCTTGCCTAAGCATCGTATGTGCAATCATCTTGGTCGCTTTGGACAGTTGAGCTCCTATCCTTTGATACAAGCTGGGCCGTGTCACATAGGTAACATTGACTACTTCAAAGGCCCGAAAAGAACATTCTGGGACGTCCTCCCTGTCATCACCCGGTGTCGTCCGGGCTCGTGACTAGCTTGAGATTACTCCTTTGGATGGAGATTTGGTCATTGCGCCATCATTATCATAGCTCGCACAGAACCAAAAAGAGAGATAGAAGAACAAAGTCGCCACCAAACAAAGATGAAGGTGTATTTGGCCACCTAGGAGGGTCTACGGTTCCAGAAAATAGGTTCGGGAGTCGGATACGTGTGGGGAAGGAAGAAAAACTCTTGCACCCCCACAGCGCCCAAAATTGGTACCTAGTCTTTGTCTATGGGTATCTGCTTATTTTAATTTCCCTTTCGTTTCTTTTTATTTCATTGTAAAAACTATGGCTGGTCAGCTTAGAAAATGAATGTCATTCTTTTGTTTTATCGAGGAAAATAGAAAGAAAGCCAGTAGCATAAAGAGCATAGCATGGAGCTCGGATTCATTACCACAGTTGATGTTGGCCAGGTGGTGAAGATATAAGCAATAGGACTTAATCTCACAGCCACAGAAGCCTGGGTTTATTTAAAGAGAATTTGGGGTTTTTAAAAAAATGAGAAAGTACAGGGCCTAGTATTGTGAAGAGCACACTGTGAAGCTCAGATTCACTCCCTGACTCAATATTGTTGGCCAAGTGGCGAGGATATGAGCATAAAAAGCTCAATCCCACGACCACCGGGCCTTTGAAAACATTTTGTTGTATTTTTGAATAAAAAGGTGAGATTTCGGTGTAGTGATGATGATGAATGTAAGATAAGAGGGGAATAAAACCTGGAAATCAAGCTTGATGTTCCTGCTAGCTTCACTCCTCTTTGACTGCTTGAGGGACGTGGAGACAAAATCCAGCAAGGATGGTGGAGGACGTCTTCATCAGCTCCGTCCAGCAAAGTCTGCTGAATCTTTGGGCCTTCTCCCTCAAAGCTCTCCATGTTGTTAGTCTCCAAAAATATCAGTTCCCCCCCTAGAAATGGGTAATGCCTCCTTTTTATAGAGTTTGAAGAGGGAACAGCCGCCCAACTTGGAACTTGGCGAATTAAATGATATGTTCTTTGGAGTTCCCATGCGTTGACAGCAAGTTTCAAGAATGACATATGCATTTACGAGGTTGAAACAAGCTCCCAGGTATTAAACATGTGTTTCGACCATTTAAAAAATCAATTTCGTAGCGTTTGCTTTATTGTGCACTTAAAAGAAGGCGAAAACAGCGTCGTTTAGAGTTTTTTAGCCGAAGCCTGTAAGGTCGAAGGTCGCGTGGCTGCCTCGCGCGGTCGAAGGTCGCCGCTGGGGGCTGCTTAGAAGGTTGCAGGGTCGAAGGCTGAGAGCTCTTTCGAAGGATCGGAGGTTGCAGGTGAGGGTTGCTTCGAAGGGTCGAAGGCTGTAGGGTGCTTCGAAGATCGAAGGCTATAGCTGAAGATTGCTTCGAAGGACTGAAGGTCGCTGAAGGTTGCCTTGAAGGGTTGAAGACTGTAGCCTGCCTCGAAGGGTCAAAGGTCGTAGGCTGCCTCGAAGGGTCGAAGGTTGAGACTACGAGACTATGGGACTTCGGGTGTGAGTACTGCGAGTCTTCGAGGCTAACTGCTGCGAGTCTGTGATTGCGAGGCTTTGACTACGAGGCTAACTGCGAGGATTCGAGGCTGGGTGCTGCGGGTGCAGGCTGGGACTGCGAGCTTCGGGGCTGAGCTGGACTACGGGGCTACGAGGCAAGGCTGCGCTACAAGGCTGAGACTGTGAGTCTGAGCTGCAAGGCTTCAAGGCTGACTGCGGGTCTATGTCTGCGAGTCTTCGAGGCTAAGCTGGACTACGAGTCTACGAGGCTAGGAGCTTCGAGTCTCAGCTGC
This sequence comes from Taxillus chinensis, assembly GCA_023512835.1. Lineage (NCBI taxonomy): Eukaryota > Viridiplantae > Streptophyta > Magnoliopsida > Santalales > Loranthaceae > Taxillus > Taxillus chinensis. The sequence goes on from CM042085.1 coordinate 37,062,539, forward strand.
GAGGCTTCGAGGCTGACTGCGAGTCTGTGCTACAGGGCTTCGAGGCTGACTGCGGGTCTGTGTCTGCGAGTCTTCGAGGCTGGGAGCTTCGAGTCCCAGCTGTGAGGCTTCGAGGCTGACTGCGAGTCTGTGCTACAGGGCTTCGAGGCTGACTGCGGGTCTGTGTTTGCGAGTCTTCGAGGCTGAGCTGGACTATGAGTCTACGAGGCTGGGAGCTTCAAGTCTCAGCTACGAGGCTTCGAGTGAGTGCTACGAGTGCAGGCTTGAATGTGAGTGCTGCGAGCGCAGGCTTGGACTACGAGGCTTCGAGGCAGCGGTCATAAATTCGCCTGAACTGTTTCTGGGGCATTGATCGTCTTTCCGCATGTTTTACTTTCCATGCCTAAGACTTTTTTAGTTATAACTTCTTCATTTCAAGTCGGATTTGGGCACGGTCAAGTGCGTTGGTTTCCAAATTTAGTCCTCTATCCTTTCTTGTTGACCTTGGGGCATTTTGAGATCTTTCATTTTTGGATTTCTTGGCTGTGATATAGCCCGGTCAAAATGGGGTCCAACAGCTGCCCCTCTTTGCGCGTTGTTTGTGTGCGAATGATGTGCAAAGATAAGACCGTACCCATTTTGACCAGTTGATTCTCCTTTCAGGGATTGATATTCTGTGGTTTTGGTGTGGTTTGGCATGCGGGTGAGCATGGCTTTGGATATTTGGCATGTGGGTGAGCATGGCTTCAGATAATTGGCATGCGGGTGAGCATGGCTTTGGATAATTGGCATGCGGGTGAGCATGGCTTCGGATAATTGGCATGCGGGTGAGCATGGCTTGGATAATTGGTATGCGGGTGAGCATGGCTTCGGATAATTGGCATGAGGGTGAGCATGGCTTTGGAGAATTGGCATGCGGGTGAGCATGGCTTCGGATAATTGGCATGCGGGTGAGCATGGCTTCGGATAATTGGCATGCGGGTGAGCATAGCTTCGGATAATTGGCATGCGGGTGAGGATAGCTTTGGATAATTGGCATGCGGGTGAGCATGGCTTTGGATAATTGGCATGCGGGTGAGCATGGCTTTGGATAATTGGCATGTGGGTGAGTATGGCTTTGGATAATTGGCATGCGGGTGAGGATGGCTTTGGATAATTGGCATGCGGGTGAGCATGGCTTCGGATAATTGGCATGCGGGTGAGCATGGCTTTGGATAATTGGCATGTGGGTGAGCATGGCTTTGGATAATTGGCATGCGGGTGAGGATGGCTTTGGAGAATTGGCATGCGGGTGAGGATGGCTTTGGAGAATTGGCATGCGGGTTTCTCCGTTGCTTTGGATAATTGGTATGCGGGTGAGCATGGCTTCGGAGAATTGGCATGCGGGTGAGCATGGCTTTGGATAATTGGCATGCGGGTGAGCATGGCTTTGGATAATTGGCATGCGGGTGAGCATGACTTTGGATAATTGGCATGTGGGTGAGCATGGCTTTGGAGAATTGGCATGCGGGTTTCTCCGTTGGAGATGAAACTTCCTTCATTTCTTGAGTTCTAAGGCTTATCCACCGGGAGTTTGGGACGCCGTGCCGTGATAACAGTCCTGCAATTGGACAGGAGTAAGTATGCCGTACGTAGGAATGATGCGTGAATTGTGGTTGATGCATGAGGTGCGCAAAACCTTTTGAGAATGTGCATGAGGTGTATACAATACGGGGCAGAGATGATCTTAAGGAGATTCTGGTGTCGTTTCTTCGGAAAAGTACGCTGCCAAATGACTTGGTGTTCTCTTCTCCTACTGGCGAGCAAACTGTTAAGCATCCTGAGTCATAGCTTCCTTTAGGCAAAGGTCTAGGGCTTTTGTTGTCGCCTCATGCAAACCTCACGGACAAGCAAGGTTTAAGAAACTCAAACGGGGAAATGCTCGATTTTAAAATGATTTTAAAAAAAGCCAAAACCATATTTATTTGACAAGACATTTTGCACTTACAATTACATCATTACATATGGCACAAGGTGTTTAGCATCATGCAAAGTTAAGCTAAACTTGTTGGATCAAACCGAGAATTTGGATAATGTGGAACAAATCCTATGTAATTTGACTCGAGATGTTTCATGTTTACCAGTAAGTCTGTGCAGATGAGTTAACTCTAAATCCGGACCTACTCATGTGAGGACAAACCAAAGGACAGGATACATAATCCTGATCCGAATCATCATGAGTATCGTCATTCACTTGGTATATAACCAAGTCATCATCCGGAGTAAGGACCCTTCGTGCTGATCAAACACTTGACAAAACGACTAGGAACCCACGTCTAACACTCAACTAGATTATGTCAATTAATGCGGATTAAGTTCCTGAGTCTACATCTTGCATGGAGTAGAAGAGACTTTTGAGCTCAGTCTCAAATGCAATTGGAATCAAGCAAAGAATTCATTACAACTTATACTTCCAATATATCGAGCTCCACATCCGCAACAGTTAAAGCTTCAGCATTTTCCGATAAAGAACTTCAATGCTCCACACTGCTCGGAAAATGCAGTTCCAAGATAGATTCCTAGGATGTCTATATATTTGCCTAAAGCAATGTAAATAAATATGCGCGTGCTTACTTGTACTCATATACTCATAAGCGTATATCTTGTAAAGAGCCAAAAACAAAGATCAACAGCCAAGTGTGTGTAACCATAAACAAAAGTGTTGTGCTGTAATCAGCTAAAACACTATTTTGCTTTGTTGTAATTATCTTCAGATAATAAAACAACATACTTCCACTACCTAGTTAATCTTCCGCACTAATTTTATCTCTTTAACCAGAGTGAGTGTCTAGCCATTAAGAGAGAGAAAGATTTTTCAAAGAGCCTATTCACCCCCCTCTAGGCTCTCCGGGACCAACAAGTGGTATCAGAGCAAGTTCTACCTGCTCGTAGAGATCCCGCACTCCCTCTCAACTTAACAATGGCCGAAGAAAGCAGCATGCTATTTAACACCCACCTTAACTCCGGGGGAGCTCAAGAGCCCCTTCCCAACCGAAGCAGCAGTGAAAATGTTGATCCACCTCAACCTGCTGCTGCCGCTGCTCCTCAACCACGGAGTTCAGGCTACACTTTAAGCAAACTGCCAAAGTTCACACCAGAGCTTTTCTCCCAGTGGAAAGCTCGTATGAAGACGTTCATGACCTGTCATGATCATCTAATGTGGCCTTGTCTTCATCAGGAGCTTCCTATTCCGATGACCATCGGAGAAAATGGGGTCAGGAGGCCAAAGACTGATGCTGAACTCACTCACGATGAAAGAGCCTGGCAATACACCAGTGAAAAGGCTCTAGCTTACGTGACATCGTCCTTGGATTCAGAGGCTTTCACGGACATCCAGGGCTGCACGACAGCAAAAGCTGTGTGGGACAAATTGACTATTCTATATGAAGGAAGTCAGTCTCAGATGCAGAACGTCATTTGCGCTCTCAGACAGAACTTTGAGAGCTTCAACCACAAACTTGGCAAATCCCTGGAGAGCATCTATCGGCGATTTGGCAAGCTCATCCTGGAATTGAAAGCTGTCAACGAGCACTACACTCAGTTCCAAATAAATGACAAGTTCTTTCGTTCCTTGCCGGATCGCTATTACTCCAAGCAGCTCCAGATGCAATCCAAAGACAACTGGCAGTATGCTCCCCTTGAAGAGCTATATGGAGAGTTACGGACTCATGAGGTCAGATTCAAATACACTGACCGAGACGAGAAGATAGCTCGAAGAGAAAAGGGGGTATCTCTTAAGGCTACGGCTGGACCAAGCATGCTGGCAGAGGATGATACGGAAGAGTTAGAAAACTCTGACTCAGACATGGAAGAAGAAATAGCACTCCTGGTAAAATCCTTCACACGATTTCTGCGGAAAAGCAGAAAAGGATTCAGAAGAGGTTCTTCCTCATCCTCAAGAAGGAAGGAGTGGTCGGAGCTAACATCCCAAGACTGCTACAATTACGGGAAACCTGGTCATTGGGCCAAGGACTGTAGATCTAAATCCAAGACGGCCGACAAGGATGACAAGGTTAAATCCCGACGCTCCACCTCAGACAACAGCAAGACGAAGAGGAAGGCGTTCGTCTCAAAATACAACAGTGGTTCGGAAGAAGAAGATGAATCTTCAGATGACGAACCAACGGAAAAGGCGAACGTCTGCCTTATGGCAAACGCTGAGGTACCTTCTATCTCTGAGCTCATGAGTAAATTAGAATCTCTCACTGCTGAACGTGATCATGAAAAGAATGAGAGACTAATAATTACTCAAATGTATCAAGATATGAGTAGTCAGACTAAACGACTAGAACTTACTGTTTCTAAAGTTGAAAAGGACATAGCTGATTACCGAAGCAGGGAGGTTTGGTATCATGACCTAAGAGCTAAAAATCACTTGCTGAATACCAATCTCACAGGCCTAAACGTAAATCTTAAACGACTCGAAAATGAACTTTAAAAGGAAAAGGAAATCAATCGTAAATGGCTAAAATCCAGGGAAATAGCCTCTACGTTTAGAACTGATCCTGACAATATCTGAGTCAAACCTGGCCTAGGATCCGAATCCACTTCCACTGCTCCAGCTACTGAGTCCCTCCGGACTACACTCAAAAACTAACCGACCTATATCCTGTTAGTACGTCTAAACCGTTGGATGGTTTTATTTCAGGTGGCACCATAGTTTATGACTGTGGAAGAGAGGTTGTTACTGCTAATCCCGAAGTAGTAACACCCGTACCAAACGATGAAGGGAGGGCTGCTGTAGTTAAAGTCGAAACTGCAGCACCCATAAACAAAGGAAAGGCTAAGGCTGACGCATCTAAGACCAAGAGCGCATCACCCGTTTGCAAAGGATTAGGCCATAGGGAACAGAGTAGAAAACCTGTAAAACCTAAGAAACCTGTATCCCCTGTTGTAACTCCTCATCACAGTGTCTGTTAGATATGTCGCGAAATAGGTCATTATCACTATGAGTGTTAGAGTCTATCTGATGACTGGTTATGTAATCACTTTTCAATCAATAAAAATCCAGTTGTCAAAAAGGGTTCTTCTCGGAAAGCTAAATCTAAAACTCCTCGGAGTATTTCAGCTAAGAAAACCCAAGTTAAAGAAGCAACTAAGACGGAAAAAGCTAAGTCAACCTGGAAAGTTAAAGTTCCTAGCAACATAAAATCCGGAATAGTTGACACTGCTGTTGCTTCTCCTAACCGCCCAAAACAAGTTTGGGCACCAAAAATGTAATCTGTTGTTTTGCAGGAGCATCTATGGAATTCACTACCATCTCACTTGAAGTCAAAGATCAATCAAAGCAAGTGGATACTTGATAGCGGATGCTCCGGACATATGACAAGTGATAAGTCTCTGCTCGTGGATGTTACTCACAAACGAGGCCCATCCGTAACATATGGTGACAACAGTAAAGGTAAGACTGTGGGGTATGGTACTTTAACCAACGGCTGTGTATCAATTACTAGGGTTGCATTAGTCGAAGGTTTGAAGCATAATCTGCTGAGTGTCAGTAATTTATGTGACAAAGGATTCACAGTTTCCTTTTTGTCAAACACCTTCACAGTTAGAGATAACTTATCCGAAGATATTAAGTTATTCGGATCTAGAGATGGGGACATATATTCTATGGTCTTAAGAAATAATTCTTCTGACCTTGTATGCTTCCTTACTACAACATCACATGAAGATAGTTGGCTATGGCACAAGCGTTGCGCATATCTAAATTTTAAGACCTTGTCTAAATTAGCGTTGCTTGATCTGGTCACTGGTCTGCCTAAACACAAATACTCTAGAGATACTCTCTATAGAGAATGTCAACTTGGCAAACAGAGCAAACATAGCTTTAAGAGCAAATCATTAAATTCAATAACTGCTACTTTACAACTTCTTCACATGGACCTATGTGGTCCCATTTCTGTTTCTTCACTTGCTGGTGCGAGATACACCCTAGTGGTTATCGATGACTTCACCAGATACACATGGGTGTTGTTCCTAAAGTCTAAGGATCAAACCTTTGAACACCTTGTAGATCTCTTCAACTGGATAAGTAATTCATAAGGACTGAGCATTAAATGCATCAGGAGTGATCATGGTACAGAATTTGATTTTTCAGATATGAGATCATATTGTTCTGAACAAGGCATTAAGCACGACTTCTCTGCACCCAGAACTCCACAACAAAATGGAGTAGCTGAGCGCAAGAATCGCACTTTAGTCGACGCTGGCAGATCAATGTTAGCAGGGGCAAAGCTTCCTCTCAGTCTATGGGCTGAAGCGGTGTCTACTGCCTGCTATGTTCAGAACAGAACTCTTATAAATAAATTCACCATGAAAACACCTTATGAGATGTGGAAGGGCCGAAAGCCTTCTATTTCACACTTCAAAACTTTTGGGTGTATGTAAGGACCCGTACCTTGAGTTAGTCAGTTTTGCCTCTTGAGTAGAGTTTTTCTAGATTTTGACCTAGTAAATGGACTCCAATGAATTCACGTGCAAAAGGAAAGATGCTTAGAATGATGTCCTCTATCTACCACAGAAGTTTCAGACCAAATGGACATGTATGTGAGGTGCACGTGATATGGGTCCAATTCACGTGCAAGTGTAAGTGTCTTCTAAATGATGCAAGGAGGCTAGGGGTGAAGTTTGAGAGCATTTGGAGTTCATATGGAGTTGCACGTGAATTGGGAATTCACGTGCAAATTGGCGTGCAGGCATATTTTTGCATGGTTCCCTTGGTTTTGGCATTCTAAGGAACTTTCTCCGAAGGACCATGTTGAAATTCTGAATATTTTGGTGTGTATGGATGCGGAAAGGTTGTAGCTTGTGTAATCAAAACTACGTCGTTTTGATCCTGGGTTTACTTAATCAAAACTACGTCGTTTTGATGTGGATGGTGTCTATATAAGGAGGGCTTGAGTTTGAGTTTAGGGTTCTGGTGTTCCTTTCTTTGCAGAGCTGCTACCAGAGAGAGAGAGAGAGCTAGAGAGAGAGAGGGAAGGGGAGTTCTCGGTTCCTTGCCTGGAGCATCTTGCGTGGGGAGGACGGCGTTTGGCGCGGGAGCAAGGAAGATCTGCTTTAAGGTAGGGGTTCTGTTCTTCCTAAACCCTCCTCTGTCCTAGGGTCCTAGGGCAGATTCTGGGCTGTATCTGTTTATATATATATATATATGTAAATTCATATAGGTGTGATCTCCTATATGAATGTTGGCCTCAATGGCATTTTGGTGTGGTTCGTGGTCTATATGCTATATGTTTGATGAAAAGCCTGTGTGAATATAGTTATGTGTATATGCCTGCCAAGTGTTTGAAATTATGCCTGTGAGGTTGTGCATGTTATGTGTTTGTGGAAATGCCTGTGAGACCACGCACGTCAAGTGTGTTAGATTATGTCTGTGTGGTTGGGTTTATGAGCTTGTGGATATATGCATGCTAAGTGTTCGATGTTATTCCTGTGTGACTAAGCATACTAAGTGTTTGATGTTATGCCTGTATGGCCATGTGTCTTGCGTGTTTGCTTGTACACCCGGTGGTCGTGGAAGCCTGGGACCGTTTTGAGGAACCCGGTGGTCGTGGAAGCCCGGGACTGTTTTGTGGAACCCGGTGGGCGTGGAAGCCCGGGACTTCGTTTGTGGAACCCGGTGGTCGTGGAAGCCCGGGACTGTTCTTGAAACCCGGTGGCCGTGGAAGCCGGGAGTGTTTATGTACTTGCCCATGTATGATTGTGTTTCTTTGTTATAGCCTTGTAACTATATCTGGTGGGATAATTGTATCACGACACGGCACTTGTACACAAGGCATGTAGATATCAGGTGCATGGGATGGGTTGGGGAGACATGATCCCTAGCGAGTTGTGGTTGCTCACCCCTCCTACCATGTTGTTTTCTTTTCAGGAACCTACAGGCGTTAGGTGGGACCCCAAGGTGGAAGACCTTATTTATTTAATTTGTTTATGTTATTTTTATTATGGGAATTGATGTAACCCCAGGTGGGGAAAGGATTTTGTTGTAATAAACTGGTTTGGATTGCTTTTAATGAATATTACTTTCTTGAATGTTGTGGATGTTTAAAATGTTAAATTCTTGATTTGTATCCTACCCCTTTGCCCTCCGTGTGGGTAAAAGGGGAGTCACGTACCGGTTTCCTCGGGTTGGAAATCCGGGGCGTGACAATATGGTATCGAGCATGGTCTAGTTGGCCTAGGGTAGTGGGCGGACTTGGTTATCCTAAGTCCTTTGGAGGAGCCTGGAGGGACATGCCTGATCAACATGGTCCTCTTTGAGCCTCCAAGGTGTACTTAGGGTAGTCCAGTCTTGTGGTAGGATTTGCATGCATTGGCATTAGGGCACTAGTTGCATTTCTTTGTGAATGTATGCTAAACCGTGGATAAGATCACATGATTAAGTGGAATGTGCAACTCGATTTGTTTGGCAATGTGTCTTGAACCGTGCAATGTGATGGATGCAATGTATGTGTGTAATGTCATGTGTTAGTGAAATTGATCAGTGGGGTAGAGGTAGTGACGCGATAGATTATAAAATTTGTTTTGACGTTGTGCTTCTTACTTCGTGTAGTAAGAATGCCGCCGAGAAGAGTGACACGTGCGTCCGGGGCAGTGGCTGATGAGTCATCTGCCCATGAGGGTCCGGGTGCGGGGCCATCGGTGGGAGGGCATGCGTTGTTACTGGCACAGCTACAAGAAGGCATCCGGCTGGAGGTACGAGAGCTACGGGAGGGACTCCGGCAGGATGTTCGGGAGGAAGTGCGCCGTGAGATGGCAAGCACAACGGTGGTGCCACCACCACCACCACCCATAGGAGAGAGCTACCTCGTGAGCGTGAGAGTTCGCCTGGGGGGTGTACCGACCCGTGCAGAGGATGACGTGGTGACACGGTTCCGAAAGGAACAACCTCCGCGATTTAAGGGGGGAGAAGATCCTGTGGTAGGCGAGCGGTGGTTGAGGCAGATTGAGCACGTGTTCTCCTTTCTCCCTGCCCCGGGAGGAGGATAAGGTGCGACCGGCAATTCGGGCACTGGAGGGGGATGCTTTGGAGTGGTGGACGAGTGTTGCGGGGAGCCGTGCGGTGCAACTCATGTTTTGGGAGGAGTTCTTGCAACTCTTCCAAGATGAGTTCTTCCGGAATCGGTGAGATGGCAGAAGAGGGAAGAATTTGGCAGCTTGAAGCAAGGGATCCAAGACGGTACCTGAGTATGAGCGGGAGTTCCGGAGATTGAGTAGGTTTGCTCCTGAGATCGTGGTAAGGGAGGACCTGAAGGCCCACAAGTTCACCTTGGGTCTCAGGCCAGCCCTTAGGGAGAGGGTGGCGATTCTACGCTTGAGGACCTATGCCGAGGCCGTGGAGACGGCCCGTATAGCCGAGAGAGACCTGGATGATGGGAGGCAGGCCCATCGGGGTCGCCAATTGGAGAGTGGGCCTGATCGAGATGCAGGGTCCAAGAGGCTCAAGACGGAGGAGAGGGATAGCAGTTCCTTCCGCAACAGGGGACAGACATTGGCGAACCCAGGGAGGCCTAGCTTTGGCGGTGGCGGCAGGGCGGTCCAGCGGGGGTCCTCCCCCATAGTTGTTACCGCTGTGGGGAGCAAGGCCACTTGAGGAAGGAATGTCCAAAGAGGGACCGGAAATGCCATAGATGTGGACGAGAGGGCCATCGAGCCGGGTTTGCCGGAGTGGCAACAGGGGAGTTGGAGGCATGACATCCAAGACAAGGAGTGATGCTAGTTTTCGTGCACCAGTGAGAGACCAGCTCGTCGGTGGCAGGCCGGCCAAGCAGGATCCAGTCGGACCCGACCTCGGGGGAGGCCGGAGCGGCAGCGAGACCGAGGCCGGAGGCAACCTTAGCGGGAGGCGTCCGGTGAGTGAGCCGACCGGTGGCACGGGCCAAGGGAGGGTGTTTGCGGCTGGAGGCGACATACCAGGAGGAGGCCGAGCTACCACCCCCACCACCGGTGAGGGTGGAGCAGGACCATCGGTGGTTAGAGGTACCCTCTTGATCTCCCGTACCTTAGCTTCGTTCTTTTCGATACGGGTGCATCGTGTTCGTTTGTTGCCGAGCTTGTGATAGATAGCTTGGGGTTAGCCTGTGTGGAGGCCGCGAGGCCCCTAGTTGTGGAGTCTCCTGGTGGGAGGCATGATTGAGGTACGACGAGTGTGTCGTGATCGTGTGTTAACCATAGGAGAGGTGGAGCTGCGTTTTGACTTGCATGTGATGCCTTTGAGGGCGTTTGACCTGATCTTGGGTATGGATTGGCTTATGGCTTTCCAGGCCAAGATAGATTGTTATCGGCGGCGTGTGTCCTTTGTGACACCCTGCAGGGACCTCTTGCACCCTGCGCAGGGGGAGTGGGATTGTGAGGCGAGTCGGGCCGGGCCAGCGTGTTGGACCGGTGGGGTGCCATTACCCACAGGTTGGCAGCCCCGACCTTTGCCGAGGAGGGTAAGGTGGAAAAGAGGGTGTGGCCCGTTGTTGTGGACCAATTTCGGGATGTTTTTCCTGAGCGGTTGAGGAGTTTGCCACCTAAGAGGAGTGTGGAGTTCACCATCGAGTTAGTGCCCGGGGACAGGTCCGATTTCTCAAGTAGCGTATCGTATGGGGCCAGCCGAGCCGAGGGAGCTTCGAGAGGCAAATCGAGGAGTTGGTGGGCCAGGGGTATATTAGACCGAGTACCTCACCTTGGGGTGCTCCGGTGCTCTTTGCTAAGAAGGCCGATGGCACGCTTCGTCTCTGCATCGACTACAGGAAGCCGAATTCGGTGGATCGTGAAGAACAAGTACCCGTTGCCTCGGATAGATGACCTGTTTGACCAATTGAGTGGGGCCCAGTGGTTTTCCAAGATAGATTTACGGTCGGGGTATCACCGGCTCAGGGTTAGGGAGGAGGACATCCCTAAGACGGCTTTCGGTGCGGGTATGGGCATTATGAGTGGGTCGTAATGCCTTTCGGGCTCACTAATGCGCCAGCGATGTTCATGCATTTGATGAACCAAGTCTTTGCCCCATACTTAGACTCGTTCGTGGTGGTGTTTATTGACGATATCTTGGTGTATTCCAAGACCGAAAAGGAGCATGTGGAGCACTTGGCAACAAGTGTTGCAAACCTTGAGGGACCAGCATTGTTTGCCAAGTTTAGCAAGTGTGAATTTTGGGCTGCAGGAGGTTCACTTTCTTGGCCATGTGGTGTCAGTGAGGGAGTTAGGGTGGACCCGGCCAAGATTGAGGCCGTGGCATCGTGGGCAAGGCCAACCAACGTTTTTGAGATCCGTAGTTTTCTTGGTTTGGCGGGGTACTATCGTCGTTTTGTAGAGGGGTTCTCCCGTTTGGCGGCTCCTATGACGGCGTTGACTAGGAAAGGAGTGAAATTTGAGTGGACGGACAAGTGCCCGCAGGCGTTTGAGACTCTCAAAACCCGTTTGACCCTCCCTTGTGTTGAGGCCGCCTAGGGAGGATATTCCATATGAGGTGTCTTGTGATGCGTCCAGGGTTGGTTTGGGGTGTGTGCTTATGCAGGAGCACGGTGTGGTAGCTTATGGGTCGAGGCAGTGAAGCCTCATGAGCGGAATTATCCTACTCATGACCTTGAGTTAGCTTGTCATCTTCGCCCTGAAGAGTTGGCAGCACTACCTCTTGGGGGAAAAGTTTGTGGTGTTCTCGGATCACAAGAGCCTTCGTACATCTTTACTCGAAGGACTTGAATTTGAGGCAAAGGAGATGGGTGGAGTATTTGCAGACCTTTGATTTTACTCTTGCCTATACCCCGGGCAAGGGTAATGTCGTGGCCGATGCATTGAGCGAAAAGGGAAAGCCGAGGTGGCCGTGAGAGAGTGGAAGGCGATGGAGCGGTTGGCGACGTTGCGGCTGCGGCCCGTTGTTCGTGATGGTGGGACAGCCCTGAGTCCTTTGGTGGTAGTGCTCGAGTTGTACCGGCGCGTCCGGGAGGAACAGTGGGTGACATTGAGTGTGAGGTTCTCCGTGCCCGTATTGAGGCCGGGGAGCTATCCGGGGACTGGACAGAGGGTCCCGAGCATGAGTTGTCATTTCAGGGGCGGTTGGTAGTAGCTTCTTCCCTCGGGGATGAGGTGATGAGGGAGTTTCACCGGTCTAGAGTTCTTTGTGCATCCAGGGGGTACGAAGATGTACCATGCGCTTCGGGCACATTTTTGGTGGCCTGGGATGAAACGCGATGTGGCTGCCTTTGTTTCGCGGTGCCTCACGTGTCGCCGGTGAAGGCCGAGCATCGGCGGCCGGCGGGCATGTTACTGCCCTTGCCCATAGCGGAGTGGAAGTGGGACCATATAGCGATGGATTTTGTGACCGGTCTTCCACCCACCACCTGGGAGGAAGGATATGATTTGGGTGATTGTGGATCGACTCACAAAGTCGGCCCATTTCCTGGCTGTTCGCGAGCGGGACTCCATTGGGACCTTGAGTCAGTTGTACATGAACGAGATTGTGAGACCGCATGGCGTACCCTCATCGGTTGTCTCGGACCGGGATTCGAGGTTCACTTCCCGTTTCGGGCAGGTTTGCAGGAGGCTATGGGGACCAAGCTTCATCCGAGTACAGCCTTTCACCCTGAGACGGACGGTCGACCGAGCGGACGAATCGGACCATGGAGGACATGTTGAGGGCTTGTGTGCTAGATTTCGGGGGTTCGTGGGCAACTCACCTTCCTTTGGTGGAGTTTGCCTACAACAACGCTTATCAGGCATCCATTGGGATGGCTCCCTTTGAGGCGTTGTATGGACGGCCGTGTCGATCACCTTTGTGTTGGACCGAGGTGGGGGGAGACAGCTCTCTTGGGACCACAGTTGGTTCAAGAGGCTACCGAGAAGGTCAAGTTGATTCGTCGGCGTTTGTTGTCGGCTCGAGTCGGCAGAAATCTTATGCGGATCAGCGGCGGCGACCTTTGGAGTTTTCTGTTGGTGATCATGTGTTCCTTCGTGTCTCTCCACGACGTGGACATCGACGGTTTGGGCGAGGTTCCAAGCTATCTCCGCGATTTATTGGTCCTTTTGCGATTCCGGATCGTGTAGGGCCTGTGGCCTACCGGTTAGCGTTACCACCGCGGGCCGAGTCGAGTGCACAACGTGTTTCACGTGTCCCGGTTGCGGAAGTATCACCCTGACCCCACTCATGTGATTGATTGGGGGACGTTGGACATTGAGGATGACATGTCCGTCATTGAGGCCCCTATCCGGTATCCTAGATCGGCAAGAGAAGCTTTTGCGTGGTCGTGCTATTCCTTTGGTTCACGTGCTATGGCAGCACCGTGGCATTGAGGAGGAGACATGGGAACGTGAGTCCGTGATGCGGGAGCAGCACCCGGACTTGTTCGAGGACGAACAATCTTAAGCGTGGGAGGTGGTGTTGGCCAAGGGATAGTGATGTTTCCTTGTGATGTGTTTTCTTGTATTAGTTGATGTATTTGTATTGTCTTTTAAAGACATGTGTTCTTATTTGTGATGTGCTTTGAGATGTGTATTCGTGCCATGTGGACATGTGTTCTGTGCATTATTGTGGTTATGGATTATGGTGGTACTTGTTATGTCTTTGTTGTCTTGTGTGTGGTGTATGACCCATTTGGGTGTTGTGGCTTGCCGGGTGGCAAATGGGTAGTTTGTGTTTGTTTTCCTCTCATGTCATTTCTTTTCGAGGACGAAAAGTCTTAAGGGAGAGAGGATGTAAGGACCCGTACCTTGAGTTAGTCAGTTTTGCCTCTTGAGTAGAGTTTTTCTAGATTTTGACCTAGTAAATGGACTCCAATGAATTCACGTGCAAAAGGAAAGATGCTTAGAATGATGTCCTCTATCTACCACAGAAGTTTCAGACCAAATGGACATGTATGTGAGGTGCACGTGATATGGGTCCAATTCACGTGCAAGTGTAAGTGTCTTCTAAATGATGCAAGGAGGCTAGGGGTGAAGTTTGAGAGCATTTGGAGTTCATATGGAGTTGCACGTGAATTGGGAATTCACGTGCAAATTGGCGTGCAGGCATATTTTTGCATGGTTCCCTTGGTTTTGGCATTCTAAGGAACTTTCTCCGAAGGACCATGTTGAAATTCTGAATATTTTGGTGTGTATGGATGCGGAAAGGTTGTAGCTTGTGTAATCAAAACTACGTCGTTTTGATCCTGGGTTTACTTAATCAAAACTACGTCGTTTTGATGTGGATGGTGTCTATATAAGGAGGGCTTGAGTTTGAGTTTAGGGTTCTGGTGTTCCTTTGCCTTGCACTGCTACCTAGAGAGAGAGAGAGAGCAGAGAGAGAGAGGGAAGGGGAGTTCGTTGGTTGCCGCCGGAGCATCTTGCGTGGGGAGGACGGCATTTGGCGCGGGAGCAAGGAAGATCCGCTTTAAGGTAGGGGTTCTGTTCTTCCTAAACCCTCCTCCTGTCCTAGGGTCCTAGGGCGATTCTGGGTCGTATCTGTTTATATATATATATATGTAAATTCATATAGGTGTGATCTCCTATATGAATGTTGGCCTTCAGTGGCATTTTGGTGTGGTTTCGTGGTCTATATGCTATATGTTTGATGAAAAGCTTGTGTGAATATAGTTATGTGTATATGCCTGCCAAGTGTTTGAAATTATGCCTGTGAGGCCGTGCATGTTATGTGTTTGTGGAAATGCCTGTGAGACCACGCACGTCAAGTGTGTTAGATTATGTCTGTGTGGCTGGGTTTATGAGCTTGTGGATATATGCATGCTAAGTGTTCGATGTTATTCCTGTGTGACTAAGCATACTAAGTGTTTGATGTTATGCCTGTATGGCCATGTGTCTTGCGTGTTTGCTTGTACACCCGGTGGGCTGTGGAAGCCCGGGACCGTTTTGAGGAACCCGGTGGTCGTGGAAGCCCGGGACTGTTTTGTGGAACCCGGTGGTCGTGGAAGCCCGGGACTGTTTTGTGGAACCCGGTGGTCGTGGAAGCCCGGGACTGTTCTTGAAACCCGGTGGCCGTGGAAGCCGGGAGTGTTTATGTACTTGCCCATGTATGATGTGTTTCTTGTTATAGCCTGTAACTATATCTGGTGGGATAATTGTATCACGACACACGCACTTGTACACAAGGCATGTAGATATCAGTGCATGGGATGGGTTGGGGAGACATGATCCCTACCGAGCCGTGGTTGCTCACCCCTCCTACCATGTTGTTTTCTTTTCAGGAACCTACAGGCGTTAGGTGGGACCCCAAGGTGGAAGACCTTATTTATTTAATTTGTTTATGTTATTTTTATTATGGGAATTGATGTAACCCCAGTGGGGAAAGGATTTTGTTGTAATAAACTGGTTTGGATTGCTTTTAATGAATATTACTTTCTTGAATGTTGTGGATGTTTAAAATGTTAAATTCTTGATTTGTATCCTACCCCTTTGCCCTCCGTGTGGGTAAAAGGGGAGTCACGTACCGGTTTCCTCGGGTTGGAAATCCGGGGCGTGACAGTGTACTTGCTACGTACTTGTTGGATCCTAATTTGTCTGGGTTGGACAAATTTTATCAAACGCAATTTTCTTCCATGCCACATCGATTTGTTGAAATTTTGCAGAGCGATCGAGTCGTGACCCATGAGCCACAAATGCCCAATTTCAAAAAAAAATCATTTAAAAGGTCTCCAAATGCCAACAAGCTGGGCCTGAGCGATAGAAAATCAAATTCGAGGATCAACACTTTCGACCACGTTCGATTCCGAGGTCAAATGAAAGAGGTATGGTCAAAACGACATTTGGGCCGCCAATGAGGGTCAAAACAGTAATTAATTTTCCAAATGGCACTCCGAGACAGCTCATGAACCTCATTTTCCTATTCTACTCATCGTTCTGAGAATTTTGACATATATATTGTATATATTTGCTTCCGGGGCCCTTTTTCAAGAAAAATAAAAAATAAAATCATCTTCGGTAATAAATAATCGCAGTACAAGCTTGCTGTAAAAATTTGATCGTTTTCAAATAAAATTGACACGGGGTCGCTCGTCACAATGCCCCAAGTCCAGAAATAATTTTTCCCAGATGTTTTGAAATGCGGTTTGTCTTATTGATCCCGAAAACCAAAAGGCGTCAGTTAAAAACCCAAAAAAAATAATTTTTCTGCTTTTCTTTTCTTTTTCCACCCAATCTACGCCACATGTCAGTCATCGATTGGCTGGAAAATAAACTAAAAAAATATATAATACAAAAAAATCAAAATCAAAATCAAAAAACAAAAATCGGTCGATCTTATCCTCTTCACCAACCTTTTCGTCTTCTTCCTTTCTCTCTCCATCCTCACCGTGTCCGCATCCCTGAAGCCATGCAACCGACGCCGGTGCACCGGAGGGCCACCGAACGAACGACCAGCTCCACGCCTGCCTACCCTTCCAGCGTGTCAAACCCAACCAACTTAACCATGATCGCCCGAACCATGGTTTTTCCCCTTCTCTCAAACCAAACCTCACCTTTAACCCGTGACCGAGTCCAGGCCGCCGCTCCACCCTCCACATCAAACCCTAACGCCTCGCCTATAAAACCATTTTCTCCTCTCGCTCCTTCTTCCTCTCAGGTTTTCTCTGGCCGGCCCAAAAAAAAACGAAGTCAATTACCATTGCTTCCTTCGCTCTCTCGTCTGCCCATATCCTCTCCAACCAGCCCCAAAAATTCCGATCATCACAACCAAACCCAGAAAATCCAGACCTCTCCCGGTCCTCCTTGGCGCGCACCAAACCCATCCCCCTAGTCCTCTTCTCCCCGACCAATTAGAAACCTGTATCACGACCTCCATCTTCAGACCCTTTCCTCCTTCCATCTCCAAACCCTTTCCTTTTTCCACAACACCAAAACCAGACGCCCATCCTCCCCTTTTGCCGGCACACCAGTTGCTGGTCACCATGGAGCTGGACTCGATCGACGTTGCGTTGGTGCATCCATCTGCCGTTCGTCCCACGGCCACCAGGAGAGGCAGAGGATCCCCGAGACCATTCCACTATGACATGAATGTTCAACAGAGGTACAAAAGGGGCAACACCGGAGTTATCAAGGAGACAGAGGGCATTCGGTTTGCACCCCAATCGCCGTTCGATCGTTCATTTGGAAGCCAGTGCAGAGGACATCCTGTTCGTGCGTGAGAAAACGGGCGTCGCCTACATCCTCCGTAATGTCCCCCTTTCTGATAATGTGTTGGTCTTATGATTTTTTAATGATGCGCAGTGCACGACACCCTGTACAGCAGCAACGGCAGCTGATCCTCTTTCCTCTTCTAGTGTTATCCCATTTTAGTATGTAATTAATGTATTTATTGTGTTGCCATTTGGAGGCAATTGCTTATACATTATAAGCCGTGTTTAGGCATAATAATAGACAGAGCAAAACGGGTAAAAGGTCCCGTTGCATTTTACATGGTATCAGAGCCTAAACGTGCACCATGGCCGCACGTGAAGAAGGAGAGATGAAAGGTGTGAACAAAATCGCAACGGCTGTCTCTCCTTATTGTTTGAATTCTAATGATAATCCTGGGAATGTTATTACCCAAGTCCAGTTGAAGGGTGCTAATTATAAAGAATGGGCGCGAGCAATGCGTATGTCCTTGCGCGCTAAGAAGAAATATGGGTTCGTTGCGGGCACAATACCACAACCCGGTGCGAACTCGGCAGATCTTGAAGAATGGTGGACTGTGAATTCAATGTTGGTGTCATGGATACTCAATACCATCGAACCAACATTGCGCTCCACCATTACATATATGGAGTTGGCAAAAGACCTTTGGGACGACATCAAGGAAAGATTTGCCGTTGGGAATGGTCCACGCATACAACAGCTTCATGTAGAATTGGCCAATTGTCGCCAGAAAGGTCTTCCCATCGTGACGTACTATGGAAAATTGAAGCAAGTTTGGGAGGAACTTGCTAACTATGATCAGCAACCCACATGTCAATGTGGGGCTTGCACATGCAATCTGAATATTGCGTTCGACAAAAAACGCGAGGAGAGCAAGGTGCATCAATTTCTGATGGGTCTTGATGATGATGTCTATGGGACGGTCAGGTCGAATATTCTTAGCACTGAGCCACTTCCCACTCTTAATCGAGCATATGCTGTGGTAGTCCAAGAGGAGCGTGTGCGGCAAATCACACGAACCACAGAAGTCGGAAGGGAAGTCATGGCCCTGGCGGTGCAGAACACTGTTGGCGGGCGCCGGACAAATAATGACGGCAAACAATCCTTAATTTGCTCTTTGTGTCAACGAAGAGGACATGATGACCAACACTGCTTCCAATCCATTGGGTACCCTGATTGTTGGGGTGATCGGCCTCGGTCTGACAATCGTGGGGGTGGTGGTCGTGGAACACCAGGGCGGGGCGCTTCTGGGCGCGGACGTGGGCGTGGAATGGTTCCACGTGCACATGTTGCGCAACAAGTGCCTACGGAATAGGTGCCTACGGAGCAATCCCCATCTGAAGCCATTGTTGACGTCGCAGCCGAGAGCGGGTTCAGTAAAGAGCAGTGGAGGACGCTTCTAACTTTGATGCAACCGTTTAAATCCACCAGTGCCGCGGAACGCTTGTATGGTAAGGCCCTTCCTAGCCCTGCTTCTTCCTGGATAATTGATACTGGTGCTTCGCAGCACATGACTTGTGATCTCACCTCCTTACATGAGGTAAACAGCTTAACAGGCTGCGCCGTAGGGTTACCGGATGGGAGACGTGTTCAGGCACAGCAAACAGGGACAATTTTCTTGAATGACAAAATTCATTTGGATAACGTACTTTTTATCCCCACTTTGAGCTGTAATCTGATTTCGGTAGCCCAGTTACTGACAGATATGGATTGTGATATTCAATTCAGTGCTAACGCATGTGTTATTCAGGACCGCACTTCGAAGATGGTGATTGGTGCGGGTAAGCAGCGTAATGGGCTGTACTATTTTGAGAGATGGGGCGTGGGAGCAGCATATGCTATGACAGGACACGCAACGTCAGACATATGGCACCAACGGTTGGGTCATCCTTCTCACAACGTAGTTAACAGTTTGTCTCCTGTTTTGGGTCGTTCTATGTCTCCAGGACCTATTAATAAAATTTGTGATATTTGTGTTCGCGCAAAGCAAACTCGTGATTCCTTTGTTTTGAGTGAAACCATTGCTGCAGAAAGGTTTTCTTTAATACATTGTGATTTATGGGGACCTTATAGAATCGTTGCGTTATCTTGGTGCTTCTTATTTTCTGACTATTGTAGATGATTACACA
The DNA here is from genome assembly GCA_023512835.1 of Taxillus chinensis. NCBI lineage: Eukaryota > Viridiplantae > Streptophyta > Magnoliopsida > Santalales > Loranthaceae > Taxillus > Taxillus chinensis. The sequence continues at coordinate 37,081,777 of CM042085.1, forward strand.
CGCACTGTCTGGTTGTATCTTCTTCACACTAAATCCGAGGTCGGCCGTGTTTTGCGTAATTTTCTTGCATTCGTGGAGCGCCAATTTCATACAAAGGTGCGCGTTGTGCGGACCGATAATGGCACAGAATTTACCTGTTTAACGTCCTATTTTCTTGACCAAGGGATTGTGCACCAGACTTCGTGCCGAGCTACACCGCAACAAAATGGCAGGGTTGAACGTGAACATCGTCATATTCTCAATGTTGCTCGTGCCTTACGCTTTCAGGCGAACTTGCCGATTGAGTTCTGGGGCGAATGTGTTTTGACTGCTGGGTATCTTATTAACCGCACTCCCTCCAGTGTTTTGGGTCACAAAACCCCGTACGAACTATTGTTCGGTAAACCTCCTACTTATACTCATTTACGTGTTTTTGGGTGCCTATGTTATGGTAAAAACATCAACCGGGACCGGGACAAGTTCTCCAGTCGCTCCCAACGGTGCATCTTTGTGGGTTACCCCTATGGTAAAAAGGGATGGACACTGTATGATCTCAATACTCGGGACATTTTTGTCTCCCGTGATGTGGTTTTTAACGAAGATGAATTTCCGTTTCTCAATTCCTGTACAGGGAGTCTTGGAGCACCAGCAGACCTTCCTGCTCTCGCCCCAGGGAGTCTTTGTGACCCGCTATTCGTCTCCACAGACGGTGCATCCCGTGCAAATGATGCTCCGCCGCCCCTCGCTGACTCAGCTGTACCCGCGCTCGTTGACGCTGCCTCTGCCGTTCCTAGCGATGTCGACCCACCAGAGCCAGACGAGGGCGTCACGGCATCAGCGGGTGACATCAATCGGGCGGGTGCACAGCTCCCCCTTCTGTCGCCAGGACCTCTTGATGGCGCACCGATCCCCACCAGTACAGCATCCGACGCCCCGCTGGGTCGTGGTCTTCGGACCAAACAACCGCCGAGCAAACTGCGTGACTATGTCGTCCACACAATCCAGCCAGTTCCCTCCAATTCCACAGGGACGAGGTATCCCCTGGCTCAGTATGTTACCTCTGACCGGTTTTCCTCCTGTCATCGTGCCTTCTTAGCTGCCGTTGCTTCTGGGCACGAGCCCCGATCTTATCGTGAAGCTATGGCAGATCCATGTTGGCAAGAGGCGATGCGCAAAGAGCTGGATGCGCTTGACCTCAACGGCACGTGGACAGTCACTGATTTGCCACCTGGCAAGACGGCCCTCGGCATCAAATGGGTTTACAAGATCAAATATCACTCTGATGGCACGATCGAGCGATATAAGGCGCGCCTGGTGATTTTGGGCAATCATCAGGTAGAGGGGATCGATTACCATGAGACATTCGCTCCTGTGGCCAAAATGGTTAGTGTTCACTGTTTTTTGGCTGTGGCCGCCGAACGCCACTGGGCTGTTCACCAGATGGATGTCCACAATGCGTTCTTACACGGCGATCTCAATGAAGAGGTGTACATGCGCATGCCGCCTGGTTTCCAGTCTTCCAAACCTGGCCAGGTTTGTCGACTTCACAAGTCCCTGTATGGTCTCCGTCAAGCGCCCCGATGTTGGTTCGCGAAGCTAGTTTCCGCTCTCACTCGGTATGGCTTCACTCAATCTCGATCCGATTATTCACTCTTTACGCTGCGATGGGGGCGCACTCACCTTCATGTCCTTGTTTATGTTGATGACCTCATCAACTCTGGGAACGACAGTCGCGCTATTCATCTGTTCAAAACATATCTCGGTACTTGCTTTCATATGAAGGATCTTGGAGAGTTAAAATATTTTTTAGGTGTGGAAGTTGCACGCAACGCTGCTGGGATTTTCTTATCCCAACGCAAATATGTTCTGGATCTTCTCTCCGAAGTTGGTTTGCTCGGCACCAAACCCGCTCCCTTTCCTGTGGTTCCGAACCATAGTCTGGCACTGGCGCACGGTTCCTTGTTGACGGATCCTGACCGATATCGCCGCCTTGTTGGGCGTTTGATTTATTTGACATTCACTAGACCGGAGCTCTCTTATTGTGTGCACATCTTGGCACAATTTATGCAGGCACCCCGTCTCGAGCATTGGACGGCCGCCCTCCGCGTCGTCCGCTACCTCAAGGCTGCCCCCGGACAGGGGATCCTCCTTCGCTCCACTTCGGATCTTCGTCTTACAGCTTTTTGCGACTCTGACTGGGCAAGTTGCCCTCTTACCCGTCGATCTCTCACGGGTTATTTTATTCTTCTTGGCCGCTCACCCGTTTCATGGAAAACGAAGAAGTAGCACACGGTTTCCCGTTCTTCTGCCGAAGCTGAGTATCGCTCTCTCGCCACCACTAGTTGCGAGCTGAAATGGTTGAAGGGGTTACTTCTTGACCTAGGTGTACCACACCCTTTGCCCATTCCACTTTACAGTGATAGCCAGTCTGCATTGCACATCGCTGCCAATCCTGTTTTTCATGAACGCACCAAACATATTGAGGTTGATTGTCATTTCGTTCGTGATGAAATTCAACGTGGTACCATCCGGCCAGCTTATGTGCGCACCGATTTCCAACTCGCCGACCTCTTTACCAAGGCTCTTGGGAAGTGTCAATTCGATTTCCTTCTTCGCAAGTTGGGCATTTACGATCCCCATGCTCCAACTTGAGGGGGGGTAATGACGCACAGCGCACGACACCCTGTACAGCAGCATCGGCGGCTGATCCTCTTTCCTCTTCTAGTGTTATCCCATTTTAGTATGTAATTAATGTATTTATTGTGTTGCCATTTGGAGGCAATTGCTTGTACGTTATAAGCTGTGTTTAGGCATAATAATAGACAGAGCAAAACGGGTAAAAGGTCCCGTTGCATTTTACATTTTTTCTGTCTGGGGAGGTTGAATCATGTGTTTGTATGGGTTTTATGAACGTTGACTGATGTTATTCATGCTATTTACTACATGTTGATTGATGCTATTCTATGCTGGCTTTGGTATGATTTCTGGTAATACGTGTCCATGTGTTCGTGGGGAGAGCTGATTACTCTGCGTGATTATGTAGATGTCACTGATTCTGTCTGTAGTGTTTGACTGGTAATAGATCTACACGGTCTTTTGTTTACTTTCCATTCTGTCCCAGTATATTGTTTATGTTCCTCAGTTTGTGGCCGTCCTGTTCTGCCTTCCAAGATGATGAATGTGTTTTTTCAACAACAAAAAAAAAAAAAAACAAAATCAAAAAAACAAACGCATTTGCCAAAACGCTTGAATATGAATGTCTTACTCTATTTTTTTTTCTAAGAGAAGAAGCATGAGAAAGGGGTGTCTGGTTTCCTATTTGGTTGTGTGGTTCACTTCTCCTGGTTTTGGGTCATTCTCACCCGGTCCTTCAGCCCATCATTTCGGTCTGTGATTCACTGGATATTTGGTTTCTCGTTTATTTGTTTGTTTGTCTACGGTCTGTTTGGCTTTTTTTTTTTCTGTGATCTCTTTAGGATTACTGTGCTTTTGCTTACCGTTTTCTCCCTCTTTTTTGTGACTACTGGTTGTGTCTGGGTTGGACGAGTTCATCGCATGAGGGCCATTTCTTCCTGCTGCCTGCATCAAATTGGCTTAGTGGTCATCCTGAGTATTGTAAATGTGATATGTTTGGGGTCTAAATTATTTTGGGTTGGTGTTGTTTCGTTTCGGGCCATAGTTTTGGGCCAAAAATGATTTTGTAATTATGGGTCCCCTACCTAACATCTTGTATTATGTAAACAAAGCTCATGAAAAAAAAAAAGAAGAAAAAAAGAGAGAAAAAAAAGGAAAAAAAAAAGGGAGAAAAAAAGAGAGAGCTTGTTTTTTATTTTTGTGAATGGCACCTTCACACACATCACATTTGCTTTAATTATTTATGAATCTTTTTTTAAGATGGTTTAAAAAAACAACAAAAAAAGATTTTTAAAGAGTGTTTTTTAAGAGTTTTTTAACAAACAAAAAAAGTTTCCCCAAACAAAATAATAATAATAATAATAATAATAGTAATAATAACATTGAAAAAATTAAAAAAAATATTTCTTTTCAAATAGTTAGGCTTTTTCAACGCTTGAGTTTTTTTTTATAAAATCTAGGCCTTTTTGTTTCTTTTTACTTGGCCTTATTCTTTTTTCTCTTTACTCACTACCCTCACATCATTACATACTTAGATTAACACTAGCATATAACTTAGACATAAGTTTGTTTCCCTCAGCTAAATCTTTTTTAGATAACTTAGACATTAAATAAAATTCCTCTAGAGATTTAGGGATTAAGTTTAAAAATGTTAGGACTTCTTTTAAATGCTTAAGACAGATTAAATTTTATTTTAATTTCAACAAATAGAGTAAACTTTTAGGCCATGTGCAAAATCAACATCACTTCAAAATTAGTTAATTTTAGGAAAACAATTAAAACAAGTTAAAAACCTCTAAAATCCTAAGATAGGTACCGAAAGGGCGTCGTGGGGGTGTTAGTCCTTCCCCATGCGTAACAAACTCCCGAGCCCATCCCCTAGCGGCATTAGATCAATTTTCCTTTAGGTGGCCAACCGCACCCCAAAAACGGTTGGTGGCGACTCCGTATTTTCATCACCATTTGAATGATGGTTGGGGGGAAATCGCATCCCAAAAGCAGTTTCCCCCCGGACGAAATCCGGTGATGACAGCTGGCGACTCCGCTGGGGAAAGTTAGAGAGTTAGGCCTAGGATTAAGATTATGAGGTTTATTATTTGTTTTAACTTATTTTTATTCTTTCATTCTTTATTCTTTATTTAATTGATTTATTTACTGCGCTTAATCTTTGTTGTATGATAGTTTTGATTTACGCGCTTTGATGCCATGATAGTTGTGTTTTATCGCTTTCCCTAAATCGTTGCATTCATGCATGAACCCTATACCCGGGTTTCTATCACAGTCTAGGTTAGCGAGGTTTATTAGAGTGCCCTACGCGTTGATCATTATCCACAAAGGGACCCCAGGCTTGAGGTCCTTTTAAGGCACGTCCCTTTAAGGCACCCCTCCGGTAAATCCCATGGTGTACGGAGCCCTCTAGAGAGGAAGCTTGGGGACCAATGAATAAGATAGGGTGAGAAATCATGGCCTATTAGGGGCACACCGACCCACATGTTGTTTGCCCATTTTAGCCTTTCTTTTAAAGGATAGGTTCATCCACATCAAATCATGTTATTTTGTTACAGTCTTTTATCATGTAAATAGTTTTGTTGTTCTTTTATTAACTGTTGTCTTATACATTGTTTTCACTAACTTTGTTTTGCTCTGTTTTTGTTTTTGTTTTTGTTACCATGCCTCATTCTTTCATCCACTATAGGACACACAACCTTGACATTCATCATAAGTCCACTTAAGATTTGTGTTCTATTCCACTCCACTCATGTTTTTTTTTTTTGGTCACATAGATCACCTCAACACTATAGGGTTAGGTGTTCATTTAGGAATCCACCATTTCATTTAGGTTTAGGCCACATTAGTCCTCATTTAGTTCATAGATGCCCACGTCAGGCACATCTTCATTCATGCTGTTCACATTTACTCGCTCATATTTACATCCTCATGCTACCAACCTTTAGGGCTCGTGTCATGTTTTCATCACATCATGTAGACTCATGTATGTACGCATGCCAAACCAACAAAAAAAAACATCAACAAACCATGTCATCCATGCATGCATGAATAAATAAATAAAAAAATTCAAAAATCCAAAAAAAATAGGAAAGTCAAAAATCATCATCATCAATCATGTCATGTAGATCCATGCACGCATACCGCCTAAAAAAATGAACAAATCATGTCATGTAGATCCATAACAGAAAAAAAAAAGAAAAAAGAAAATCCAAAGGAAAAAAAGCAAAAAAACATCATCAATAAATCATGCCATGTTACATCATGTAGATTTATGCATACATTCATATAAAACACATAAAAATTAAAATGGGGAGCTCATCATTTTGGTGATTCATCAGAACCAATTGGAGGCGAGTAGCAATCTTGGTCCATGGCAGAGAACACAGAGGCAAAACTGGTCCGTTTGGAACAGGCCCATCAAGAAGCGTACAAAAATCTTCGAGATTTGCAAGGGCAAATGAACAGTATATCAGCGATGATGTCACGATTAGTGAGAAACCTGGGAGAAGGGATCACAAGTCAACAACAAGGTCAAGAAGCATTGCAACCACCGACTCTCACACAAATGCAAGCACCAGCTCGTGACTATACTCCTGCATATCAAGGTATCCCGCCGATTGTGGGGCATGAGGCAAAGGTACCAAAATCCCCAGCACCTAAGGAAGATATTGAGTCCCCCGTAATAGTGTGGCTTGAAGAGAGACTGTAAGCAGTTGAAAAGACTGAAGCTTATGGTTTGATTAGCCCAGATGAGCTATGTTTGGTTCCTGGTATAGTCTTCCCTCCAAAATTTAAGATGCCCGAGTTTAAGAAGTTTAATGGTACCCAGAGTCCAAAGTTTCATTTGACCATGTATCGTACGAAGATGGCCGCTCATGTAGGGAATGACAAACTTTTGGTACACTGTTTCCAAGAGAGTCTAATTGGAGGATCCCTTCGATGGTACTTTCAACTCGATAAAAGTCGCGTCACGACGTGGCAGACTCTTGCAACTGCTTTTCTTAACCAATACAAGTATGTTTCCGAGCTAGTCCTTGATAGGTTAACATTACAAGAAATGGAAAAGAGGCCAAATGAAAACTTTAAAGACTATGCAAGGCGCTGGAGGGAGGTAGCAATGGAGGTCCATCCACCGTTAACAGAAAGGGAGCTTACCACGTTATTCATTAATACCTTGAAAGGGACTTATTATGAAAAGCTAGTAGGGAATGTGACCATCAGTTTTGCTGACCTAGTAGCCTCGGGAGAAAGAATAGAAAGTGGTATTAAGCAAGGGAAGATCTGTGGGGATAAGGCAGAAAACTCCAAAAAGCAATCACATGTGGCTGAAGAGGAAAATGCATGTTCAGGCGATCAGAAGACTAGCTATGAAGTACCACAATTGGTGGCTCATGTTACAAACCAGAGAAAGCTAGGAAGAAGATGAATTGAGCCAATCCTGATGACGTATGCTGAGTTGTACCCCAAATTACTGGGAGTAGGTTTGTTAGCTCCCATACCGCCGAAAGAGATAAGGCTTCCATACCCAGCATGGTACGACCCAGGAGCCTGATGTGAGTATCATTCTGGAGGAATTGGTCAAAATATCGAGAGATGTATGACATTCAAGAAAGCAGTTCAGGCATTGAGAAGAACAAACTGCTTGACCTTTTCAAATGATGGATTGCCAATGCTCGAGTAATACTGTTTTATGAAACTATGGAAAGTTTCCTATCTTATGCCTAAAAATAAAATGTTTGACACCTCCCTTTGATAATAAATGTTTTTAAATGGTTTTTAACATTTCATAACATGTGTATACATTAGTTGACCATAACTTGTCTATTCTCATGGTATGTGTATGAAAGCCTAGCCGGGGCATGTGAAACGAGGGAGACTAAACTAATAACCTAAGCTTGAGAAGGGTCCAAGCAACCTATCACTCTAAGAGCTCTGCGCAAAAGATCGAGAAGTTCAAGAAAAGCAATTTTGGGGAGCTCCATTCCCATTGGGAGGGACACTGTCAAAGAACTTGTCTGACTATCAGGTAAAGTTCCTTCTGTCAAGAAAATAAATATAACTCTTCTTTGAACTACTTGAAAAAGACATTTGATTATTTAAAGTGAGGAGAGGCCAGCTTTTGTGCTACCTCATAATAATGCCCTTGCTACCCCCTTTGAGCCTATAATGAAATTTCCTTTCAAATTACCCGATCCATAGTTCACCCCACATTGGGGTAGTTCCTTAAAGTTAAATCCCTTAAGAGAGGTAGTTTAGTACATATGTTGGGACAGTTAAGGCCTTATAGAGTCCCTCATTGGGACAACTCATGTCAAAGTGGGGCAACCTTTGGTGAGATGGAGAAAGAGAAAGGAAAAGAAAAAAACAGAGAGGAAACAAACAAAAAAAAGAAGAGGCAACCTTTGGTGAGGGTATTTTGGGGCATGTGAAAAGAAAAGGAAAAAAAAGAGAGAAAATTCAATGAGGGTATTTTGAATCAGACCCCCCACTGAGGCAGTTCAGGAAGGAATAAATCAACCCTCGGGGTAGTTTTCAAGAAAAAATCAGTCTCGTGAGTCTCATGACAGAGATAGAGCCCTACACTGGGGCAATTTAGTCCATCCCTTAAAAACAAAAAGAAAAGAAAAAGAAAAAAGAAAGAGAGATCCAAAAGAGAGCCAAAAGAATTAGCTTTTAGAGAGTTCAGTATGAACTATGGATCATATCCAACCTATAATAGGTTTGAGCCTATTATATCCCTTTATTGATAAACCCTTAAACCTCAAGCCTTCATTACAGTCCTAGAAAAGTCCTCTTTGATTGAATGATCAAAGTTATTTTTCAAAAACTCAAATGAGAGTGGACACTTTCGATGCAAAAGGCGGACTTGGTGAAAACCCGAAAGGGCATCAAGGGTAAAATACAAAGCTATCTAGAAGACATAAGGAACAATAGAATCCACATAAGGCGGGCGTAGTGAAAACCCAAAAGGGCACTGCGAGTAAAATTCAAAGCCAAGAAAACAGCAAGTCTTCAAGTGCACCAGATCAAGCCGTGGAACCCGAAGCCATGAAAGCAAGAAGAGTCTAGACCAATGCAAAGCTACACACAACAACTTCTGGAGATAGAATCCTTTGAGCCACCAGATCAAGGCCAAGCTCCAAACAATAACCTCTTAAGGTAACTCCCAAAGCTGCGAGACCTTCAGCTTCAATCTCAAAAAAAAAAAAAACCCTCAACCTCAAAACCATCAAGTCCCAACATTTCCAACTCAAAGCCTCAAAGCTATTATCCGACCTTAACCTCCAGAACCTTCAAAATCATGGAGCACCAATACTCTAACCTCAGCATGACCCTCAAAGTCAGCGAATACCAAGATCCCCAATCCATAAACAAGAAAAACCCTTAAAGCCATTGAGTATTAACATTTTCAATCTCCAAGACCATCCAATCCAGTCCTGGAAACCTTCAAAACTCCAGAGTACAAATACCTCTAGCCCCAAAACCATTGAGCAAGTACCTCCAAAAATCTGCAGGTTGGACCCTCAAGTCATCAAGAACCATTACCTAGTCCAAGCTAATCAAGTGCAAGTTAACTTCGTGGAACATGCCCCCAGAGGCTTATACCACTTCCATCAAAGGACGACAAGCTTTCATTATATTGCATAATCATGTTTTGAAATTTGTTGTCAATCATCTTTGAAAACTCATTTTGAAATTCAAAAATATTTTGTACATAAACTGTTTATCACCACCAAGATCTCTCGTGATATTAGTCAACAGAGGTGCTCTGTCATCTGAAAAGACAGTACTCAGGTCAAGCTCTTCAACTCAGTGACGCTAAGTTAATCAAACTTCCCAGCCAAAGAAGGAAGAATTCCCCAGCATAATTGGCATCCCCTCAACAACGTCAGGATATTTTCCCTAGCAAGGCGAATCTGATCACCAACAGCATTGGGTCTCCAGTGAGTTAAGCTCCCCCCAAAAATAAATAAATAAATAAATAAAAAATTCATGCGTATCATGAAATATCCTGCACCCATACATCCATCATGTGCATTTCTCTTGTATAGGTTTCATAAGTAACTCTCCAAAGTTCCATATATTTCAAGCACTTGCATAGGCCCTGCGAGCCTTTAATCAAGTTTTCCCAAGCTTCTCTCCAAAGTCTCATAAGCCCAAATCACTTTTCAAGAAGTCAAGCCCTAAAATTCATTTTTTATGATATTGGATTGTCTCCTCTATCATTCTTCCGTGATATTGGTGTGTTCCTTTATCACTTGCATTTATGATATTGGATTGTTTCCTCTATCATTCCTCCGTGATACTGGTGTGTTCCTTTATCACTTGCATATATGATATTGGATTGTTTCCTCTATCATTCTTCCGTGATATTGGTGTGTTCCTTTATCACTTGCATTTATGATATTGGATTGTTTCCTCTATCATTCCTCCGTGATACTGGTGTGTTCCTTTATCACTTGCATATATGATATTGGATTGTTTCCTCTATCATTCCTCCGTGATACTGGTGTGTTCCTTTATCACTTGTATTTATGATATTGGATTGTTTCCTCTATCATTCCTCCGTGATACTGGTGTGTTCCTTTATCACTTGCATTTATGATATTGGAGTGTTTCCTCTATCATTCCTCCGTGATACTGGTGTGTTCCTTTATCACTTGCATTTATGATATTGGATTGTTTCCTCTATCATTCCTCCGTGATACTGGTGTGTTCCTTTATCACTTGCATTTATGTTATTGGATTGTTTCCTCTATCATTCCTTTGTCGTGATACTAGTGTGTTCCTTTATCACTTGCATATATGATATTGGATTGTTTCCTTTATCATTTCTTTGTTTCTGCTACGATACTGGTGTGTTCCTTTATCGCTTGCTTTGTCACAGCTCATAGGCCTCCTGTGCCTGCGAAATCTCTCAGGTTCTAGCCTTTTACATTCCTGTCAGCTCTAGGCTTTTAATTTTCAGTATCTTTGCATCGTAAGCGGTAATCTTCCAACCTCTGCAATGCATTGGAAGCAAGTAATCCCCTTGCCTCTGCGAAGTCTCTCATGTCAGCTCTAGGCTTTTAATTTTATGTCTTTATCCAAATCAACCTTGTAAGTTTCCCGTTCTCTATTACCACATGTCTGTCCTAAACCCCAATCCACTAAGCTTCTAGGCTTTTATTCGAGAAAATCTTAAGTTCTAGCAAGTACTTTGATTCCCAGCAGAACCATCCCTTGGCCACAGGTAAGCCAGGTAAGCAGTCTAACCCGTCCAAAACAAGTCTGTCCTATCTTTGTGCACCATTTGCACACAAACGATACACAAAGAGGGCAGCTGTTGGACCCTAATTTGTTCGGGTTGGACAAATTTTATCAAACACAATTTTCTTCCATGCCACATTGATTTGTTGAAATTTTGCAGAGCGATAGAGTCGTTACCCATGAGCCACAAATGGCCAATTTTGAAAAAATTATTTAAAAGGTCTCCAAATGCCAACAAGTCGGGCCTGGGCGATAGAAAATCAAATTTGAGGATCAACGCTTTCGACCACGTTCGCTTCCGAGGTCAAACGAAGGAGGTATGGTCAAAATGACATTCGGGCCGCCAATGAGGGTCAAAACAGTAATTAATTTTCCAAACGGCACTCCGAGACAGCTCATGAACCTCATTTTCCTATTCTACTCATTGTTCTGAGAATTTTGACATATATATTGTATATATTTGCTTCCGGGGCCCTTTTTCAAGAAAAATAAAAAAATAAAATCATCTTCGATAATAAATAATCGCAGTACAAGCTTGCTGTAAAAATTTGATCGTTTTCAAATAAAATTGACACGAGGTCGCTCGTCACGACGCCCCAAGTCCAGAAATAATTTTTCCCAGATGTTTTGAAATGCGGTTTGTCTTACTGATCCCGAAAACCAAAAGGCATCAGTTAAAAACCCAAAAAAATAATTTTTTCTGCTTTTCTTTTCTTTTTCCACCCAATCTACGCCACATGTCAGTCATCGATTGGCTGGAAAATAAACTAAAAAAATATATAATACAAAAAATCAAAAAACAAAAAATCAAAATCAAAAATCGGTCGATCTTATCCTCTTCACAAACCTTTTCGTCTTCTTCTTTTCTCTCTCCATCCTCACCGCGTCCGCATCCCTGAAGCCACGCAACCGACGCTGGTGCGCCGGAGGACCACCGGACGAACGACCAGCTCCACGCCAGCCTACCCTTCCAGCGCGTCAAACCCAGCCAACTTAACCATGATCGCCCGAACCATGGTTTTTCCCCTCTCTCAAACCAAACCTCACCTCTAACCCATGACTGAGTCCAGGCCACCGCTCCACCCTCCACCTCAAACCCTAACGCCTCGCCTATAAAACCATTTTCTCCTCTCGCTCCTTCTTCCTCTCGGGTTTTCTCTGGCCAGCCCAAAAAAAAAAACGAAGTCAATTACCATTGCTTCCTTCGCTCTCTCGTCTGCCTATATCCTCTCCGGCCAACCCCAAAAATTCTAATTATCACAACCAAACCCAGAAAATCCAGACCTCTCTCGGTCCTCCTTGGCGCGCACCAAACCCATCCCCCTGGTCCTCTTCTCCCCGAGCAATTAGAAACCCGTATCACGACCTCCATTGTCACGCCCCGGTTTTCCAACCCGAGGAGACCGGAACGTGACCCTCCCTTTACCCGGGTTTGGATAAAGGGGTGGAACACAACATACACTTCAGAAACCAAAATCACACAATTATTTAATTGAAACCATATGCCTTTATTATGTTTCAAACTTCATTACAATATCTCCCCGCTGGGGTTACAATGCCTCAACAAAATTACATAATGCAAATAACACAAAACAAAGCCACAAAACAGAACTCTTCCACCTTGGTGTTCCCACCTAACGCCCGTAGGTTCCTGCAAGAAAGCACACCATAGTAGGAGGGGTGAGCATCCACAGCTCAGTAGGGATCAAGTCTCCCCAACCCATCCCATGCTCCTAGCATCTACATGTCATGTGTACAAGTGCGGTGTCATGTTACAATAATTTCAACAAACAATAACAAACCACACCAATAGTTACAATTCTCTACCACACAAGCCACAAGTGATTTAACCGCCTCTCAGGCATAGTTTCCACAGTCAGTCTCACTGACATTAACTCAGCCTCTCAGGCTCCACAGTCAGTCTCATTGACATCAACTCAGCCTCTCAGGTTCCACAGGTACACAAGCATTGCCTCAGCCTCTCAGGCTTCTTAGGCTCCACAGACAACAACAAACATTTAACATATATCTCAGTTATTCAGGCATAACAACAAACACTTAACATGCATGTCCACCCTGGTATAACCTCAAACACCTAGCATGCATATCCTCATAGACATTACATCAAACACCATTCAGGCATAACCACACTGGCATAACATCAATCGCATAACATGCATGGCCTCACAGGCATAATATCAAACACCTAGTGTGCAGTGCCACACAGGCCTAATCTCAACCCCATACATGCCACTGAAGGCCAACATTCATATAGGAGGTCACACCTATATGAATTTACATATAGATAGTATAACAATAACAGTAGAAGCTCTATAAATCCTCTACACAGGGCCTAACCCCAGAACAGATCAGGTGAGACAGAACCCCTACCTTGGAAACGTCCTCCTGCTCTTGCTCCCACGCTAGACGCCGTCCTCCCCACGCAAGATGTTCCGGCAGCAAGCCAGCAGCTCTCCCTCCCTCTCTCACTCTCTCTCTGCGACGGCTGGTGGAGCAACAAACCCTAAACCTAAAACAGAGGGCTCTTCATCCTTATATAGACAACACAACATTAAAATGACGTAGTTTTGATTAAGTGAATCCCAACATCAAAACAACGTAGTTTTGATTATACAAGTTGCAACCTTTTCGCATCCATACTCGACAAAATATCCATAATTCCAACATGGTCCTTTGGGAAAAGATAATTAGAATAACAAAACTAAGGTAACCATGCAAAAACATGACCGCACGCCAATTTGAACGCCAATTCCCCAATTGGCGTGCAGCTCCAAAAGCACTCAAACTTTACCCCAAGCCTCCTTGCATCTTGTAGAGGCCTGAGAAGCAAAAATATGCTTGCACGTGAAATGGGTGAATTCACGTGCAGCTCCAAATGCTCTGAAATTTCTGTGGTAGGTAGAGGACCTCATTCTAAGCAACTTTTGTTCTTGCACGCCAATTGTTTGAGGCCATCTACTATATCAAAAGTGAGCTCCAAAATCTGCCGAAACAGCTTAAAACCGCATGTATATGCATAGCATCTTCCTAGGGCATAAATGCACGTTATCACTTGTCACATGCACCTCCCAAAAGTCCCCTCTTGGGCTCATCTCTTACCTTAAACTTGTGCACCAACATCCAAGGTGTTTGTGGTTAACCTCTTACACACGGGTCATTACATCCATCTTCAGACCCTTTCCTCCTTCCATCTCCAAACCCTTTCCTTTTTCCACAACACCAAAACCAGACGCCCATCCTCCCCTTTTGTCGGCACACCAGTTGCTGGTCACCGTGGAGCTGGACTCGATCGATGCTGCGTTGGTGCATCCATCTGCCGCTCGTCCCATGGCCACCAGGAGAGGCAGAGGATCCCCAAGACCATTCCACTACGGCATGATTGTTCAACAGAGGTACAAAGGGGGCAACACCAGAGTTATCAAGGAGACAGAGGGCATTCGGTTTGCACCCCGTTCACCGTTCGATCGTTCATTTGGAAGCCAGTGCAAAGGACACCCTGTTCCTGCGTGAGAAAACGGGCGTCGCCTACATCCTCGGTAATGTCCCCCTTTCTGATAATGTGTTGGTCTTATGATTTTTTCTGTCTGGGGAGGTTAAATCATGTGTTTGTATGGGTTTTATGAACGTTGACTGATGTTATTCATGCTATTTACTACATGCTGATTGATGCTATTCTATGCTGGCATTGCTGTGATTTCTGGTAATACGTGTGCATGTGTTCGTGGGGAGAGCTGATTACTTTGCGTGATTATGTAGATGTTACTGATTCTGTCTGTAGTGTTTGACTGGTAATAGATCTACACGGTCTTTTGTTTACTTTCCATTCTGTCTAGTATATTGTTTGTGTTCCTCAGTTTGTGGCCGTCCTTTTCTGCCTTCCGAGATGATGAATGTGTGTTTTCAACAACAAAAAAAAAAACAAACGCATTTGCCAAAACGCTTGAATATGAATGTCTTACTCTATTTTTGTTTCTAAGAGAAAAAGCATGAGAAAGGGGTGTCTGGTTTCCTATTTGGTTGTGTGGTTCACTTCTCCTGGTTTTGGGTCATTCTCACCCGGTCCTTCAGCCCATCATTTCGGTCTGTGATTCACTGGATATTTGGTTTCTCGTTTATTTGTTTGTTTGTCTATGGTCTATTTGGCTTTTTTTTTTCTGTGATCTCTTTAGGATTACTGTGCTTTTGCTTACCGTTTTCTCCCTCTTTTTTGTGACTACTGGTTGTGTCTGGGTTGGACGAGTTCATTGCATGAGGGCCATTTCTTCCTGCTGCCTGCATCAAATTGGCTTGGTGGTCATCCTGAGTATTGTAAATGTGATATGTTTGGGGTCTAAATTATTTTGGGTTGTTGTTGTTTCGTTTCAGGCCATAGTTTTAGGCCAAAAATGATTTTGTAATTATGGGTCTCCTACCTAACATCTTGTATTATGTAAACAAAGCTCATGAAAAAAAAGAAGAAAAAAAAGAAAAAAAAAAAACATAGAGAAAAAAAAGGGAGAGCTTGTTTTTTATTTTTGTGAATGGCACCTTCACACACATCACATTTGCTTTAATTATTTATGCATCTTTTTTTTTAAGTTGGTTTTAAAAAAACAACAAAAAAGATTTTTAAAGAGTGTTTTTTAAGAGTTTTTTAACAAACAAAAAAAGTTTCCCCAGACAAAATAATAATAATAATAATAGTTAGGCTTTTTCAACGCTTGAATTTTTTATAAAATCTAGGCCTTTTTGTTTCTTTTTACTTGGCCTTATTCTTTTTTCTCTTTACTCACTACCCTCACATCATTGCATACTTAGATTAACACTAGCATATAACTTAGACATAAGTTTGTTTCCCTAAGCTAAATCTTTTTTAGATAACTTAAACATTAAATAAAATTCCTCTAGAGATTTAGGGATTGAGTTTAAAAATGTTAGGACTTCCTTTAAATGCCTAAGACAAATTAAATTTTATTTTAATTTCAACAAATAGAGTAAACTTTTAGGCCATGTGCAAAATCAACATCACTTCAAAATTAGTCAATTTTAGGAAAACAGTTAAAACAAGTTAAAAACCTCCAAAATCCTAAGATAGGTACCGAAAGGGCATCATGGGGATGTTAGTCCTTCCCTATGCGTAACAAACTCCCGAGCCCATCCCCTAGCGGCATTAGATCAATTTTCCTTTAGGTGGCCAACCGCACCCCAAAAACGGTTGGTGGCGACTCCGTATTTTCATCACCATTCAAATGATGGTTGGGGGGGGGGGGATTGCATCCCAAAAGCGGTTTCCCCCCGGACGAAATCCAGTGATGACAGTACTGAATAATGAAAAAGAATCCCGGAATAAATTTGAACCTAAATCTGATGATGGGATATTTGTTGGATACTCTTTACATAGCAAGGCTTATCGGATTTTCAATAGAAAACTTTTGAAAGTTGTAGAATCTATCCATGTGACTTTTGATGAAGCTAACACGGATTGGTCGAAAGTTAGTTCTTCAAGTTCTAATGTGCAGGATCAAGACGACAACATTGACTACTCAAAGTTTATGAATGTTCCTGTCACTTCTACTGACCAACCATGTGGCACCAATGAAGAACGAAGAAATGATGCAGATGATGCTACGGATGAATCGGACTCGGGACTTCCACATAACTCCGGATATATTCCTTCGGATATTCAAAATACCGGAGTACCTTCCAGTCCATCCGGACCAGTTGATACGGAAATGAACAGTAAGGGAGAACCTCAAAATACTCCAGAACCTATTAATTTGAATAATGCTGGCCCGGAAGAAGCTCAATCAGTGGACGACCAAGGACCACCTAATCTGACAGAGCTTCAAATCATTGAGTATTCACCACCACTTGCTCAAAACTATAGGTGGACTCGAAGCCACCCTCAAGAACAAGTGATTGGTGATCCTACTGTTGGTGTTAGAACAAGAGTAGCCACCTCCAACATGTGCCTCTACTCATGCTTTTTGTCGTAGATAGAGCCAAAAGTGGTGGAAGAAGCTCTTCAAGATTCAAATTGGATAGACACCATACAGGAAGAGTTAAATCAGTTCAAGAGGAATAATGTGGGGACTCTTGTACCAAGGCCAAAGTTTCAACAAGTCATTGGAGTTAAATGGGTGTTCCGGAACAAACTTGATACGGATGGAATCATAATCCGGAACAAAGCCCGACTGGTAGCCAAGGGTTATCGTCAAGAAGAAGGAATAGACTATGACGAAACCTTTGCCCCAAGTGGCGGACTTGAAGCAATCAGAATGTTCTTGGCATACGCTTCATACGAAAACTTTAAAGTTTATCAAATGGATGTCAAGAGTGCATTTCTGAATGGAGATCTTCAAGAGGAGGTATATGTTGAACAACCTCCAGGCTTCGTTGAACCAAAGGCTGGACATCTGGTCTACAAACTAAGGAAAGCCTTGTATGGATTGAAGCAAGCTCCAAGAGCCCGGTACGACACACTTTCGGAATTCTTACTTGCTCACAACTTTCAAAAAAGGAAGATTGACACCACGCTATTCTTACGAAAAGAGAAGGGACATACTCTGATCATACAGATCTACGTGGATGATATCATTTTCAGATCAACTAATCCGAAACTTTGTGATGAGTTCGCTAAGTTGATGACTGGCAAGTTTGAGATGAGTATGATAGGAGAACTGTCCTACTTCCTTGGGATCGAGGTCAAACAACTAAAGAAAGGGATCTTCATCAACCAAGCTAAGTACACTCGTGACTTAATCAAGAAGTTTGGTATGGAAGGTTCATCTCCTGTCAAAACTCCAATGCCAGTCAGTGCCAAGTTAGACCCAGATGTTGATGGCAAATTAGTGAATGTGACTGAGTACAGAGGGATGATTGGATCCTTGCTGTATCTTACAGCAAGTCGCCCGGACATAATGTTTGCAACTTGCAGCTTTAGTGGCATGTTATTTCTTTTCGAGGACGAAAAGTCTTAAGGGGGAGAGGATGTAATGACCCGTGTTTTGGGATGTGAGGAGTTAGTCACAGTTACGCCTTTTGGGTGGCAATTGTCGGGTTTTTGGGAGTTTTATTCCCGCACACATTACCTAGAACACTTTGTATGTTGATGAGCAAGCATGAGGCAAGAGATGAGCCCAAGAGGACACTTTTAGAGGGTGCACGTGACAATGGTTTGTCACGTGCAGTGCTATTTTTGCATGGGAGCCTTCCAAACTTAGTTCTAAAGCTTGTGGCCAAATCCTAGGGCAATTGGAGCTTGCACGGGACAATGGTCTTTGTCATGTGCAACTATGTTTTTGCACCATCACCTTGGTTTTGTTATGCTGGTAATCTTTTCCCAAAGGGCCATGTTCGAATTATGGGTATTTTATCCTATGTGGATGTGGGAAGGTTGTAGCATGTTCCATTTATCAAAACTACGTCGTTTTGATGACGGGGTTCACTTATCAAAACTACGTTGTTTTGATAAGTGAGGTCTATATAAGGAGGAGGAGCCCTCTTTGTTTTTAGTTTAGGGTTTTTATTGTTAGCCACCGCAGCTGTCGCAGAGAGAGAGAGAGTGAGAGAGAAAGAGAGGGAGAGGGAGGGGAGAGAGAGAGAGAGAGAGAGAGAGAGAGAGAGAGAGAGAGAGAGAGGATCTCCTGATCGCTGCTATGGTGATTCGTGTGGGTGGATGGCGTCTAGCGTGGGAGCCAGAGCAAGCAGGATCTTCCTGAGGTAGGGGTTTTATCTCTTATGGTATCCATTCCGGGGTTAGGCCCTGTGGTAGGTGAATCATGGTTTGTTGTTATTATATATATATGTAAATTCATATAGGTGTGACCTACTATATGTATGTTGGCCTTCAATGTCATATTTTGTTTGGATATGATGTTGAGTCCGGGGTCTGGGAATTTTCGGGTTCGTTCCCGGGGCAGAGGACCCTAGGGGCCATTGGGCCATTTGCGCTATTCGTTCCGTGGTGAGATCGTTAGAGTTAGTCCTGCAGTAGGACCGCGTGGGGGAAACTTAGAGTTTCCAGGGTAGTTGCGTTGATATAAAAAAATTATGCTTGATATGATATCTATGTGGATGTGATAATTATGGATTGTGTGTGGATTATTGGATACAAGTGTATAACTAATGTGTTGTGAATGTGACTATGTGTGCTATGTGGTTATGGTGGCCTGTGTGGCTGTGTTTGTGGAGGCTGTGTGGCTGTGGATGTGGAGCCTGTGTGGCTGTGGCTGTGGTTGTGCTTGCCCTTGTGGCTTGTTTGTGTTGACATGTTTTTAAATGTTGATTATACATGTTTATATAATATTGCCATGGCACTGCACTTGAGCACGACTTCATATAAATGCTAGGAGCATGGGATGGGCTGGGGAGACTTGATCCCTACTGAGCTGTGTTGCTCACGCCTCCTACTGTGATGTGTTTTCTTTCAGGAACCTACAGGCGTTAGGTGGAAACCCAAGGTGGAAGACCGTATTTGTTATTTTATTGTTTGTTTTCAATTATGTTATTTTGGAGAAAATGATGTAACCCCAGTGGGGAAAGATTATAAAAAGGGTTTTGACTGTAATAAAGACATGTTTGGTTTGTAAACATTTATTGTGGTTTGAAATTAATAATATGATTTTGTTTTTGTGAATATTTATTGTGGATGTGCGTAAAGTCCTGTGTGGAATTAATCCCAACCCCTTGCCTATCGGGTGGGTAAAGGGGAGTCATGAACCGGTTTTCTCAAGTTAGAAATCCGGGGCGTGACATCGGCAAACAGAGGCCCTCTTGAAGAAATACAATTTCCAGCATCACGTCTCTCTTCCTTACCATCCACGAACCAGTGGACAAGTTGAGATGTCGAATAGGCAGATTAAGTGGATTCTTGAACGAGTGGTTGGCTCTAAATGCAAAGATTGGTCTTCAAAGCTCCAAGATGCATTGTGGGCCTACAGAACCGCCTACAAAACCCCTTAGGGATGTCTCCTTACCAGCTTGTGTTTGGTAAGTTGTGCCACCTTCCCGTGGAGCTTGAACATCGAGCGTTTTAGGATGTTAAAGCCTTGAACTTTGATTATGGGGCCGCCGGTCAGAAAAGACTCTTGCAGCTCCAAGAACTTGAAGAGGTCCGCTGATGGTCCCTTGGAGCCTAAAGGGGGGGGGGGGGTGAATAGGCTTTTATCGAAACTCTTTCATTCTTTTAAGGCACTGCACTAATCTAGTTAAGTGAAAGAATCACTGCGAAAGATAACCAGATAGTGGAAGTATTTTGTTTTATTATCAAGAGATAATTACAACAAAATAGAAGCAACTCTCTTACACTCTGTTTTACAAAAGGGATTCCCACACTAGCCTAGTTTGTATCTTTGAGCTCTTGTACATGCACAGAATTAATTCAGGCTAATTCACTCTCCTTTTGCCCCATCTTTTTTACACATATACAAGTATGGATTTTTATACAAACGTTCCTAAGAGACAACCTCGGAACTTGAAGTTCCAGAATGCGTTCAGCACTAACTGTTCCTCGGTAATCTCTCTGTCTTGACTGCTGCGGCTTGTGGAGCTCAAGATCTTGGGTTTGAAGAATATAAGTGCATTTGTGAGTTCCCAAATACAATTGAGGTTGTGTCCACATATCCGGGTAATCCACGTGTAAGATTCTTCAGGGATTCAATAAGTTTGTCTTACATCAGGACGCCACGAGCTGATAACTTTAAATGCGGTGAGTTGAAGTAGTGTCTTCTTGGTCCGGTGTAATTTTCCTTACTCCGTGTCAGTGGTTGCTTACTCCGTATCTATTTAGTACTGGAATCCTTAGTCCGTGACAGCGCTTTCTTACTCCGCATGTAAGTTCCTTACTCCGTATGTAAGTTCCTTACACCGGGCGAGTCTTGAAAAGTCGGATGACTTATTCCGTGTCAGCGCTTTCTTACTCCGCATGTAAGTTCCTTACTCCGTATGTAAGTTCCTTACTCCGTATGTAAGTTCCTTACTCCGGGCGAGTAAGATATCCGGATTCCTTACTCCGCATCTAGTTTCCTTACTCCGTACGAATAAGGACTCGGATCCTTATTCCGCATCAATACTTCCGTACTCAGCATGTATGAAAGACTCGGATGCCTTACTCCGTGTCTTCTTCACTTTAGTTTGCTTGAGGGGAAGACTTAACTATTTAACTCCATTTCAATCCTTTTGCTTCGTGCGACCTCGTTGACCAAGACTCTTACTCCGCATTAGTTTGACTTAGTCCGTTTGAGGTACTTAGGAACATATTCAGCAATCCGTAGCCTTTAAGTTCTTAGTCCGCACGAATGTTCCTTATTCTGTATGTATTTGTGACTTGGTTATTTACCAAGTGTTTGACGACACTCACTCTTGTCCGGATCAGGAATATGTATCCTGTCCTTAGCTTTGCTCTCACGAGTGCATCTCTGGATTAGTAACATATCTTCTGCAATGATCAAATAAACACAAAAGATCTCAGATCAAATTACATAAGGCTTTATCAGCATTATCCAAATTCTGGGTTTGATCCAACAATCTCCCCCAATTATGGATATGCCCAAACCCTTTGTAATCTGATCTGGTAAGCAATGCAAAAGAATAATATACAGAATACGCAACACAACCAATTTCATTAATCAGCAACTAAGTACAATTCAACCTTAATACAAGATTTTCACTAAGGTACATAAGGCTTACTATACTTGAAGATCATAGTTGCTGCCTTCTCTCTAAGCTCCATTGTCTGCTTCATCGTATAAGTAGTGTGTTGGCTCCACGATTTGTCCACAGTCAAAAATGACTTGATGAAGTAACAGACAAAAGCCCCGCAGCTATCTCCATCCAGCTGTTGTGGCACTTGCTTCTTGCCCCGGAATGTCGCCTTCAGATTCTCAGTTGGGCCCAAGGGTGTGATGCCCAATTCTTCATATAAACGGGCTTTCTTCACAGCTTCAATCAGCCTGATACACAGTGATTCCCATTGATTCTTTCTTACAAAGTGCTCCATTATCTGATGAGAATCAATGAGGATCATTTGCTTGGACTGAATCATAAAGACAGCCATCATGAAGTGTGGCGACATGATCCGGTACGGAATGAGGATAGTTGAGAGAGTTTTCCATGGCTTGCTATCCTCAGCAGTTCCGTCGATGAAGGACTGAATTAGATCCACACTGGGAAGATAGCCTTCATTCCAACACGGCAAGACATCAAACAAATGCGCATCCTTGTAAAGAGATAGAAACAGCCTCATCTCCAACTTGGCAGCCCTTGAGAAGTTGTCAATATCTTCTGTTGTAAAGAGTCCTTTCTCCGAACAAAGAGTCTGAATGTCGTCCGGGGAGAAAGGGTACATTTCAGAAAGACATCTTCTCTCAGCAGAGGATGCAGCAAAGGATTTCATTGCTTTGCTAACACTTCCATCCGCATCAGAGGGGTCAAACTCCGCATATGATGGGAGGAAGGTGTTGGCTGCGGATGAGGAGGATGGAGGAGGAGCTGGAGCTGCGGTAGAGGAGCTTGGCTGAGAATAGCGGCTTCGTTTGGGAATTTGAACTCCCTGAAGCACTAAAGAGGCACGCCGCTTCTCAGTCCGAGTAGATGGTTGTGGTGCAGAAGGAGCAGGATCAGATGACATGTTCTCCCCCGGTTTGGCAGATCGACGGGAAGCAACGGGAGGGCGAGCCATCGTATGCGCCAGGTCCGCAAAAGAGGTAGACAATGAATGGACGGACGAGGCGACTAGATCCATTTTCTGCTCTATGGAGGTGGAGGAGTCAGTGAGAGCGGAGAGGAGTTGAGCGCCAAGTGTATCAACCTTGGCGGCGATGGCGGAAATTTGGGCGCTGTGAGCCTGGGCGTGGCGGTCCAGCTGGGCGGAAAGCACAGCGTCGGAGTGGACTGTACCAAAAGAGACACGCCCAAGGACTAACTCCGGAGCCTTGGAGGACTCCCCCGCATGAACAGGAGCAGGGAGTGCGGCCAGCGCGGAGGAGTCCGCAGGAGTATCGGCGGCAGCGAGCAGCGAAGGAGCTTCTGGAGCATCGGAGGCATCCGGGGCAGCTGACCCGCTTTGACCAGATAGGTCAACCACTAGAATGGCGGGGGCAGGAGAAGATGAGCCAGCTTTAGCCGGGGAAGGACCCCGGGCAGAGTGGACTGGGCTGGAGGGAGTGGTGAATGCTACATCTGGAATGGAGGCCGGCATAAGAAAGCCGTGATCCAAGTTCCAGATGATCATTGTCTCCGGGGATTGGGTATGACGAGTGTAAAACACCCGGAGATCGTTGTCTGGAAGGGAGGTGGTGTGAGCAAGGCTAAAATGGAGCCAGAGGTCCGTTAAGGTGTCGGCGGAGAGATGGGCTAGGTAGTCTTGGGGTTGAGGTAGGGGAGGCAACGGAGCTTCCGGAGAAGAGGCTGGGACATCAGCAGTTGAGGCAGCAACAGCGGTAGCAACCGCGGTAGCAACAGCGAAGGTGGAGGGAGTGGGGACATCCGCAGCAGAAGGAGCTGAGGAAACAGCCTTTGGGGCACTGTGCTGAGATGGCCCCGCAACCTCGGACGGATCGGCACGAACGCTGTGCTGGGAGGCCCGAGAGTGGGAAGGTGCAGCAATAGACCGAATCCGGGAGGATCGGGGTGCAGAACTAACCTCATGGGCTGGGCTGTCGGAGGGGTCACCAACAGAGCTGCCTTGTTGTTCCGAGGCAGGGAGAATGCGGGAGGCCGCGGTGGGTCGGCGGGCGGTCATGTTCCCATCCGGCGTAAGGTAACGGAGGTAATAAGCCGAGGGAAATGAGATAGCATCAAATCGGGCGAAATGGTCCGGATGTAGATGCTGGAAGACAATGCTGAGAATGCGCCCGAAGGAATGGTTTTTGGGACCATTATGCAGCAAACGAAATAAGAACATCCCCCAATCCATCGGAAGACCTTCAAAAACGCCGTACATGGCCAGGAGAAGGTCGTATGGAACTGAGTCCAGGGCGGATGTGCGAGCCAGTAAGCATCGACTTAGAATGGTCGCCATACATCGATAGTGACCCTGGAAGGATTTCACCTTATATTCCTTCCCCTTGTTTGTGCAACCCATAGAAGCCGCCATTGGATCGGCATCCGGGCGCTGTGGTTCACCAGGGGGTAGGTGGAGAGCAGCGCGGAGAACGGCGGGAGTGATGAGGATGGATTCTCCGCGGACATAGGAGATGATGGAGTCGGTGGTGCAGCGAATCCGTTGGTAATACTCAATGATGTCGTCGATAAGAAGATCGACGGGGTTGGAGACCAAATTGAGTATATGTGAGGCTTCAAGGAGAGGGCGAAGCTGGAAAAACCAATCCAGAGGATTGGAGACAGCGTGCCAATCAACCAGATGACCAGGATTAATGCCGGAAAGGGAGATTCTGGGTGCCATTACGGATGAAATATGAAGAACAAGAGGAAAGGTGAGGTCTTGATGAGGAAAGTAGCAACGAGAGGTTTAGGGATTGGAAATGAGCAATACTCGTGCTTCGCAGGAATAACCAGAATATATATATATAAGGCCGTGTCCGGAAGTGTCAGCGGGTCTAGGAATTTGCGAGTGAAACAGGGACCCGCTCGACAGGCTGATGTCATTAGTCTGGATATCGATGCGCCTCCGAATGAAACGATGTCGTGGAGACCGCATGACCAAGTAAAGATAACAACTGGTTGCCATCCAGAGAAGTGTGTGTGTGCAACCCGAGATTTGCATTTAATGAATCATCATTATTCCTCCTCAAAAGCATGCGACATATAAGTATACATGGATTGTCACAATTGAACAGTGTCAGGAGTCCGGAGGAATGAGCCGACAATCATCCGGAGTAAATAATAGTCGAGGAAGAGTATCCGGATGAATAATAGACCTTGTCCGTAGTAAACGAGTTCGGTGAGAGAGTAGAGTAGATTCCTTTGTGGTCAAAAAGTCGAAGAGAAGAGAAGTACCACAACACTTCAAATCCAAGACTATGGACGAGATTTATCGATACGGTTGCAAAGAAAATCTGAACCTGTAGCTAAACAAGGATAAACTGAAAATACAAAAGCTTAACAGGCAAGGATTAATACGGATTAGAGAAGATAATCAGTGAAAAACAACATAATCCGAACTAATGAGAAACAGAACTTATGCATTACCAAGAATGTAGTAGACGTATGCACACGTGAAAATGATCAATATTACTGAATCAGGGCATATGTCGGATAGCAATACACAAGTTCATATAGGTCAACATAGCGAAACCGTCTTGCTGAACAACGTAGCTAAGATTAATTAAAGAGCATATGATTTGGCCAATTTAGGATTCATGAGTGAAAAAAAAATGATAGAGCGAACACATGTCAAAAGTAGGCAGATGATTAGCCGATTAAAATGTATGGTTGAAGAAGGAAAATACATCCAAACTTGCCACTTTGCTGATTCAAAACAACATGTCCAGTCAGATCCGGAAGTAAAAGTTTAGAGGAAGGAGAATCCGAGACATATTAGGGGTTCATTGCTGCTCCCCCGTAGATCATTTAATCCTCTCAATGAAAAGCTCCCCCTCAAATAGGATCAGGAAAGAGGTCATGAGACATATATGGGGGGTATTACTGAATAATATATAAAGCATTGTCTCCCCCGTAGATTGTGCAATCCTCTCGGTTGACCTTTCCGATTTGTAGAAGTTCAGCACTGTCTATCTTATTAGAAAACTATACTTCAAAAGCTGATCAAACTGCGATTGAGTATTCATCCACCAGGCATTCCAAGCTAACCCATTTCACTTCTTCAACTATACATGTTAATAGAGTAATCTAAATGAACATGCTTTTGTCATGTGGTGATTAATGGAAATTAAGATCATGAAACCAGAAGAGGTAAATCATATAAGCTTTAGTCATGTTAGCTTAAACGACTTCAGTCGGGAAACGCAAGCATCCTCTCATATATGAAGTTGAGATTAATATCAGAAACATGAAGCCGTTAAACAGTAAGTATGATCAGCAATACAGTCAGTAAATCGCTACTACTTTCAGTAAACGTATAATGCATGTTCTAAGAGTAAATATACTGTTGGGTAATTTAATTGTGAAACTATGCCGAGAAGTCAAGCATACCTAATCGGAAGAGTAGTTCAGAGAACCTCGCATCAGGCAGGGGCTTTGTAAGTACGTCTGCTAATTGATCTTCAGTAGCAACATGTTCCAGTGAAATATGCTTTTTGAGAACATGATCGCGTATGAAGTGATACCTGACCTCAATATGCTTCGTCTTAGGATGCATGACAGGATTGTTGCTGATGGCAATTGCACTAGTGTTGTCACAGTAGAGTGGAATAGATGACATGTTGAAACCGTAGTCAGTAAGTTGACTTTGCATCCAAAGTAGCTGTGCGCAGCAACTTCCGGCAGCTATATATTCCGCCTCAGCAGTAGAGGTTCATACGGAATTTTGCTTTTTACTGAACCATGAAATCAATCTATTTCCTAGAAACTGACACGTACCACTTGTGCTTTTCCTGTCGATGCGACATCCAGTGAAGTCGGCATCAGAGTATCCGGATAAGGTGAAGTTGGACTTCTTTGGGTACCAGAGTCCCAAACTCATCGTTCCCTTGAGATACCTTAATATCCGTTTTACATGAAGCATATGTGACTCCTTGGGATTCCCTGATATCGTGCAGGATGCAAGTTGCAAACATAATGTCTGGGCAACTTGCTGTAAGATACGACAAGGATCCTATCATCCCTCGGTAGTCAGTCACATTTACTGAAATACCGTCCACATTAGGATCTAACTTGGCACTGACAGACATGGGAGTTTTGACGGGAGATGAACCTTCCATACCAAACTTCTTAATAAGATCGCGAGTGTATTTGGCTTGATTAATGAAAATTCCTTCCTTTAGCTGTTTAACTTCTATTCCAAGGAAGTAGGACAGTTCTCCCATCATGCTCATCTCAAAATTGCCTGTCATCAACTTAGCAAACTCTTCACAAAGCTTTGGATTCGTTGATCCGAAAATGATATCATCCACATATATCTGTACGATTAGAGTGTGTCCTTTCTCTTTTCGTAAAAATAAGGTGGTGTCAATCTTCCCTTTTTGGAAGTTGTGTGCAAGTAGGAATTCTGACAGTGTGTCGTACCAAGCTCTTGGAGCTTGCTTCAAACCATATAAATCTTTCCGAAGTTTGTAGACTAGATGTCCAGCTTTAGGTTCAATGAAATCGGGAGGTTGTTCTACGTAAACCTCCTCTTGGAGATCTCCATTCAGGAATGCGCTCTTGACGTCCATTTGATAAACTATGAAGTTTTCATATGAAGCATACGCCAGAAACATTCGAATTGCCTCAAGTCTTGCTACTGGAGCAAAGGTCTCATCATAGTCTATGCCTTCTTCTTGACGATATCCTTTCGCTACTAGTCTGGCTTTGTTCCGGATTACTATTCCATCTGTATCAAGCTTGTTCCGGAACACCCATTTAACTCCAATGACTTGCTAAGACTTAGGCCTGGGTACTAATGTCCACACATTGTTTCTCTTAAATTGATTAAGCTCTTCTTGCATGGCTTCTATCCAATTTGAATCCTGAAGAGCTTCATCTACCACCTTTGGTTCTATTTGAGATAGAAAACACGAGTAAAGACTCATGTTAGAGGTGGCTGCTCTTGTTCTTACACCAACAGTAGGATCACCAATGACTTGATCTGAAGGATGGTTTCGAGTCCATCTATAATTCTGTGCATGTGATGGATGATCTTGAGCAATTTGAAGCTCTTCCAGATTAGGTGGTTCAGAAATATCCGCTGGTTGAGCTTTGCCTGGACTAGCTGTTTCCATATTAGAAGGTACGGTTGAACTAGATGGTTCTTCAACACTATTTCTTTCAGTGTTGACTGGTCCGGACGGACTTGAAGGTGCTCCGGAATTTTGGGTATCCGTAGGAGTATGTCCGGAGCTAAATGGTAGTCCGGAGTCCGAGTCATCTGTAGCATCATCCATACAATTTCTTTGTGTCTCGCTGATGCCACGTGATTGGTCAGGATGTGTAACAGGAACATTCATAAACTTTGAATAATCGACGTTGCTGTCCATGACCTGCACATTAGAACTTGAAGAACCGACTTTTGACCAATCAAGATTAGCTTCATCAAAAGTCACATGGATAGATTCTTCAACTTTAAAAAATTTTCTATTGAAGACCCGATAAGCCTTGCTATGTAGTGAGTACCCGACAAAAATCCCATCATCAGATTTTGGTTCAAATTTATTCCGGGTCTCTTTGCCATTTATCAGTATATAGCAAGTACACCCAAAAGTTCTGAGATGTGAAATTGAAGGTTTTCGTCCTCTCCACATCTCATAGGGTGTTTTCATGGTAGATTTATTTATTAGAGTTCTGTTCTGAACATAGTAGGCAGTGGACACAGCTTCAGCCCATAGACTAAGAGGAAGCGTTGCCCCTGCTAACATGGATCTACCAGCTTCAACTAAAGTACGATTCTTGCGCTCAACTACCCTATTTTGTTGTGGGGTTCTGGGAGCAGAGAAGTCATGCTGTATGCCTTGTTTAGAATAATATGATCTCATTTCTAAAAAATCAAATTCTGTACCATGATCACTCCTGATGCATTTAATGCTCAGTCCTTGTGAGTTGCTTATCCAGTTGAAGAGATCTACTAGATGCTCAAAAGTTTGATCCTTTGATTTCAGGAACATCGCCCATGTGTATCTGGTGAAATCATCGATAACCACAAGGGTATATCTCGCCCTGACTAGTGATGGAACAGATATAGGACCACAGAGGTCCATATGAAGAAGTTGTAGAGGAGCAGTTATTGAGTTAACTGATTTGCTCTTAAAGCTGTGTTTGGTCTGTTTGCCAAGTTGGCATTCTCGACAGAGAGTGTCTCTGGAGAACTTGAGTTTAGGTAGACCAGTGACAAGATCAAGTGACGCTAACTTAGACAAAGTCTTAAAGTTTAAATGCGCGCATCGCTTGTGCCATAACCAACTATCTTCATATGAAGCTTTAGTGAGGAAACATACAGGGTCAGAAGAATTATTTCTTAAGACCACTGAGTATATGTCCCCATCTCTTGATCCGGATAACTTAATATCTCGAGATAAGTTGTCTCTTACTGTACAGGAGTTGGACATAAAGGAAACAGTAAATCCTTTGTCACATAGATGACTGACACTTAGCAAATTATGCTTCAAACCTTCGACTAGTGCAACTTTAGTGATTGATACACAACCGTTTGTTAAAGTGCCATACCCGACAGTCTTACCTTTGCTGTTGTCACCATATGAAACGGATGGACCTCGTTTTTCATTAACTTCTACGAGCAGAGTCTGATCACCCGTCATATGTCCGGAGCATCCACTATCGAGGATCCACTTGCTTTGATTGATCTTTAACTTCAAGTGATCCGGCAATGCATTCTAGAGATGCTCCTGAAAGACAACAGTTTACACTTTTGGTGCCCAAACTTGTTTTGGGCGGTTAGAGAATGCAGC
Organism: Taxillus chinensis; assembly: GCA_023512835.1. NCBI lineage: Eukaryota > Viridiplantae > Streptophyta > Magnoliopsida > Santalales > Loranthaceae > Taxillus > Taxillus chinensis. Next base: position 37,111,170 of record CM042085.1, read on the forward strand.
AGTATTGTCAACAGTTCCGAATTTGAGTTTGCTAGGACTTTTAGCTTTCCAAGTTGACATTAACTTGTTAGTTTCAACTGCTTCTTTTATTTGGGTTTTCTTGGGAGAGACACTCCTTTTAGATTTAGATTTTGTTTTGCTCGAAGAACCCCTTTTATAAAACTGATCTTTATTGGATTGAAATTGATTACAAAGCCAGCTATCAGATAGACTCCAACATTCATAGTGATAATGACCCATTTCCCTACAGATGGAACAGACACTATAATGTGAAGTACAAACAGGGGATACAGGTCTCTTAGATTTTCTAGACTTTCTACTCTGTTCCCCGTGGCCTAATCCATTGCGTTTGGGTGACGCGCTCTTGGCCCTAAATGCGTCGGCCTTAGCCTTTCCTTTCTTTTTGGGTGCTACGGTTTTGGCTTTAACTGCAGCAGCCTTCCCTTCATCATTAGTTACGGGTGCTACGCTTCGGGACTGCAAGAATGACCTCAACTCCACAGTCATAAACTATGGTGCCACCTGAAATGAAACCATCCAATGGTTTAGATGTACTAACAGGATATAAGTTGGTTAGTTTTGGAGTGAAATCTGGAGGACACTCATTAGCTTGAGTATTGGAGTTTGGTGATTCGGAGCCTAGGCCAGGTTTGACTCGAATGTTATCTGGATCAGTCCTAAATGTAGAGGCTATTTCCCCAGATTTAAGCCACTTACGATTTATTTCCCTTTCCTGTTCAAGTTCGTTTTCGAGTCTTTTTACTATAACTTTTAGGCCAGAAAGATTGGTATTTAACAGATGATTTTCAGCTCTTAGATCGTGATACCAAGCTTCTTTTCCCCTGAAGTCAGCGATGTCCTTTTCTAGTCTAGTAGTAGTAAATTCAAGACGTTTGTTCTGACTTTCCATATCTTTGTACATTTGAGTAATTATTAGTCTCTCATTCTTTTCATGATCGCATGTAGTAGTAAGAGATTCTAATTTACTCATGAGCTCAGAGATAGAAGATACCTCAGTATTTGCCATGAGGCAGATGTTCGGCTTAGGAGTTGGCTCATCATCCGAGGATTCCTCCTCTTCTTGCTGTTGTCTGAGGTGGAACGTCGGGGTGTAACATTGTCACTTTTCTCTGCCGTCTTAGATTTAGATCTGCATTCCTTGGCCCAGGGACCGGTTTTCCCACAGTTAAAGCATTCTTGGGAGCTTGACTCCGATCGTTCCTTCCTTCTGGATGATGAGGAGCCTCTTCTGAATCCTTTTCTACTTTTCCGAAGGAATCGTTCGAAGGATTTGACAAGAAGAGCTATTTCCTCTTCCACGTCTGAGTCAGAATTTTCTGACTCATCCGTATCATCCTCCAGATGATTACTGGTGCATTCTGTAGCTTTGAGAGCTACTCCCTTTTCTTTCCGAGCTATCTTCTCATCATGGGCAGAGTATTTGAATCGACCTCATGAGTCCGAAGCTCTCCGTAGATTTCCTCAAGGGCGTTGAATGGCCGTTTTTGTCAGCTTGCATCTGGAGCTACTTGGAGTAGTAGCGATCCGGCAAGGATCGAAAGAACTTGTCATTGATTTGAGACTGAGTGTAGTGCTCATTGACGGTTTTTGGCTCTAGAATGAGCTTGCCGAATCTCCGATAGATGCTTTCCAGGGGATTCGCCAGGTTTGTGATTGAAACTCTCAAAATTCTCGTCCGAGAGCACATATCACATTTTGCATTTGGGACCGACTCCCCTCATAGAGGATTGTCGGTTTATCCCAAACGACTTTGCCGACGTGCAGCCCTGGACGTCCGTGAAAGCCTCGGAATCCAAAGACGATGTAACATAAGCTAGAGCCTTTTCACTAGCGCACTGCCAGGCTCTTTCATCGTTAATAAGTTCGGCATCCGTCTTTGGCCTCCTCACTCCATGTTCTCCGATAGTCATCGGAATTGGGATCTCCTAATGAAGACATGGCCACACGAGATGATCATGGCATACCATAAACATCTTCATGCGAGCTTTCCACTGGGAGAAAAGTTCAGGTGTGAATTTGGGCGGTTTCGTCAGAGTAAAACCAGAACTCCGTGGTTGAGGAGCGGCGGCAGCAGCAGGTTGAGGTGGGTCGACGTTTTCACTGCTGCTTCGATTTGGGATGGGCTCTTGTGCACCTCCGGAGTTAAGGCGAGTGTTGAATAGCATACTGCTTTCTTCGGCCATTGCTTAGAGTAAAAGAGTGGGATCTCTACTTTTGAACAAATAGACTGCTCTGATACCACTTGATGGTCCCTTGGAGCCTAAAGGGGGGAGGGGTGAATAGGCTCTTATCGAAACTCTTTTATTCTTTTAAGGCACTGCACTAATCTAGTTAAGTGAAAGAATCATTGCGGAAGATAACCGGATAGTGGAAGTATTTTGTTTTATTATCAAGAGATAATTACAACAAAATAGAAGCAACTCTCTTACACTCTGTTTTACAAAAGGGATTCACACACTAACCTAGTTTGTATCTTTGAGCTCTTGTACATGCACAGAATTAATTCAGGCTAATTCACTCTCCTTTTTGCCCCACCTTTTTCACACATATACAAGTATGGATATTTATACAAACGTTCCCAAGAGACAACCTCGAAACTTAAAGTTCCGGAATGCGTTCAGCACTAACTGTTCCTCGGTAATCTCTCTGTCTTGACTGTTGCGGCTTGTGGAGCTCAAGATCTTGGGTTTGAAGAATATAAGTGCATTTGTGAGTTCCCAAATACAATTGAGGTTGTGTCCACATATTCGGGTGATCCACGTGTATGATTCTTCAGGTATTCAATAAGTTTGTCTTACATCGGGATGCCACGAGCTAATAACTTTAAATGCGGTGAGTTGAAGTAGTGTCTTCTTGGTCCGGTGTAATTTTCCTTACTCCGTTGCTAATGAAGCTCGGAACCTTACTCCGTGTCAGTGGTTGCTTACTCCGTATCTATTTAGTACTGGAATCCTTAGTCCGTGACAGCGCTTTCTTACTCCGTATGTAAGTTCCTTACACCGGGCGAGTCTTGAAAAGTCGGATGACTTATTCCGTGTCAGCGCTTTCTTACTCCGCATGTAAGTTCCTTACTCCGTATGTAAGTTCCTTACTCCGTATGTAAGTTCCTTACTCCGGGCGAGTAAGATATCCGGATTCCTTACTCCGCATCTAGTTTCCTTACTCCGTGCGAATAAGGACTCGGATCCTTATTCCGCATCAATACTTCCTTACTCAGCATGTATGAAAGACTCGGATGCCTTACTCCGTGTCTTCTTCACTTTAGTTCGCTTGAGGGGAAGACTTAACTATTTAACTCCATTTCAATCCTTTTGCTTCGTGCGACCTCGTTGACCAAGACTCTTACTCCGCATTAGTTTGACTTAGTCCGTTTGAGGTACTTAGGAACATATTCAGCAATCCGTAGCCTTTAAGTTCTTAGTCCGCATGAATGTTCCTTATTCCGTATGTATTTGTGACTTGGTTATTTACCAAGTGTTTGACGACACTCACTCTTGTCCGGATCAGGATTATGTATCCTGTCCTTAGCTTTGCTCTCACGAGTGCATCTCTGGATTATTAACATATCTTCTACAATGATCAAATAAACACAAAAGATCTCAGATCAAATTACATAAGCCTTTATCAGTATTATCCAAATTCTGGGTTTGATCCAACATCCGCCTTGATGCATATGAGAACGCAAGAATTTATAAGGAGCGGACAAAAAGGTGGCATGATTCTCACATACAATGGTGCCAGATTAACATGGGAGATGAGGTTTTGCTATTTAACTCTTCTTGGGGAAGTTAAAGTCTCGTTGGAGGGGACCTTACCGTGTTTTTTCAGTGTCCCCACATAGAGCCGTTGAAATATGGAGAGTGTCAACCAGCGCGTTCAAGGTAAATGGGCAGCGGTTGAAGGTCTACCATCCACGACAGCCCCTGAACCCAGTAGAGGTGCACAACCTTGCAGTTCCTTCCTTGTCCACCTGAATCGGTGCATGATGTCGAGCTACGGATTTTAAAGAAGCGCTTCGCGGGAGGCAACCTGCTCTATATCTTTTCCTATATCCTTTTTATTTTTATGTTTCTTTTGTGATCTTATGTTTGATCTTTTGTTGGTGCTTGCATGCGAAAATACATTGCTTATATTTGTGTTCTATCAAAAAAAAACCAAAATACAAAAAAAAAGTTGACTCGAGCATTGGGCATCGGGCCCTCGGGCGGTTTTTTTTGCCCCTTCTCTTCGCTGCTCTACAGTTTCAAGCTACCCGGTTTTTGTTCCAGGTTTTGTTCTCTTTTTCTTGTTTCTTCCCTTTGCTTGCATTGCGGACATTGTAACTTTTAGTGTGGGGGAGGGGTGTTTTATCCTTCTTGGTTTCATCTTTCCGTTTTCTTCAGAAACATCCTAAACCCTTATTTTTCTGTTTTATTTGCATGTTTATTGCTTATTTCTTTCCTTTTGGATGGTTGTGTTCCTTGTCTTGTGTTGTTATGCACCATTAGCTTTGGTAATTGTGATCATAGGCCTTTTATTGTGTTTCTGTTCTGCTTGGAGTGATCTCACCATGTGTAGTGAGTTAAGGACTTGGATGCTTATTAGGCTACTACTTAGAGGGTGAATGCTTTATTTTTGGGGTTGTGAGTGGTAAAATAATGAGATCACATCTATTTTTATTCTGTGTTGTCCTTGAGTTGATGGGCTTACGTAGAGCAGCTGTTTGCTTTGTTTGAGTTCCATTTGGTTTGGGTTGAGTCCCAAGAGATCCTAGATACGTCTGAGTGGCCTTGAGTAATTGTTTTGGGGTTGAGAGTCTACGAGTTTGGTTGTGCTTTCTTAGTTTATATGAGAGTATGATTATATTATTTGGGATATGTGTGTGATTTCATAATTAATTGTGATTTCTGCATGATATGCAATGTTTTATGTGCTACCATGATTGATGTATGAGATGCCTTGATATATGATATATGTGATGTTATAATTTTTTGATGTACATAAGGCCTAACTATGGGATAGATATACGCCTGTGAGGTTAGTTGTGGTACAAGCCAATGGGGCTAAGATGATGGTGCCTAAGAGGCATGACTTATGTTGGGGCCTGAGAGGCTACATGATGATGTGATGGTTTAGGTTATCTGTGACACTACATGAGCATATGTGCTGGACCCTATTTTGTTCGGGTTGGACACATTTTATCAAATTCAATTTTCCTCCATGCCACATCGATTTGTTAAAATTTTGTAGAACGACAGAGTCATGACCACTGAGCCGCAAATGCCTGATTTCAAGACATTATTCAAGAAAGGCCTCCAAATGCCAAAGAGCCAATTCTGGGCAATTGGAAAATAAAATTCAGGATCAATGCCTTCGACCACGCTCGATTCCGAGGTCAAACGAGGAAGATATGGTCAAAAAAGCACTTATGCCGCCAGCGGGGGTCAAAATGGTAATTGACTTTTCAAACGGCACTTCGAATCAGGTCACAAACCTCATATTTGCATCCTACTCGTCGTTTTGAGAATTTTGACATATATATTGTATATATTCTCTCCCAAGGCTTTTTCAATAAAAAACAAAAATAAAATCATTTTTCTGTAATAAATACTCGCAGTACAGGCTTGCTGTAAAAATGAGATCCTTTTTAAATAAAATTGACATGGGGTCGCTCGTCATGACGTCCCGAGTCGAAAAATAATTTTTTCGAGATATTTTGAAATCCAGTTTGTCTTACCGATCCTAAAAACCTAAAGACATCAGTTGAAAACCCAAAAAACAAAATATTTTTCTGCTTTTCTTTTCTTTTCTCACCCACTCCAGGCCATGTGTTAGCCCGTTAGGACTCCTTTTAGCTGCTTAAAAATCAAACCGTTAGGACTCCTTTTAGCTGTTTAAAACAAATTGTACTTAATTTCAACTTTAACAAACAACTTAGGGAAATAAAAAGAAGTAAACCTTTAGGCCGTGTGAAATTTAACATCACTTTTAGACTAGTTAAACTTAGGCAACAGTTAAAACAAGTTAGAAACCTCTAATTCTTAAGATAGGTACCAAAAGGGCATCGTGGGGGTGCTAGTACTTCCCCATGTGTAATCATCTCCCGAGCTCATCCCTAAGCGGCATAACTAATTTCCTTTTAGGTGACCAACCGCACCCTAAAAATAGTGGGTGGCGACTCCGTATTTTTCATCACCATTCGGATGAAGGTTGGGGGGAATCACACCCCAAAAGCGGTTTCCCTCCCGAACGAAATCCGGTGATGACAGCTGGCGACTCTGCTGGGGACAGTTAGAAAGTTAGGCCTAGGATTAAGATTAAGAGGTTTATTCTTTGTTTTAAATTGTTTTTATTCTTTCATTTTTTATTCTTTATTTAATCGATTTATTTTCTGCGTTTAATCGCCACTGTATGGTAGTTTTGATTTACGTGCATTGATGCCCTGATAATCGCATTTTACCGCTTTCTATAATTGTTGCATTCATGCAAAAACCTTATACCCGGGTTTTATCACAGTCTAGGTTAGCGAGGTTTATTAGGGTGCCCTGCGCGTTAATCATTATCCGTAAAGGGACCCCGGACTCCTCACTCAAGCTTGAGGTCCTTTTAAGGCACGTCCTTTTAAGGCCCCCCTCCGGTAAATCCACGGTGTACAGAGCCCTTTAGAGAGGAAGTTTGGGGACTAACGAATAAGATAGGGTGAGAAATCATGACCGATTGGGGGCACACCGACCCACATGTTGTTTGCCCATTTTAGCTTTCCTTTTGAAAGATAGGTTCATCCACATTGAATCATGTTGTTTTGTTACTGTATTTTTTGTATACTATCATTTGTGCTGTCTTTTTACTAACTTTTTTTTATACATTTGTTTTCACTAACATTGTTTTTATGTGAATTGTATCATTATTATTGTTTTTTTTTCATAACCATGTCTTATTCTTCATATTAATCATACACTCTAGGACACATAACCTTGACATTCATCATAAGTCCACCTAAGATTTGTGTTTCATTCCCTTCCTCATGTATTCTTTCATCACATAGATCGCCTCAACACTGTAGAGTTAGGTGTCCATTCAAGAATACACCATTCAATTTAGGTGTATGCGACATTAGTCCTCATTAGTCCATGGGTATTGGGTGCCCATATTGGGTTACTCAGATACATCTTCATTCATGCTTTTCACATATTTACATTCTCATTCATATAATAATATCAACACTTATGACTCATGTCATGTTTTTGTCACATCATGTAGATCCATGCATGCATGCATGCCAACAAATAAATAAATCAAAAGAAAACAAAAAAACTAAAAAACCAAGGAAAAATAGAAAACAAAAAAAACCATCAATAAATCATATCATAATCACATCATGTAAATCCATGCATGTATGCAAAAAGAAAAAACAAAAACAAAAAAACAAAAAAAAATCATCATCAGTTAGTCATGTCATGTAGATCCATGCATGCATGCATGCCAAACAAAAACAAAAAAGAAGAAGAAAAGAAACTCCCCAAAAAAGCCAAAAAACCAAAGAAACAAAACGGAAAAAAAGAAGCAAAAAAATCATTAATCATGTCATTCATGCATACATTCATTAAAAAAATAAAAAAAATCAATATAATAAAATGGGGAGCTTATCATTTTGTTGATTCATTAGAACCAATTGGAATAAGCAACAATCTTGGTCCATGGCAGAGAATACAAAGGCAAGATTGGTCAGCTTGGAACAAACCCAACAAGAAATGTGCAGAAATCTTCGAAATTTGCAAGGGCAAATGAACAGTCTGACAGAGATGATGTTGAGATTGGTCACGTGAACCAAACAACCTCCCCCCCCCCTTCCCACCCCAACCCCCTCCCTTTTCGGGTTTGGACAAAGGGGTAGAATACAATATACACTTCACATTTCTTTTCAAGAAATCAAAAATCATATAATTATATAATTGAAACCACATGCCTTTATTATGTTTCAAACTTCATTACAATATCTCCCCCTTTGGGGGTTACAATGCCTCAACAAAATTACATAATGCAAATAACACAAAACAAAGCCACAAAATGGAACTCTTCCACCTTGGTGTTCCCACCCTCACAGGTTCCCGCAAAGAAAACACACCATAGTAGGAGGGGTGAGCATCCACTGACTCGGTAGGGATCATGTCTCCCAACCCATCCCATGCTCCTAGCATCTACATGCCATGTGTACAAGTGCGGTGTCGTGTTACAATAATTTCAACAGACATAACAACCACCACATCAACAATTACAACCGCCAGCTTGCCAGGCTAACACTTTAACAACAAGTGATTTATTTACCGCCTCTTCGAAGCCAAGTGATTTAACCGCCTCTTCAGGCCAAGTGATTTAACCGCCTCTTCAGGCCAAGTTTCCAAGAACCTCACAAGGCTAACACAAACGGTCCCGGGCTTCCATGACCACCGGGTGTACAAGCAACCACACAACACATAAGACCATACGGGCATAACATCAAACACTTAATATGCTTAGTCACACAGGAATAACGTCGAACACTTAGCATGCATATATTCACGGCTCACAAACCCGGCCACACGAGACATTATTTCAAACACATAATATGCATAGCCTCTCGGGTATAAAACCAAACACTTGGTGTGCACCCGTTCACAAGTGCACAATCCCAACCATTCATGCCACCAGGCAAACACCCGGCATACACATACATACTAAATCACAAGTTCGACCCACACAGGCATAATACCAAACACGTAATGGGCATATACACACAACTATATTCACACAGGCTTTTCATCAAACATATAGCATATAGACCACGAACCACACTAAAATGCCATTGAAGCCAACATCCATATGGGAGATCACACCTATATGGATTACATATATATATATATAAAACGATCTGCCCAGAATCTCCCTAGGACCCTAGGACAGAGGAGGGTTTAGGAAGAACAGAACCCCTACCTTAAAGCGGATCTTCCTTGCTCCCGCGCCAAACGCCGTCCTCCCCACGCAAGATGCTCGGCGGCAACCAGCAACTCCCCTTCCCTTTCTCTCTCTAGCCTCTCTCTCTCTCTTCAGAAGCAGTGTGACAAAGGAACACAAGAACCCTAAACTCAAACTCAAGCCCTCCTTATATAGACACCATCCACATCAAAACGACGTAGTTTTGATTAAGTAAACCCCGGGATCAAAACGACGTAGTTTTGATCACACAAGTTAGCACCTTTCCGCACCCATATAGGCCAAAATACTTGGAATTGCAACATGGTCCTTTGGAGAAAGATCATTAGAATGACAAAACCAAGGGAACCATGCAAAAATACACCTACGCCAATTTGCACGCCAATTCCCCAATTGGCGTGCAGCTCCAAATGCACTCAAACTTCACCACAAGCCTCCTTGCATCTTGGAGAGGCTGAGGAGCAAAAATATGCTTGCACGTGAAATGGGTGAATTCACGTTCAGCTCCAAATGCTCTGAAATTTCTGTGGTAGATAGAGGACCTCATTCTAAGAAACTTTTTGTTCTTGCACGCCAATTGTTTGAGGCCATCTACTAGGTCAAAAGTGAGCTCAAGATCAGCCAGCTAACTTAAAACCACTGTATACGCATAGCATCTTCCTAGGGCATAAATGTACGCTATCGCTTGACACATGCACCTCTCAAAAGTCTCCTCTTGGGCTCATCTCTTACCTTAAACTTGTGTACCAACATCCAAGGTGTTTTTGGTTAACTCCTTACACACGGGTTACACACGGGTCATTACATCCTCTCCCCCTTAAGACTTTTCGTCCTCGAAAAGAAATGACATACGAGGAAAACAAACACAAGCTACCCATTTGCCACACGGCGAGCTACAACACCCAAATGGGTCATACACCGCACATTGTACACAATAGACATAACATAGTGCCACCACGAGTCCATAACCACATGCATCACAATCTAGGTCAACAAGAACATTTCATTAACATATTCAATATAAATTAAAGTCAAAAGTCGAAAGGAAATACAAATACACCAGCCAACAACCACCCCTCCACCCTTAAGATTGGTCGTCCTCGAACAACTGCGGGGGTTAGTCACGCATCATGGACTCACATTCCATGTCTCCTCGCCGGGACGTGTCGGCCCTAAAATACAACACACCTTCCAAAAACGCTTCCTTGATGCACATAGCCCACAACCATTCACATACCCGCGAATGAAGATATCACACAATAACACACATGAAGGCACGTACCCACAGACCCAATAAAACACGGCATGATAGGGAAACACATATTCTAATCTCACAAACCCTTGTTCTCCTCACCTAACACATGTCACAAGTATTCACGCCACGACGGTGTACAACATATACGCCCATCCCCAACACGTACGTTTAACAAATCACATCATAAACACCACTACAAAGAACAAAGCACAAATAAAACACTACTACACGTTTAACGTTCCCACCCCACTCGCTAACACCATACAAACTCATCCCGGGGAGTTTCCTCACAACCTTCCCACCTTTGGACTTTTCGTCCCCAAAAGAGAAACCAAGTAATAAACAACGCGAAAAGATCAAAGCAACACATAATGTAGTCATTACCACAAATGTTGGAGATGCCAACTCGCGGCACGATGGGACCAACACTCCACAACGTAAAATACCCAACAATTGGGAGTTGAAGTCAACGCGACCTCGTCCCACAGGTAGACCACACCCTAACACAAGCACAATGAGGTCACAATGAAACACAAACAAATAGGACAGCATTATGCAAACCACAATCACATTCCCACACGGGGAGCTCACCAGCGACGACACCATCATCATCTGCGAAAACCACCTCACTCAAGCAAGGAACATTGAAACCCCACCAACACCAATGGTGACCCGAACGGAGTACAAGCCTAGACACGAAACACGAGAATGGAGTGTGCCCTTAACCACTCGGTCGCGATCAACCTGGCGCCCAACGGAGTCCAAGGATGCACTAAAAACGATAAATGCGGCACCACACACACAACCATGGTAAGACCAAAACCCACTATCAGGCTATCACTAGTCACCGACTTTGAGAATCGACCTCCTTGATCACGGTCAAACAGAGATCCGCCAAGGTCCCAGACCTTCATGGCGAGGCTTACCGTACGGCCAAGAGATAATGCCTTACCAAGTCGACGAGACGGACCACGCGATAGGAATCCCTTGACGCCAAGTAGCTATGAACATCATAGTCCCCCCCCCACTCGAAACGGCTCCTAGGCTTCAACCTGACCACAATGGAATCCTCCGTGTCACCACTCACGAGGTCACAAGAAAATCCCTTGCCTCCAAGACATACTCCACCTCATGGCCCACCAACTCCGCTATATCAACTATTACGTTTATCTCAACATACCAGCAAAACACTCAAATGGATCAAGAAATACTCGAGGCTCTAATCGCGCTTAATATGGTCACTTTGCAATTCCTCCGGGTAGGCACAAGAAACGAGGCATGCAAACTCCTTATTCGGGACATTCACGTAGCTCCCAAACACACCAACACTTTGATGGCGTGGACCATGTCACTTACCGCATCAAAACGCACACGAAAGACTTTCAAGAAGAACATATGTAGCATGAGGACCCCATGGTAGCCGCAGGACACAAATCTCCCCCAAAGGGGTAGCACTAATATCCCTTACAAGCAAAACTCACATCGACTCCATTCAATGAATCACAACTCATCAATACTTTCACACTTTAGCGAGCATGCCATCACACGTGACAAGGAATAGCATCAACATTACACATAACACTCCTCTTCATCCCACACCACACCTAACATGCCGGGCATCACCTCCTACTCCTCTGCATATGAATGCCACGAGACCCACACATAAGAACTTTGCTATACCCCTTTACACATATGTAACACACACAACAAAACAAGGCGACCACAACACACGAAATAAACTACTGCGTAGAACACATGTAAGAGAGGACATACTAGCCCCCACCTCCTCGCCTTTTTAAGCCTATTACCCACACGACATGAATTAACGGAATGGTCCTACCACCAGGAGTACATCCTCGACCCCTCGGAAGGTGTCTCCCAATTTTGAGGAAAAACCCAAACAAGGCCTGCCCAATCTCACTCGCTTGCACCTTGCCAGCTTGATGGGTTCCTGGGCACGATCCTATAAACTCACTCGTAACCTAGTTCCAGGAACTCATCACATTTTTATACATATGCAAACCCATTTCACCACATATCCTATGAACATTACCCAAGGTCTTTCACACACCACCAGCATGACACGTGGTCAATGTTTGGCCACCCAACAATTTGCAGCCATCTCCACAGGACACCCATAAGAACCAATCAATTTAAATCTCAATGACTCAAGGAGTGGGTTATACTAGTGGCAATTTCTTCCCTCAACCGTGACACTTGGAAAGGTTACCAAAAGAACATCCTTCTTAGGGTAGCACATCTCTGAAACCTCTACTCACATGAAAACACATTTCTATTACTCAAGGTTGCCACCGCAGGTCACACACTACCCACAAGCCACTAACTCATGCCTCCGGCTTCCTAGGCTTGCTAGGCCGGAGGTAATCTCACCTACGCCAGAGTATTAGGGGTAGCACGGTAACATTTATTACTTTCCTCACACACGGGCGCCCAAAATTGACTACCACACAAAGATGTGATTAACACTTTAGACCATATTAAAACCACCAACTCTTTCCAACAACTGTTTATAACCATTAGTAATTTATTAGTCTTTTGGTATCATATATATATTTTTATTTATTTTACTCATTTATTCTCTAGTAGGTCCCCAACTACGTCCATCCAAAATGGTAACTCAAACGACCTTCTAAGCCTCACCTAACATAAAACGGTGGCTCACGAGCCCACCCAGAAAACAGTGGCTAGAAACGCAACAATCAAAGGTTCACCCAGCCTCACCTAATCCGGCCACGAGACTTAACCGATCACTTATCATTAAAGGAATATCTTTACCACCACCAACAAACAATCTTAACACGCGAGAATCAAAATCATACCCTTGACTAAGGAAAGTTCTGCCATGCTCTCCTCCTAGCCTCACTTGAATTTTGCTTTATCCCTAGCTCGTTGAGCCAGTCTTCTAGCACCATGACTTGTTTTACCATAACAGGCTGTCGGGAGATGTCCTACTTTCCAATGTCCCGGTTGTCCCTTGCAAGAACAACCCCTTTGGGAAAGCTGGTCTCTACCTCTTGAGCCCTTCTGTGATCGGGACAACTATGCTTCAATTAATCTTCACCCAAGATCCCCCCGATGATGTGGGGTTGATAGCTCTCGACGTACCTCGCTCTTAATCAGTTATCGAATCTCATCCCTCAACTCTTGAATTACCAGGCTTAAGATGCCAACCTCATTACTTACATCCTGCCGGCTCTCCCACTTGCCCGGACTGGGGGGGCAGGCTTCCTTGCTACCTCAATAGTCGTACCGGTCACAATTTTTGGAGACATTGGCTCCACGAAAAGCGAGCGCCCTAGGTTATCACTTAATAATCTCAACAATCGATCGCGAGACCACTACCGACTAGCGACTTAAGCTATAACACGCATTATTACCACACAAGTCCATAGGTTCACATTTAACGGACTATACCAATTTTACATTCCATTGCATTGCTCATAACCACGCTTATTTCACACGTACCAAGCAAATCACATGCTCAAACCATTCACAGAACACCAAACAAATCACATTTTAATTAAATTTTTTTTTTTTTTTTTTTGTTAACGGTCACAAGCCTCAAGTTTCCAAGCATACGGTTTCACTTCCACAATTTCTCTTCCATGTTTCCATGCTCAAATCATCACAAGATAAACCACATTGCACAAGCATCCACTCCACAAGCACACGTTCAACTAAACAAGGACTTTTCCTTGTAGTCATGCTCAAGGTACATCAAATAAAATCGAGTTGCATAGTTCACGCCTTATCACATTATTCATATTTTTCTTTTATCACAATTATTTTTTTATTTTTTTATTTTTTTTTTTTTTTTTCAGGTATCCACACCTTCACATACAACAACCAATGCAACTAGTGCCCTAATGCCAATGCATGCAAATCTACCACAAGACTGGACTACCCCAAGTACACCTTGGAGGCTCCAAGAGGACCGTGTTGATCAGGCACGTCCCTCCAGGCTCCTCCAAAGGACCCAAGATAACCAAGTCCGCGCCCATTACCCTAGGCCAACTAGACCATGCTCTGATACCATATTGTCACGCCCCGGATTTCCAACCCGAGGAGACCGGAACGTGACCCTCCCTTTATCCGGGTTTGGACAAGGGGTAGAACTACAATATACACTTCACATTTCTTTTTGGAAATCAAAAATCATATAATTATATAATTGAAACCACATGCCTTTATTATGTTTCAAACTTCATTACAATATCTCCCCCTTTGGGGTTACAATGCCTCAACAAAATTACATAATGCAAATAACACAAAACAAAGCCACAAAATGGAACTCTTCCACCTTGGTGTTCCCACCTAACGCCTGTAGGTTCTCCAAGAAAACACACCATAGTAGGAGGGTGAGCATCCACATTTCGTAGGGATCATGTCTCCCAACCCATCCCATGCTCCTAGCATCCACATGCCATGTGTACAAGTGCGGTGTCGTGTTACAATAATTTCAATGAGACATAACAACAACCACATCAACAATTACAATGCCCTTTGCCACCAGGCTAACACTTTAACAACAAGTGATTTAACCGCCTCTTCGGGCCAAGTGATTTAACCGCCTCTTCAAGGCCAAGTGATTTAACCGCCTCTTCGAGGCCAAGTGATTTAACCGCCTCTTCCAGGCCAAGTTTCCACGACCTCACCAGGCTAACACAAAACGGTCCCGGGCTTCCACGACCACCGGGTGTACAAGCAACCACACGGCCACATAAGACCATACAGGCATAACATCAAACACTTAATATGCTTAGTCACACGGGAATAACGTCGAACACTTAGCATGCGTATATTCACCTGGCTCACAAACCCGACCACACGGACATTATTTCAAACACATAATATGCATAGCCTCTCAGGTATAAAACCAAACACTTGGTGTGCACCCGTTCACAAGTGCACAATCCCGACCATTCATGCCCCAGAGCAAACACCCCAGCATACATACATACCCTAAATCACAAGTTCGACCACACGGGCATAATACCAAACACGTAATGGGCATATACACACAACTATATTCACATAGGCTTTTCATCAAACATATAGCATATAGACCACGAGAACCACACTAAAATGCCACTCGAAGGCCAACATCCATATGGAGATCACACCTATATGGATTACATATATATATATATAAACAGATCTGACCCAGATCCGCCTAGGACCCTAGGACAAGAGGAGGGGTTTAGGAAGAACAGAACCCTACCTTAAAGCGGATCTTCCTTGCTCCCGCGCCAAACGCCGTCCTCCCCACGCAAGATGCTCCAGCAGCAACCGGCAACTCCCCTTCCCTTTCTCTCTCTAGCTCTCTCTCTCTCTCTCGGGCGGAAAGTGCAAGCAAAGGAACACAAGAACCCTAAACTCAAACTCAAGCCCCTCCTTATATGGACACCATCCACATCAAAACGACGTAGTTTTGATTAAGTAAACCCAGGGATCAAAACGACGTAGTTTTGATCACACAAGTTAGCACCTTTCCGCACCCATATAGGCCAAAATACTCGGAATTGCAACATGGTCCTTTGGAGAAAGATCATTAGAATGACAAAACCAAGGGAACCATGCAAAAATACACTGCACGCCAATTTGCACGCCAATTCCCCAATTGGCGTGCAGCTCCAAATGCACTCAAACTTCACCACAAGCCTCCTTGCATCTTGGAGAGGCACGAGGAGCAAAAATATGCTTGCACGTGAAATGGGTGAATTCACGTTCAGCTCCAAATGCTCTGAAATTTCTGTGGTAGATAGAGGACCTCATTCTAAGAAACTTTTGTTCTTGCACGCCAATTGTTTGAGGCCATCTACTAGGTCAAAAGTGAGCTCCAAGATCAGCCAAACAAACTTAAAATCACTTTGTATACGCATAGCATCTTCCTAGGGCATAAATGTACGCTATCGCTTGACACATGCACCTCTCAAAAGTCTCCTCTTGGGCTCATCTCTTACCTTAAACTTGTGTACCAACATCCAAGGTGTTTTTGGTTAACTCCTTACACACGGGTTACACACGGGTCATTACATCCCACATCAACAACAAGGCCGGGAAGCATTGCAACCACCGACTCTCACACAAATGCAGACACTAGTTCATGACCATACTTCAGTATGTCAAAGTATCCCACCGATTGTAGGGCATGAGGTAGAGTCCTGAAGTCCCAAACACCTAAGGAAGATTGGAAGCGGTTGAGAAGGCAGAAGCTTATGGCTCGATTAGCTGAGATGAGCTATGTTTCGTCCCTGGTATAGTCTTCCTTCTAAAATTCAAGATGCCCGAGTTTGAAAAGTTCATGGTACCGAAAGTCCAAAATTTCATTTGATCATGTATTGCACGAAGATGGCTGCTCATGTAAGGAATGATAAACATTTGATACATTGTTTTCAAGAGAGTCTAACTAGAGGTTCCCTTCGATGGTACTTTAGGTTCAATAAAAGTCGCATCAAGACATGGCAGCTCTTAATGGCTTTCTTAATCAATACAAGTATGTTTCCGAGCTAGTCACGATAGGATAACATTGCAAGAAATGGAAAAGAGGCCAAGTGAAAACTTTAAAAGACTATACGAGTGGCTGGAGGGAGATAGCAATGGAGGTCCAACCACCGATTGACGAAAAGGAACTTACCACATTATTCACGAATACCATGAAAGGGACTTATTATGAAAAGCTAGTAGGGAATGTGACCATCGGTTTGGCTAACCTAGTGGCCTCGGGGAGAAAGAATAGAAAGTGGTATTAAGCAAGGGAAGATTTGTGAGGATAAGGCGAAGAATCTAGAAACCTATTACATGCGGCCTATAGAGACCGTAGTTAGGTTGATATCGGAAGATAGTTGTTATTTGGTATTGCGGACACCATTTTTGTATTGGGCTGTAGTTGGGCCCAATTTGGAGTTTGGCCCCCGGAAGGATTTTGGTTGTGTTAAAGAATTAACATGAAAGTATAAATAAAGAGAAAGAGAAAGAGATAGAAAATAAGTTATTTCGTTCAATTGGAGAGAGCATGAAGAGTTGAGAGTGAGTGAAGAGAGAGAGAGAAAGTGGAACAACTTGGATTTGGAGCTTGGAGCTTGGAGCTTGGCTTTTTGGGCTGATTCCTTTGTGAATCTTTACTTAGTAGGTGTTCCTAACCTTGTTTCATTTCCTGTTATTAAGCCTATGTGAGTTGGGTATAAACCGTGAGTTTTAGCATGAACCCTAGATTTTGGAGGAAACCCAACTTTCGGGTTGTAATTGGGATTTAGATACTTAATCTGTGTTTGAGAACTACTATGCGGTTGTGTAGATGTAATTGCGGGATACGGGGTTTTCATAGACCGTGTTTTTGTGTGGATTAGGAAATCAACCTTGGAAAGCTATTCTTAGATCTAGAACTGAATCTGTATATATATATATATATATATATATAATTGTGATTATGTTGGGTTATGCGATTATGAGCATTTAGGGCATGTTATATGGTATAAATTGTGGTTTATTATGTACGAGAATGGGTTGCGGGTGTCTGGAAGTCATTGGGCCGATTGCAGACGAAGAACAAGCTGGAACGACGATGAATAGTGCTGCTTGGAGTGTTATCGCATTTTGGGAGTAGGGTCGAAGGTTGAGGGTCGAAGGTCGCAGGGTCGGAGGTCAGCAGCTGCGAGGCTTCGAGACAGACCTTCAAGGCAGATCTTCGAGGCCGTGTTTCCAGAATCTTCGACGCAGAGGTCTTTGAAGTCGTGTTTTTAGAGATCTTTGAGGCTTCGAGACAGGTCTTCGAGGCCGTGTTCTACGGATCTTCGAGGGTGTTTCTATGAGTCTTCGAGGTTGAGGTTTCTACAAGTCTTCGAGGCTGAGTTTATGAGTCTTGAGGCCGAGTTCTACAAGTCTTCGAGGCCGGGCTTGAGCTTCGAGGTTGGGTTTTTTTTTGAGAGCCTTTGGGGCTAGTCCATTAAGTAATTCTTATGCCTTTTCATCGGTATGGAATGTTGTTGTTTGCTTGACATAAAATATTATGTACAAGGGTTGGTTGATTTGGTTGGCTAGTCAATCGAGGTCCCATGCGGCTGGCTTGTTAACCAAGGTCCCCTATATGGATGGTTGATAGCCGAAACGTCCCATGAGTGCTGCTTTTATCTTTGTGGTCCCACTATGGCGAGTAGGCTATAAGAACATTGCTCTGTGCTAATCAGCTATGTTGTAAAGTTTGTGTGACTTGATTGTGTGTGGTAGTTTGTGTGACTAGGCAGGTGAACCTTGTGTGTATGCTTTTATAGTACTCTCATTGCGTGGATGATTTTAAGTGTGTGTTTATATTTTCCTTGGTATTGCATAGAACATCCTGGTGCATGGTTGTATACTTATATACATTCACCGGCATATGTATACACGGTGTGTTGTAGGTCACCTAACGAGCCTTGTGCTCACCCTACATTGTTGCCTTGACTTCCAAGTTCGGGCGGGGAAGTAGCTTGGGGGTTTGCCATTGACCGGATCGAGCAAACCGGACCATTTTTGATGTATGGGACTATGTTCATTTTGTATTACTATTGTAATTGCTTCTTGGACATGGGTCCATGATTGTGTACTGTATCTCATGTTTGACATTATATGCTATGATGTGATGATGCTTTCATTCAGTTGCATGATTTTTGGGAGTACAGGAATACCCTTGCTGTATGATTGTACAGGTGCATTCGGGCAGCACTCGCTGTAGGCCCTTTTTGGGTGCTAGTCACTAACCCCTTGCCCATGGGTGCGGGTATGGGGTAGTCATATACCCGGTTCCGGGCCTCCCGGGAGTTGGGGGCGTGACACGGCCGAAGAGGAAAATACATGTTCGGGTAATCAAAAGCCTAGCTATGAAGTACCGAAAGAGATAAGTCTTCCATACCTAGCATGGTATGACTCGAAAGCCCGTTGTGAGTATCATTATGGAGGAATTGGTCATAATATCGAGAGATGTATGACATTCAAGAAGCGATTCAGGCTTTGAAAAGAACAAACCTCCTGAGCTTTTCAAATGATAGATCACCTATGCTCAAGTAATATCATGTAGTCTGTTGTTGTGTGAATCATGAAGGTTTTTTGTTTTTCTTCGAATTTCTCCAAGGCCCTTTTATAATAAATGCTTTTTCAAAATCCATTTTCAACATCGCATTCATGTAATGGTTGTCATTTTCTTGTCCACTCTCATGGTGTGTGTATTAAAGCCTAACGAGGGCATATAAAACAAAGGATGTTCGAACTATTGGCTTGAGCTCGAGGAAGATCAAAGGGAGAACTTGAAGATTGAGGAGATCAGGAAATTGCAATTTTGGGCAACTCCATTCCCATTGGGAGGGACACTATCAAGGAGCTAGACTGTTAGGTAAAATTCTTTCGTCAAGAAAATGGATATAACTCTTCTTTGAATTATTTGAGAAAATATTTGATCATTTAAAGTGAGGAAAAGCCATCTGTTGTGCTACCTCGTAATAATACCCTTGCTACCCCATTTGAGCCTATAATGAAATTTCCTTTCAAATTATCGATCTATAGTTCACCCCACATTGGGGTAGTTCTTTAAAGCCAAATCCCTTAAGAGAGCAGTTTAGTACATATCTTTGGGGCGATTAATGCCTTATAGAGTCCATGATGGGGATAACTTATGTCAAATTGGGGCAACCTTTGGTAAGAAAGAAAAAAACGAGAGAGAAAATTCAATACGGACATGTTGGGAGCACAAGAAAGAAAAAGAAAAAAAGAAAACAACCAAGAAAGGAAAAAAGGAAGCATTTTTAATCCAAACCCATTCAAGGCGATTCGGAAGGAATAAATCAACCCTCGAGGGCGATTTCGAGAAAAGAAAAAAGTCAGGTCTTGTGAGTCTCATAACAAAGATGAAGCCCTATCTTGGGCAATTTCGTCCATCTCTCATAAAAAAAAGATCAAAAAGAGAGTTAAAAGGATGGAACTTCTAGAGAGTTCACTGCGAATTATGGATCATATCCAACCTAAAATAAGTTTGAGTTTATTATATCCCTTTCTTGATAAACCCTTAAATCTCAAGCCTTCGTTGAGTCTTAGAAAAGTCCTCTCGTTGAATGACGAAAGTTATTTTTCAAGTACTCAAATGAGAGTGGAAACCTCCAATACAAAAGGCGAACTTGATGAAAACTAGAAAGGGCATCAAGGGTAAAATACAAAGCCATCTACAAGGAGAAGGACAACAGAATCCATATAAGGCGGGAGTAGTGAGTACCCGAAAGGCTTATGAGTAAAATGTAAAGCCATGAACGCAACAAATGTACAAATGCAGCGAGATCAAGTTGATGCCTAAACAACAACCTTTGATGGTGGAGCCCAAAACCATAAAAGCGGGAAGTGTTCAACCGCACCAAATCAAGGTAAAGCTCCAAACAACAACTTTCGGAGATAAAGTCCTTTGATCTACAAGATCAAGACAAAGCTCCAAACAGTAACCTCTGGGGTAAAATCCAAAACTATTGAGTACTAAC